>JAAFCE010006156.1:678947-729128 GCA_013389805.1 Trigoniulus corallinus | reverse complement strand
TATGTGATGCGATAGTTAAAACTATCCCTATCTATTGAAAAAAATGTAACTTTGCATTATCCTGAAAAAACGACTGCCAAAATTTCTGAACTGTTTTGGGAAGTGAATGCCCCCTCCATCAACTGTAAGTTTTTCCTAACCATTTTATCCCATATCTCATAGATTTTTTAAAAAAAAAAGTCATATACCGTAATTATTCTAATAAACGACGCCCTCCAATAACCGGCGCACCTTTCAGCTGAAAAGAATAATTAACGGCGCGCCGTTTATTTCAAAACTGTCTGGAAGTGATCATGCAAGTTAACTTGGATTTTTTTAATGATTAACCCTCTAATGCTATGCAGGGGTACTGGTATCATCATCATCACACCCTTATCCAGCCTCTTGCAGGGTTGGGTCCATGGGTCCATTGAACATGCTATGACTGGAAACACCCCAGCCAGGTGTATTGAACCCGCAGGAATATTGGCTGGTTTTCTGTGGGGGGATGCCGGCCTACCCCACTGTTCCAACACCAGATTTTACAACCAAAATATAAATTTTGGCAGGTAAATTAATGCTTTGTCAGTTTTAATATTGCATGGTGCCGGGAGCGGCGAGTTGCGTTGGACACACCAGTTCTCGTCTGATCACTGAAGTTAAGCAACACAAGCCCAGTTAGTACTGACATGGGTGGTCGCCCGGGAAAGCTGGGTACTGCTAATACCCAATAATCGTCGCATTAGTGTAGTGTCTGTGCAGTATATGCATTACAACTATACAGTGGATGGGTCTCTAATGACCTTGTAGTTGACGGGACCTTAAACTCCAACAAACAACAAATTGCATGGTGCCTGACCTATTGCACAACAACTATACTGTAATAAGGAATCAGGCTCATGCCTGAACAGAGGTACTGGTGAACCCCAGGCTTTTTCTTCCTCCTTTCTGTTCTGTGGGTGACCCTGGTGCAATGCGATTCACAGTATTTTCACATGATAGGATGTACTTCCTAATAAGTCACAGTCGTGTAAACTAAGCTTTAGTGCAGATATTGTTGAAAGAAAAGTTTCAAAGAGAAAGTATTCTTTGGCATTTAAATTGCAGTTGAGAATGATAGTAATCGTCCTGTGGCTAAACCTCTACAGTTTTCTGAATCTAGGGTAAGGATTTAAATTTTAAAGGAACCATTGATTATTTTTCTCAATTTCATTTTGCAAATCAATTCAGATGCGAGAGTGGCATCAGCAAAATTCAAAATTAATGAAATCAACTTGTCCGGCTAAAAATTTTCCATTTATAAATTGAAAAAAAATAATAAACTACGCCCTCTAATAAACGGCGCCCTCCAATAAGCGGCGCAACAAAAAAGGCTTTGAAAAATAAACGGAGCGCCGTTTATTAGAATAATTACGCTTTGTATTGTAAAGGGAAATCGCTGTACTTTTTTTTTAAAGGAAATTGAAAGATCATCCCCAATTTTTTTTTCGAATGTTTTTAGCTAGCTTTGGGAATTTATTAAAACATCGTCTGTCTTAATACTGTCGACTTCCTATTGAAATGTATGCAGGTACGCACACTGCAACAAAACAGTCCTGATCCCACTCAATTCCTCAGGTGTCATCTGGATATCACAAAGAAAAATACACTACTTATTGGGACATTTGCACCTTTTTATTACTTATCAAAGACAGGTTTAGCAAATGTCCCAATAAGTAGTGTATTTTTCTTTGTGATATCCAGATGACACCTGAGGAATGGAGTGGGATCAGGACTGTTTTGTTGCAGTGTGCGTACCTGCATACATTTCAATAGGAAGTCGACAGTCTTAAGACAGACTTGCCCAATGAGTGTTGCAGTGGTTGCTAGGCAGTTCTGTCAGTGAGACGCCTTGTTTCAAGTGTGCGGCTACCCATTGACTTTCATTGCCCAAGCTGAGCACAAAGACTGTCGTGAGACAGTTTTGACTTATTGTGCACATGGCCTTAGAATGTACCTTGGCGAAAGTCACCAAAAAAGGATAAAAAAGAGAGAGAAAAATGAAGCCAAGCATGTGTGGTGAATCTCTGAATAATAAGTGGTAAAATGATTTGCTCCCTGCTAAGTGATGTAGTCATCTCAACACGACATGTGAGCAGAACATGTGGAAAGATAGCTGTACAGCCAGGTGGATTTCTGTGGTGCACTGTCAACCCTTCCTACCTGGTGGGCATATTGTATTGCCGTCAGAAGTTTTTTTTTTCTGAATTCAAAAAGGGAGGAGAATTTCATTATCAGGTTTGGACTGCATAAAGAAACTAAGTCGACTGTAGCAATTACAATGGATATAAATGACTCGTGATACGAAATTTGAGGTTTACTAGGCAGGCTGTAACAATGTTTTACTGCATCAACGTTTGGTATCTCTTTTTCCTCATTTTCAATCTTTTGAGTTCTAAAATTTTGCGAGTTTTGTGTCGATGGTTGTTGCACTGAAAAAAGTCTTCAAATTTTGATTCACTTTTCAGCTGCAACTTCACTAAGGAATTGCTTTAATCTGTTAGCAAAGATAGCTTACCGTTTGTGTATTGTGAGGTAGTTAATTGTTTTTAATTTAATGCTTGATGTAATAAGGCGTTATATTCTGACTTCATCTTCTCAGATGTTCTCAAAAGATCTCCTTAGTTGGCGATTTGAATTTGAAAATTGAGTGAATCTAAGGGGTGGTAACTAAAAAACGGCACTGATTTCGAATTCAAGCAAGTTGTCATATAAACACCCGATTCGAATGTTACTTTTCACCAACAATGTGTACTGTAGGCCTCGTTAGTATGCCAAATTTGAACCACGCGTTTCTAATGACTTTATTTTTGGAGTGCCAAAACGGACAATGTACATGTTTTTAGAATTGATTTTCGCATTCCAAACATCTTTCTCCTTGATGGTCGCAACACATAAGCCTTAAACAACATTTGCATGAATACCTGGTCATAAGTTTAATTTTTGATGGGCGAAATGGTATTCTTCTTTTTCTTCTTCCTGATGCACAAATGGACGCTTATGGTGCAAATTCCCCAAAAATTTATTTATTGGCATTTTCAATGGTCAGGATAAACTCTGCATTCCTAAGAATTTCCCAACTGCAGCTTCATGATTTCAAAATGTAATTCTTTGGCAAAGTGTCTTCTACTGCCAGGTGTTTCATTGTTTTTCAGTAAATCGGCATACTTCCTAACCCATTAACATCAGTCAAAGTTAAGAAATCAAATTGTTAAAATAAATCACATAACTATTTCATCATTATGCCCTTATCCCGCCTATGGCTAGATCAGGTCTGTGGGTTCTAACGCTCCACTCTTGCATATCTCCCACCAGGTCCCCGTCCACCCAGTACTACCTCACGTCCCTAATGTGAAATTTGCCTCTTACCTTGATGAGACTGCTTTAACTGGGGGCACCCCAGCCGGGGATCTGGAACCACAGGAATTTTGATCGAATTGTCTGTGGGGGGATGCCAGCCTACACCACGTAATTACCCAAAATCATCATCATAACACCTTTCTCCCACCTGTGGCTGGGTCGGGTCTGTAGGTCTACTGAACATGCTCTTACTGGGGGCACCCCAGCCAGGCGTCTGGAACCTGCAGGAATATTGGCAATGTTGTCTGTGGAGGATGCCAGCGTTCCCCACGAATGTTCGAACAACTGTTCCAAAACAGCTCTATACAACCAAAATAGAAATTTTGGCATATAAATTAATGCTTTGCTGGTTATGATATTCAATTCAATTTGTGGTAAAAGGGTGATGATGAAATTGAGTATCATTTGTTGAAAGAAAAGTAATGCCAAGGTCGTTCAAGAAGACGTAAACTTTAGGAAACGTCTGAACATGTAGTTTCAGCAAGGCATTGTTACTAATGCTCAAATATACAGTGATGTCTGGTGAAAATTTTCATTGTTGAAATACAGTGCGTTATAACCAAGAGTTCGTTATTAAGGAGTTCGCTAACTTAGCTAGCATTGGACAATCTTCAGTAATAAAAATACAGTTACTAATATTTTGATGCCTGCCCTTTCGATTTAATGACAACTGCACATCTTCTAGGAATGGAATTAACTAACTTTTGACAAATTGAAACAGGGATCGAATACCATGCCTGATTGATTGCTTCCCAAAGTAATTACTTGTTGGATGTTTTTTTAGTCCCAACTCGAACCTTTTAACTCCTTCCACAAGTGTCCGATGGGATTTAAGTCTGGTGATTGAAACGGCCATGGTAGTTTTGAAATATTTTTGCTGGTGGACTACTTGGTTACTATCTTGGCCGTGTGTTTTGGGTCATTATTGTGTTGATACACCCATTGTAAAGGCATGTTATCATCTGCATAAGGTAGCATTACATTCTCCATAATATCAACGTACATTTCCTTATTCATATTTTCCTTTATCCAATTTATTGGACCGACATCATAATAGGAGAAGCATCTCCAAATTTTGATGTTACCACCACCATGTTTTACCGTTTTAATTGTATACTTTGGAATCATTTCTGCATTTTTTGGCCTTCTAACAAACTGTCTGCTATCACTTACAAATAGATTTATTTTAGTTTCATCACTAAAGAGAATGTTTTTCCAATTAGGATTGTTTGCATTAGTGTTTAAAAATTGTAATCTGTCTTTTACATTCTTTGCACTTGACAATGGCATTTTCTTGCCACACAACCATGTAATCCATTACCTTGCAAACGTCTTCTAACTGTTCTTGCACTGATATTAAGACCCAAACTATTTTAAATTGCTGTGGGCGTAGCGAATGGATCTTTCAAGGATTCACGAAGGACATGTCTGTCAAACTTTTTAACTGGTTTTTCTTGGGCATCCTCTGGTTTCGTGTTTTTTTGGTTTCTTGTGCTCCTTTAAGACATTTGCCACAACACAAGGGGATCGTTTGATGGTCTTACAAATTTCTTTGTTAGTTTTATTTTGACTTCTTAATTCTACAATGAGGCGTCTTTCTTCATCAGAACAGTGTTTACTCCTACCCATTTTGCACAGAACTGAATATGAACAGTAAATATTGCATCAAAATAATTTTTACAAATGATCTTTTAACTCTGTATTTTGAACATTTGAAATATATTTAACACTCTTATTATTTTGTCCACCTAAAAATGTCAAAGTTCTCTTACTTCCTTTGTAATTCTGGTTTGCTTTATTATTTGACCTCGTAACTGTGTCCATTTTTTGTGGAGGCTTTACTTTATGAAGTTAAAATACTTTAGGATCTTAATTGGTTGAAAAATTGGGTTATATTTCCTAGAAATGACTCATTTACAGTTCACTCTTATTATTTTGGCCACCACTGTATGTATTCTCATAACTACCTGTTAGTAATCCAGGGTTAAAATTTCATCCATATTTTGCATACGTGGTTGCTATAAACTGTAGTCTGTCATACTACCAATTTCTGAAAAAATCTATATTGGCTTTAATTTATGTGGAAAATATTGCATAAATGGTCATAAATTATAGATATGTGAATATACTAAGAATTTCATGAACATCCTAAGTTTGGTAATTGGTTAACTGTAATTTTCTTAAGAATTTGGTAGTCTGAATGACTACCCATTAGTAATCTAGGGTTAAAAGCATACATCAGCACAATTCCAATACATTGATGAAGAAGATGGCAGTTCGTTTTCAAAAGAGAAGCACGGTTGCTCAGAATTCACGGTTGCTCAGAATGCAGCTTACTGCGAATGGTGTAGCTGAATCATGAATAAGCTTTCATGGCCGTCAGTGCATCATGGATGAAGAGTCATAATTCACATTTTGGAATTTAGACGAGGATTCACAACGTCAATGCAGCTCTTGCAAATGTGAAATTCAAGATGAAAAAAGAAATTTAACAAGTTGTTCCTGTGGATTGCAATTTTACCAGCTGGAATTTCAAAACCATTCATTTCACTGTCTGGTCTCATCATCAACAAGAATGTCTACCTGCAAGAATGTATCATGAAGCAGGTGATTCCTTGTATTGAACAATGCCACTCATGTGACAAGTATGTGTTCTGGCCATACCTGGAATCATCCCATTACACAAAGACTGCAACCATACACTCCAGAATAGAGACCGATCGAACGTTTCTTCTCAATATTGAAAGGTCAAAGTTTTGGAAGTGAAATTGACGGATCAACTGAAGAATCAAATTAGGGTCTGTTTGAAAAAGTGGACATTACTCTGGAACAGGAGATGATGGAAGAGGCTCCCAAGAAACTGGACACTGACGAAATGGCAACCTAGCATATTTTCTGTGCACTCGTTGTTCAGTTGTATTATTAAGTACATGCAAGATTTCATTTGATTCGATTAATTGGTGGATGAACAGTGTGTTTGAAATCAGTTCCATTTTTAGTTGCCACTCCTTATTTATATTTTTTCCCTGAAATGAACACACGCAGTCACTGTTTTTTGATTTTGTGAAGTGCTGTGAAATTCTAATAAATTTTCTTTTTCATGACCTAGGATGGCCCCAGAAGTAGCTGCAGTGGAAAGGAAAGGGGGATATAATCAACAATGTGATATATGGGCAGTTGGAGTTACAGCTATTGAACTAGCAGAATTGCAACCACCCATGTTTGATCTTCATCCAATGAGAGCTTTATTCCTAATGTCAAAAAGTGGGTTCAAGCCACCAACGCTGAAAGACAAAGTAAAATGGTAACTGATTTAAATACACTCTCTACAGCAGGCATGTCAAACTCGTGGCAGCGTTGTCGTAACATGTGCGTTGTCATGAGGGCCATGCAGTGTTGACCTTTTTTACCGTATTTATTCTAATTAACAGCGCCCGCCAGTAACCGGCGCACTATTTATTTAAGGTACTGAATTCTCCATCATCATCATACCCTTATCCCGGCTGTGCCAGGGTCGGGTCTATGGGTCTACTGAACATGCTCTGAATGGGGGCACCTCAGCCAGGCGTCTGGAACCCAAAGTCTATGGGGGTGCCTTATTAATGGTAATTAAATATAAACAGCTCTATGGCAGAGTCGGGTACCCTACCCATCTTGTCCCCCTGAATCGACATAGTCAGTTTTTTCTGCAGGCGGTTGCCAGCGAAAGCTTCACCTCTGTGCTTATTTATCGTCAGACTAGTCTTTGTTGGGTAACGCTGCCTCATCTACCCGTTGCCTAGTAGAGAGGGTTCTTTTACGTGCAAGTGCCATCGTACACCAACACGGGACGTCGGTTTTACTTCTCATCCGAAAGAAGGCACACTCGTGGCCTCTCTCTCACCTGGAAGAAGCCGACCCACCTCGGTTCAGTATCGCACGTAGAACTACTGGCGCAGTTACCGAGCGTGCTAACCACTAGGCCACCGCGGCGGGTTTGTAATTAAATATAATCGAGAATAGAAAGATTAGAATAAATACGGTATTTTTGGAAATTTGTTTTTAAAATTGCCAAGACAATTGTCGAAATAGTATTCAATTCACAATAGTTATAATCAAAATATGGCACATGCCAGCCCATTCCAACTATGCCGGGGGCAACTGTCACCCTCTTGTTACGCCTCTGTGTGGCCGACTGCATATGTATATTACATGATATCGGTCGTGAGGGCCGCAACTCTAGGCTTCTAGAGCCGCCACTATGACATCCCTGCTCTGCAGTATGTATAGTTGGTAGTCTGGATACTTCAGATTTGAACTTCTATTGGAGAAACGGTTTTGGTAGATAATGTAAGCATAAATATAATCCTACCTAACATCGACGGAGTTACAGTATTCTAGAAACAAGTTTACAAAGTGCTCAATTTTGTGACTCGCATGTTATAGCTGTTTATTGTTAAATTAATATGGAGATGACAAAATATTTGTTTTACTTGCTAGGTCGTCTGATTTTCATAATTTTGTGAAAGTAGCTCTTACAAAAAATCCAAAGAAGAGACCAAGTGCTGAAAGGTTACTAATGGTAAATGCAGTACATTTATGAAATTTTCTGATTATAAAGGATATGTTTGATGTGGGAATTAAATTTTGGATTTCTAGCACTGCTTTCTTCAGAGAGACCTCCCAAAACGTCTTGCAAAAGAACTTCTGGATAGAGTTAATAATCCCTCACATTCCTTTGCCGACTTAGATCCAGATGAAGATGGGGTACTTTTCTTTCATGTGTTAGGTGTTGTTTTCGTGAATATTTATTAAGCATCATGAATTACCTCAACTGTTTAAAAAACGTTTATTTATAGTCGATTCAGGGAGTTCCACAAAGGATTGCATCAAAAAATCCAACAAGGAACAAGCAAAGGACACCTTCTGAGCTTCACAGTTAGTATACGTTTTTTCTTGTATCATGGACTGTTGCATAACAGTTTAATTTTTATAAGCCATTTATCAATGATAGAAAAACCCGCCTTGCAGGCAAAGTGGGAATCATGCTTTGTAACTTCGTCAGTTGTTCTAGGTTCAATACTGGACCGAGCTGGGTTGGCTTCTTTCGTGATGAGAAGTAAAATAGGTCCCGTGTGATGTACTATAGGATTTGCAAGTGAAGGAACCCTCTCTACTATGCAACGCTTAGATGAAGCAAAATTTCCAGGTGTAGGAGCTCACCCGACCTCATGCCGACAATAAATAAGTATTGGGGTTTCAGCTTTTTCCTGCCCAATCAAGTTGAAAGGGTAGTTTTACAGGGCAGTGGTTAGATCAGCTATATCAGCATTTCCCGACCTGTGGTATGCAAGTTGCTGGTTGGTGGTACGCGAAAAATAATCAATAATGCCGGACATAAAAAATAAGAAAAAAATAAATCATAAAAATATAATAGAAACGTTTTTTCAAATGATTCATAAAAATTATTTTAATTAATAATATTATACAGTAAAGTTGTTAATATGTATAGTCCGTGATTGGCAATTTCCTTAACAATATTAATGTTTGAGGGAAAATATTTGGACGAGCAACACATTTTTTTATAAATGGGGGGGGGGGTATTTTTTGTGGAGCGCCCCATTTTGAGTTCTGGAAAATATGGTCACCCTATAAAATTTGTTTTTTACTGGCATTGCCAATAGTGGAGTACTAGAAGGCGTATGATAGTTTCCCCAGACAGGTACAATGGTGAGTTTTAAGGAATAAAAGGGTTGATAAAGGCCACATTAGGATAGTGCAGGATATGTATGAGGGTTCCATTGCTATCGTAAGGGCAGCATGGGGAAACACTGCATGCTTCAAAGTGCAGGTCAGCACTTAGTCCATTTCTATTCACTCTAGTAATGGATGAACTGCTGACGGGAATAGGTCAATGGGCCCCTCAGTGCCTGGTATTCGCTCAGTGGCGTCACCCGGTGCGGATACACCATGGTGTCACCCCTCCTCCCAAAAAAAGCCGCTTCTTCTGCTTTGGTGTTACCCCATTTCTCATGGTGCGGGGGTTGTCACCTGGTGCGGCCTGCTGCCTCCGCACCCCCATAATGACGCTACTGTATTCGCAAATGACATGGGACGATAAGACAGCTATGGAAAGAGGAGAAAGTAAACATGAAGAAGACAGAGTACTTAGCTTTCAATTTTAGCGGCCAAGGGCAAGGAGGTGAGATCCGTTGTGGCGATGAGGGTATACCTGTGCTGCAAGAGTTTTGCTATTTAGGATCAGTTTTCCAGAGCCAATCCCCGTGTGTGCCCGGGGTAGAATAGGCACACTGCATACCTGCATGTTATAAGAGGCGACTAAAAGGGGTGACTTTTTCTTGCCCCAGATAGGACAACACCACTGTCGTCTTTGTCTATGACGTGTTCTGGACAGGACGATACTACCATCATGGTTGTTTGTGTGTCGTTGTTCTCGGTCGATGTAGGCTCCTCATCGAGGTGACCGTAAATGAATGCCTACCCACGTGTTTGCCGTGCGTGGAGACCCGCACCCCTGGGAAATGCGGATCCTGGTGATTGAGGAGGCATATGCCCTGCGATGCATCTTGGCCACTCCACACTGGTGAGGTGGCTGACAGGCATGGAGGATTAAGGCTGCGGCCTACAGCCCCAACACATTGGCCACAGCTTCCAGGGAAAACGGGAGGCCAAGGCGGATACCTGGTCTTGGTCAATCAGCCAGGGGTGCATAAGTGGTTATGCCTCCTAGGGTTACTGTGAGTGGACCGGCAGTCAACCCCGATGCCTTTGGTCTGGTACTCGGGGATTATGCCACCCATATGGTATCCTGTCTGAGCACCCTTGGCGCCCCCCGAATGGGCGTCCCCTTGTTGGGCTCCGTGGTGGGTGAGGCCTGCGGGCAGCGAACTTCATAATTTAATCAAATTATGGCAACTTTAAACCAGAGGCTGGGGCCTCATCAAATAACCCCACCCCTTTGTCTTCTTCTTCTTCTTTTCTTTCTGGGACTTGTTTTTGTGTTCAGCCTGAAGACATTGGCCTCCATTCCACCCAACTTAGTGGGCCGACTGCCGCTAAACCTGTGGAGATGAGTAGTGCTCCAAACAAGAGGCCACGTTCCCCCAGTAAGCCGCCTGGACCCCGGAACGATTCTGTGCCTCCTACTGCATCGGCACCTGCCCTTAACAAGAGGCAACGACCTCTCAGCCTTAAGGTGCAGGGCTCCACTGCCAATGTGAAGCATGTCCCTGCATCTAAGGAGGCCATAGGTGCAGTCAAATCCCTTTCCACCCCTTCTTCCTATCCTATCCGGTTTCTTTCAATATCTGGGGAGAATGGTGCAGCTTTGGGGAAGGCGTCGCCCTTCCTTATTGCCAAAGTCATTAAGGGCGTTGCTGGTGACGTGACTTCGGTCAAGAAGCTTTGCAATGGCTCCTTGTTGGTGGAGGCATCTGCCCCTCACCAGATTGAGGCATTGCTTAAAATGCAGAAACTCGGTGATTTCCCCATTGTGGTCGAACCCCATCGCACCCTTAACACCAGTAGAGGTGTGGTGTGGTGCCCTGACCTACGTGGGGAGTCAGAGGAGAACATAGTGGAGGAGCTCAAGGACCACGGTGTGGTGGCCGTCCGCCACACCTTGGTTCGAAGGGATGGAGAATCCCACCTTTCTGACACCTTGGTGCTGACCTTTGGTAGGCCCAAGTTGCCAGAACACATCAGGGCTGGCTACCTCCGCTTGCCAGTACGACCTTTCATTCTGAGCCCCCTTCGCTGCTTCAAGTGTCAAAGGTATGGTCATGGTCAGAATTCCTGTTCTGCCAGGGCCATGTGTGGCACTTGTGGGCAGGGAGACCATTCCCCCGAGCCTTGTAAGACTGCACCTTATTGCACCAACTGTAAGGGAAACCATGCTGCCTCTTCTCGAGATTGCCCCACCTGGTTCACGAACGTGCCATCCAGGAATTGCGTGCCAAGAAGGGTATCAGTTTTCAAGATGTGCTGTGGCTGCTTGCCTTGCCAGGGACGCCAAGTCTTGGCTTGTCCTATGCAGGTGCTACAAAGGTGGCTGATGTGTCATCTAATTCTAATTCTAATATTATACACTGCAAGCAGCCTTATTGGCCAATATGGCAGTGGAGAGACTAACTCTCAATCCTACTTATGATAACATAATACTCCTAAAACCCTAAGCTATAATTCAGGAGCCTCCCCTAATACAATACCAGCTATTGTTGGATTTCCTTGGATGAAGCCCTCCACCCTATCCTCCCCAAGGCTATTCCATCTGTCTGCACCCAGACGGACATACTTCCACAACTCCCCCCCTCATCCGTTTTTTGCTCACTCAGGCCCGCAGGGTCCATGGGATACCGGTCTATGCTAGCATTGACTGCCAGACAGATCCTGACCCAATGCCAGAGGTTTCTTGTGGTTCCATCACTGCCTCGGTCCCAGCCTGCTTGGAGGCCACAGATGCCTCTCATCAAACAGAGGCATCTCCTTTGAGCAGCCTTCTTCCTGGCTCAGCCCAGCTCAGGGGGGAAGAAACCAGAACCACACACTGCCCCTGCAGTGGGGCGCGTGCCTTTGGTTCGTCCACCCAGGCTCTTTGGCCAACAGCAGAAAGCACTGAGTGGCAGCATGCCCCAACTGGGGAATGATGGGGTTTCCTCCTTTGAGATGGAGGAGGAAGACCCAATTGTAGGCACCTCTCCCTTTTCTACTGTGGGATGGAAAAAAGGGAGGAATAGAAATAAACCTCCTAAGCCCACCTAATGGTTAATGTCCTTCAATGGAACTGTTGAGGTTTTTCCCACAAGAGGGACGAGATCACAATATTGATCTCACGGCACAACCCCATCTGCATCTCCCTCCAGGAAATCCTCTGCCGTAGTGATACCCCACTTTCGTTACGGGGCTACAACATGTATGCAGACACCCGGCAGCAGGGAAGCCACCCTGTGGGAGGGGTGGCTATCCTTATCCGGAATGGATGTATGCACAGCCCAGTGACTTTGCAGACGCCTCTCCAAGCCGTGGCAGTTTCACTGCAACTGAATGTGCCCACCACTCTATGTTCCCTCTACCTGCCTCCTGGGATGGATATCCTATGGGCAGACCTTGACTTCCCAGACCCTTTCTGATTATGGGAGATTTTATGCCCATACCCCCCAATGGGGCTCAGACAGTCGCAAACCCCCGAGGGCTCCTTGTGGAACAATCGGTGTCACACAATGGCCTCATTGTCCTCTACACAGGTGCCCCCACACATGTGATGACTGCCACTGGTGGTCTTTCCTGTATCGACCTCTCCATCTGCTCTCCTGGGTTGGCGCCAGGTCTGCAATGGGAGGTTCTGTCTGACCCTTGTGGAAGTGACCACTTCCCCATCAGGATTAGCAGTGGAAGTCGGGCATTGCCCCAATAACCACCACGGTGGTGTTTGCATCGGGCACAGGGAGTGGCGAGTTGTGTTGGACACACCAGTTCTCGTCTGATCACTGAAGTTAAGCAACGCAAGCCCAGTTAGTACTGACATGGGTGGTCGCTCGGGAAAGCTGGGTACTGCTAATACCCAATAATGGTCGTATTAGTGTAGTGTCTGTGCAGACTATGCATTAGAGCTATGCAATGTATGGGTCTCTAATCACCTTGTAGTTGATGGGACCTTAAACACCAACAAACAAACAATGCGTCAGGCAGACTGGGAGGAGTTTGCTCGTTGAATCCACTTTCGCCCCCTGCGTGATTTTGATGGGGTCAATTATCTAGTGAGCCTTTTCACAGAGGTGGTGATCAGGGCGGCATTGGCATCTGTTCCCCAGAGCTAGTGTAACCCTCCACGAGCATGGGTGCCATGGTGCACGGAGGACTGTCGGAGTGCGATTCGGTCTGCAGGGGCTCCCTTCGCCTCTTCCAGTCTCATCCAACTGATGCCAATCGTGTCAACTACCTCAGAACCTGGGCACATACACGACGGGTAATCAAGGAGGCCAAGCGCCCCTCATGGATTGCGTATGTCTCTTCGCCTACCCACCACACGCCATTCAAGAATGTCTGGGAAAAGCTGAGAAAAATCCAGGGAAGCTACTTACAATCCTGTGCCTCTCGTCTCCTTGTGCGAGGGAGACATCTACTTCTGCCTTTTGAGTTGGCTTTTTTTGTTGTTTGTTGGAGTTTAAGGTCCCGTCAACTACAAGGTCATTAGAGACCCGTCCACTGTATAGTTCTAATGCATATACTGCACAGACACTACACTAATGCGACGATTATTGGGTATTAGCAGTACCCAGCTTTCCCGAGCGACCACCCATGTCAGTACTAACTGGGCTTGCGTTGCTTAACTTCAGTGATCAGACGAGAACTGGTGTGTCCAACGGAACTCGCCGCTCCCCCTGTGAGTTGGCTGAGGAGCTGGCAAGGCTCTCCAGCACTACACTGCAGCTTTCATCAAACAGAAAGAAGCTGCAGAACGCCTTCCAATTAACTTCTCTGGTGGTGTTGCTGAGGGGTATAACGACCCATTTACCCCTTGGGAGCTGCAGGCAGCTCTAGCATGGGCCCATGATACTGCCCCCGGTCCTGATAACATCCATTACCAATTGCTACGGCATCTACCTGAGAATGGTCTTTCCTACCTCCTTGAGGTTTTTAATTATCTTTGGCAGCAGCACGAAATCCCTGTAGGCTGGCGGGAGGCTATCATCATTCCCCTTCCAAAACCTGGAAAGGATAATAGCCTACCCGCGAATTACAGGCCCATATCTTTGACATGCTGTCTGTGTAAAACCATGGAACGCATGGTTAACTGGCGCCTGGTGTGGTATCTGGAACGGCACAACTTTCTCGCCAATGCCCAATGTGGCTTCCATGCTGGCAGGACTCCCGTGGATCATTTGATCTCCCTGGAGATAAAAGTGCGTGAGGCCTTTCTCAACAGGCAACACTGGAGAAGGCATATGATACCATATGGCGCCATGGTGTATTTGAGACCTTTCACCAGTGGGGGCTCAGGGGTAATTTGCCCCTCGTCCTCCATAGCTTTTTGTCCAACCTGACCTTCTGAGTGCCTGTGGGTAACACCTACTCATCTGCCTTTCTGCAGGAGAATGGTTTCCCACAGGTGAGCATCCTCAGTGTGACTCTGTTTGATGTTGCGTTGAACGGTTTTCCCTCCTCCGTTAACCCCCCGGTACAACCGCCCCTCTTTATGAACAACTTTTCCATCTGGTACCGGGGTGCCACAATGCATGGCATTGAGCGTCAGCTTCAACTAGCACTGACTAGTGCCATGAATTCGCCACCTCACGTGGCTGTAAATTCTCCCCCGAGAGAACAACAGTCATGCACTTCTGTCGTAAGCGAGGGCTTCACCCTGAGCCTCAGCTTACCCTGAATGGCCGCCTCCTCCCAGTTGTAGAGTGAGCCCGGTTACTTGGTCTCCTTTTTGACAGCCGTCTGACGTGGGTCCCACATTTCAAGGAGCTGAGGGCTGAGTGCCTTCGCTCCCTTAATATTCTGCGGTGCCTGCAGGGAACTGGTTTTGGGGCAGATCGAACGGTGATTCTTCGATTATACCAATCACTCGTTCGATCACGACTCGACTATGGCTGTAGTGTTTATGGCCTGGCTACTCCATCTACTCTCTGGATGCTGGACAATGTTCCCCCTCCAGTTGGCATGCGGTGGATGGATGGTCTCACTGGCCTGGGTGTGACTCTAAATAGGATGCAGCCTGTACTGTCGGCCTCTGTGCCACCCTGGACAATAGCAGAGCCTAGTTTTAATTTGACCCTCACGGCCTTTCCGAAAGCCAGTACTGATAGGTCGGTGTACCAACAAGAGTTTGGACGCCTCTCTCTGACCTATCAGGGCCATGTTTTTGTTTACACGGATGGGTCGAAGGATGGTACCTCTGTGGGTTGGTCAGTCTTTACAACTGGTCATCTCATAGGGGGCCGCCTTCCAGGCGTCACCAGTGTCTTAAATGCAGAGATCACCACTCTGCACAGGCCACTGGAACTCATCCAACGTTTGAATCACCAACATTTTATGGTTGCGACTGACTCCCTATCCTTCCTCCAGCTGTTGCACGCCTTCTATAGCAGACATGCCATCGTTCAGGGTGTGCATAGTTCACTGCTCACAATTCACAAGCAGGGCAAGGCAGAGTTGTTTATGTGGGTGTCGGGGCATGTTGGCATCATGGGCAATGAGATGGCAGATGCCCATGCCTGGCAGGTGGCTCACCTTCCAGATGTACCTGACACTACGGTCCCCTCCTCTGACGGTCTCCCGATGGTGCGGTGGGCCTTGCATGAACAGTGGCGGTCCCAGTGGTTTTTGGAGACCACCAACAAACTCCGCACACTGAAGGAGACCCCAGTGCACTGGGTGTCCTTGTGCCGCCAGTCGCGGAGGGAGGAGGTTCTGCTCGCTCGCCTGCGAATCGGTCACACGTTCCTCACCCACCCCTACATACTATAGGATGAGGATGAACCGTGGTGTGACTCCTGTTGGAAGCCTCTCACAGTGGCACATATATTTAGCCATTGTGAGAGATACCGTGAACTTAGATGTCGACTGGGAGTCAGTCCAGAGCTCTCCACATCACTTGGGGATAACCCCCAGGGGGTGGAGAACTCGCGTGTTTTTGTGTGTGCACTTTTTCTTATTAGCATCCTTTCCTTTTACTTTTATTTTTGGCTTTTGCGTTTTCCTTTTTTGTGTCTGTTTTGGCTTTTGCCTTTATTTGTGTCTGTTTTGGCTTTTGCCTTTATTTGTGTCTCTTTAGGCTTTTGCCTGTTTAGCTTAATCTGTGTTGGCTTTTGCCTGTTTTTTTTATTCCCGGTTATTTTTGTGGCTTTTGCCTTTTACTATTTTTACTCTTAGTGGGCTTTTGCCCTTATTTATTATCATCATGGTGGGTTGGCCTTTTACACCCCCCACCATGATGATTGTCTTTCTGGGCCCTAATGACCTTTGTAGTCGATGGGCCCAAAACACAAACAACAACAACAACAACTCAAGAGCCAAGGGGGGAGATAGATTCTGACGTCACCCATAGGATTAATGCCGAATGGCTGGAGTGAAGGCAGGGAAGTGGAATCCTTTGTTACCACTGGGTCCCAATAAAGTTAAAAGGCATTAAGGTTACAGAAAGGTCGTTAGGCTCGCTTTGCTTTATGGCTCAGAGTGTTGGGCAGTTAGGAAGAACCATGTGAATGCTGCACTACTTGTGAATGCTGCACTGACATGCGAATGCTGCACTACATGACTGGGATATCACGAGCAGAAGGAGTCCAGGGGGCACGAACAGACTCGTATTACAGGTCTTTTCCTCCAAGCGTCATTCAACATTGGAATTCTCTCAGTGAGGATAATGTGAGTAAGTTTCTTCAAGAAGGTGCCATTATAGCAGGTATGCAATATTTGGCCGAATAGATGTTATGCTTAAGGTTCGTTGGGGGTTCAATGGGTTACAAATTAGAAATGAGAGTTATTCTCTCCATTAACAATTTGGCCTATCAGGGATGCTTGCAGTGTATTCAATAAGAATTAGAAAATGACACACTCACATTAACAACATTTCACGAAATACAGTCATTTTTGCGATGTGGTACAATTTAGCGTGATGTACTACCAAGTGGTACGCGAGTCAAAAATGGTTGGGAAATGCTGAGCTATATTATATGGATCAGTGTTGGGCAGTGAGGAAGAGCCGCATCAGTAGCATGCAAGTCGCCAAGATGCGAATGTTGCGGTACATGAGTGGGATGTCGAGAGCTGATAGAACTAGGAGTGAGTATTTTATAGGTGGTGGACATCGCTGAATAAATTGGGGGGGGGGGGTTGAGGTTGAGAGTAGGTTGAGGTTTTATGGATACGTAATAAGACGAGGGCAGCAGGAGCTCGTTAGGTCCATTTTAGGAATGCAGATGGTCGGAAACACCTGGGGCAGGTGGAGACCATAGCAGACGTCCATAAAGCTATGGTGGTTTGTGGTTTGGATGGCGACCTGTTGGGAGATAGACGGGGGTGGGTGGCTGGAACCCGCCGACCCAACTGTGCCACTTGCGGAATAAGGGTATGATGATTAATGGCACTGGACCTGCATCACAGGACCCTGATGACACAACGTGGGTCAGCAGGGGGAAATTATGGATACAAAACGATGCAAAGACTTGCATTATAATAGACTATGAAATTATAGAGAGGTCTGTGGAACTGTACAAATCTTAATGTGGTATATTTTACTTCTAGTGGAGAGCCTCAACTTTGAACCTCCACTGGTGACAGAATTATCAGCAGAGCAGTTGCCTGTAAATATTTACTTATAGTTCCAGTATGTGTACGAGTCTATCAACCATTTGCTGTATTAATATGTCAACTTATTCTTTGATAGGAGAGTTGCAAAGGTGGTATATCTGAAGCTTGGGGAATTTCTGAAGATGGTTTGGACATTTTGGATAATTATGACAATGCATTTTCTTGGTTCCCCAAAGAAAATAGAAAGTAAGTTAAATTTATTTCATCATTTGTTCTTCAACCTTCTTATTCACGATTTCGTATCTTCATCACATGGAACAAACGCTTGCATCTCAGGAGAGTGTGAGATTTGGACTGTACCACGCATTTTTTGCTCTTAATGGGGTGTTTGAGGTTGAAAGGCATTTCTTTAGTGCTATGAGCATCATAAATGAGATTTAGATTGTAAAATGGATTGGGTAGAAATGTGATACCATAAGGGGGCTACTTGTGATGCTCTTGTGCAAACGTTTTTGCAGTTTCTTCATATTTATCACTATTTACTTTATATGTTTTCTTGAAATACCAAGAAGGCATTGATGATCGATATTATAGATCCAAACCCAACATATAAATCACTACCTTAATTCATTTCAATCACTACAGGATGGTGTCCCAACAACTGTGTGAGTCTTGAATACGACACTTCGGTGAATAGGACAATTGGGTGCACTACAATTGGATGAAAAACTTTATTTTCATTTTCTTTCTTTCCTATGCTAGAAAGCTGCATTGGGCCCAGCTAGCAATGTGTATGAATGTATTTTATGAACGTCATTGCTTACCAGGGACTGAATGGATGTATGGGTGATATATTCGACTGCATTCTGTTTTTTTTCAGCAGGCAGTTGCCAATCAAAGCTGCAACCCCTATGCTTATTTATTATTGGTGTACTATTCGTTGGGGCATTCAACCGACGCCTGGGGGATGAGCTCGTACACCTGGAAATTTTGCCTCATCTACCCATTTCATGGTAGACAGGGTTCTTTAACGTGCAAATGCAAGGTGCACTTGAGGCTCCCTGCTCTATCTTTCTCTGTCTCTGTCTGTCTGTCTCTACCTGTGTTTGTCTGTGTATGGTGGGGAATCAGAGGCTGGGGGCCTCTTCAAGTAACCCCATTCTTTGTCTTCTTCTATGTCTTTGACTTGTTCTTGTGCTGAGTCCCACCCAACTGAGTGGGCCGACCGCCACTGAGTTTATGGAGAAGAATACTGCTCCGAATAAAAGGCTGCATTCCCCCAGTAAGCCATCTGGACCAGGTAAAGCATCTGTGGAATCTACTGAGTCAGCTCCTGGCCTTAACAAGAGGCAACGGCCTCTTAGTGTTAAGGTGCATGGCTGCACTGTAAATGCAAAGCGCGTTCCTCCACCTAAGGAGATCTTAGGTGCAGTCAAATCCATTGACCCGCTTTGTTCTTCTCCCTGGTTTCTCTCCATCTCTGAGGAGGATGTTGCAGCTTTGGGGAAGGCGTCGCCCTTCCTTTTTGCCAAAGCCATCAATGGCATCGCCAGTGACTTGACTTCAGTCAAGAAGCTGTCAAATGGCACCTTGTTGGTGGAATCATCTGGCCCCCATCAGATTTCTGCACTTCTCAACATGCAGAAGCTCTGTGACCTGCTTGTGGTAGCCAAGCCAGACCGCACACTAAACACCAGAAGAGGTGTTGTACAGTGCCCAGACCTATGTGGGGAGTAAGAGGAGAAAATAGTTGAGGAGCTTGGGGACCAGAGTGTTGTGGCTCTGCCGCACCTTGGTTTGGCAAGATGATGAGTCCAGCCCTTGTGACACCGTGCTGACCTTTGGTAGGCCCAAGTTGCCAGAGTACATCATGGCTGGCTACCTCTGCTTACCTGTATGCCCCTTCAAACTGAGCTCGCTTTGGAGTGCCAGTGATATGGCCATGGCCAGAATTCTTGTTATGCCAAGAGCATGTGTGGCACTTGTGTACAGGGAGTTCATTCCCCTGAGCCATGTCAGACTGCTCCTTGTATCAACTGCAAGGGCAACCACCCTGTCTTTTGTCAGCATTGCCCCACTTGACTGCAGAAACGCGTAATCCAGGAATTGAGTGTCCAGAAGGGTATAAACTTTCTGGATGTGCAGTGCCTGCTAGCCTTGCGAGCGACCCCCAGTGGTGGGGTGATCTATGCAGGTGCTATAAAGGCAGCTGATGTGTCTTTCGTCATATCCAGGTGGACGCACTACCGCAACTCCCCCACTTATTCATTTGTTATCAAACTCGGGCTGAATGGGTCCATAGGGTGCCGGTGTGTGCTAGCCTTGGCTGCCAGACGGACCACGACCCTATTTCAGTGGCTTCTGGCTCACACTTGGGCTCCCAATAGTGGTGGTGCCAGTGTTATTGGAGGCCACAGGTGCCTCCCATCAACCAGAGGAATCTTCACTGAAGGCCTCCATCCCTGGCTCAGCCCAGGCAGGCCCTCCACAGAGGGGGTGGTTGGTGAGACAGGAGGAAAGAAACTTAGGACAATCCGCAATCCCAAAAAATTCCAGGGAAGGTACTTACCATTGTGTGGCTCTGGTCTCCTTGTGCAAGGGAGACATTTACTTCTGCAATGCGAGGTTGCTGAGGGGCTGGCAAGGACATTTGCAGACATCTCCAGTTCCCAGCACTACTCTGCAGCTTTCATAAAACAAAAAGAAGCTGCAGAACGCCTTTCAATTAACTTCTCTGGTGGTTTTGCTGAGGGGTATAACGACCCATTTACCCCTTGGGAGCTGTGGGCAGCTCTAGCAAGGGCCTGGGATACTGTCCCTGGCCCTGATAATATCCATTACGAATTGCTATGGCATCTGCCTGAGAAGGGTCTTTCCTACCTCCTTGAAGTTTTTAATTATACTTGGCAGCAGCATGAAATCCCTGAAGGCTGGCGGGAGGCTATCATCATTCCACTCCCAAAACCTGGAAAGGATAGTAGCCTTCCGATGAATTACAGGCCCATATCTTTGACAAGCAGTTTGTGTAAAACCATGGAACGCATGGTGAACTCCCGTCTGGTGTGGTATTTAGAACGTCACCACCTTCTTGCCAATGCCAAATGTGGCTTCCGTGCCGGCAGGTCCCCATGGATCATTTGATCTCACTGGAGACTGCAGTTCGTGAGGCCTTTCTCCACAGACAGCACTTCATAGCTGTCTTCATTGATGTGGAGAAGGCATATGATACCTCATGGCGCCATGGCATGTTTGAGACCTTGCACCAGTGGGGGCTCAGGGGTAATTTCCCCTCTTCCTTCATAGCTTTTTGTCCAACCGGACCTTCAGAGTACGTGTGGGGAACACCTACTTCTCGGCCTTTCTGCAGGAGAATGGTGTCCCGCAGGGGAGCATCCTCAGTGTAACGCTCTTTGTGTTGCAGTGAATGGTTTTCCCTCCTCCATTCACCCCCTGGTACAGTCGTCCCTTTTTGTGGACGACTTTTCCATCTGGCAGTGGGGTGCTGCAATGCATGGCATTGAGCGTCACCCACAGCTGGCACTAAATAGTGCCAATGAGATCGCTGACTCACGTGGAAGAACCCCTGAGAGAACAACAATGATGCACTTCTGTCGTAAGCGAGGTTTTCACCATCAGCCTCAGCTTACCCTGAATGACCGCCTCCTCCCAGTTGTAGAGGAAGCCCGGTTTCTTGATCTCCTTTTTGACAGCCGTCTGACGTGGGTCCCACATTTGAAGGAGCTGAAGGCTAAGTGCCTTCGCTCCCTTAATATTCTGCGGTGCCTGCAGGGAACTGGTTTTGGGGCAGATCGAACGGTGATTCTTCGATTATACCGATCACTCTTTCGATCACGATTCGACTATGGCTGTACTGTTTGTGGCTTGGCCGCTCCATCTACTGTCCGGATGCTGGACAGTATTCATCATGCTGGCATCCGGTTGTCCATTGGGGCTTTCCGCACAAGTCCCGTGCTTAGCCTTTATGCTGAATCCAGTGAGCCACCACTGACTGTACGGCGTCAGTGCTTAGCAGCTGCATATATTTTGTGGCTGAAAGGTCAGCCACAGCACCCTACACACCCAGTCGTTTTTTAGTCGCACTCTGCGACGACCATTCGATCGCTGGCCAGGGGTTCCACCTCCATTTCGCATGCGGTGGATGGATGGTCTCCCTGGCCTGGGTGTGACTCTACCTAGGGTGCAGCCTGTACTGCCGGCCTCTGCCACCCTGGACAACACCAGAGCCAATTTTTAATTTGACACTCACAGCCCTCCCGAAAGCCAGTACTGATAGGTCGGTGTACCAACAAGAGTTTGGACGCCTCTCTCTGACATATTAGGGCGATGTTTTTGTTTCCACTGTTGGGTCGAAGGATCGTAACTCTGTGGGTTGGTCAGTCTTTGCAACTGGTCATCTCATAGGGGGCCGCCTTCCAGGCGTCACCAGTGTCTTAACTGCAGAGCGCACCGCTCTGCACAGGGCACTGGAACTCATCCAACGTTTGAATCACCAACATTTTGTGGTTGCGACTGACATAGTTGCGACTGGCTTAGTTCACTGCTCACAATTCACAAGCAGGGCAAGACAGTGTTGTTTATGTGGGTCCCGGGACATGTTGGCATCATGGGCAATGAGAGGGCACGTGCCCATGCCCGGCAGGTTGGCCACCTGCCAGATGTACCTGACATTATGGTCCCCTCCTCTGACGCTCTCCCGATGGTGCGGTGGGTCGTCCATGAACAATGGCGATCCCAGTGGTTTTTGGAGACCACCAACAAACTCCGCACACTGAAGGACACTCCAGTGCACAGGGCGTCCTCATGCCGCCAGTCGCGGATGGAGGAGGTTGTGCTTGCACGGGTGCGAATCGGTCACTTTCCTCACCCACTCCTACATACTATGGGGTGAGGATAAACCGTGAAGTGACTCCTGTTGGGAGCCTCTCACAGTTGAACACATTTTTAGTCACTGTGAGAGATACCGTGAACTTGTTTGATGACTGGGAGTCAGTCCGGAGCTCCCCACCTCACTTGGGGATGGCCCCCAGGGGGTTGAGAGCTCACTTGTATTTGTGAAAGAGGCTGGCCTCTTTCACAACAATTTTGATGGCTTTTGCCCTTCTGTGTTAGTGTCTGTTTAGGCTTTTGCCGATTTTTGCTGTGTCTGTTTTGGTTTATGCCTTTTTATATTTGTCTGTTTTTGCTTTTGCCTGTTTAGCTTTGTCTTTTTGGCTTTTGCCTTTGTTTATTCCCTATTTATTGTGTGGCTCTTGCCTTTTACTATTATTATTCTTCATGGGCTTTTGCCCTTATTTATTATCCTCATTGTGGGTTGGCCTTTTACGCCCCCCCCCCACCATGTAGAATGTCTTTCTGGGCCCTAATGACCTTTGTAGGCGATGGGCCCTAGAACAAATAAACAAACAACAGACATCCACAATCCCACAGTGGGTCACTTGTCCTTAGTTTGTCTATGCAGGCTCTGCTCAATGGCTGAAAGCACTGAGTGGCAGCATGCCCCAACTGGGGCGTGGTAGGGATTCCTGTTTTAAGATGGAGTGGGATGACCTAATTTTAGGCGCTCCTCCCTTTTTGAGGTGGGATGAAGAAAAGGGAGGAATAGGAATAAACCCACTAAGGCCACTTGATGCATAATTTCCTACGTTGGAACTGTCTAGGTTTTTCACACAAGAGGGATGGGATCACAACGCCTCTGCAGGCATTTGCGGTCTCATTGCAACTGGATGTGCCCACCATTCTGTGTTCCCTCTACTTGCTTCCTGGGATTGATATCCCACAGGCAGACCTCAACGCCCTTACAGCCCAGCTTCCCAGACCCTTTCTGATTATGTGGGATGCCCCTAATCCAATCTGGGGCTCAGATTCGAAACCGCCAAGGGCTCCAAGTTGAACAATGGGTGTCCAACATTGGCCTCATTGTTCTAAACACCAGTGCCCCCACACATATGATGACTGCCACCAGCAGCGTTTCCTGTATTGACCTCACCATCTGCTGTTCTTGGCTGGCATCAGGTGTGTGGTGTGAGGCTCTGTCAGATCTGTGTGGGAGTGACCACTTCCCTGTCAGGATTAGTAGTGGAGGTAGCACACTCCCCAACACCCACCATGGTAGTGTATGCGTGGGGCGGACTGGGAGGAGTTTGCCCGTCATATCTACTTTTGCCCACTGTGTAATTTTGATTGGGGTCAATGATCTAGTGATTCACTTCACAGAGGTGGTGGTTGGGGCAGAGATGGCATCTGTCCCCAAGAGCTCGTGCAATCCACCGAGATGGGAAGGGCTCACAGGTGAGCCCAAAGATTTGGTAATTTATTTTTTTGGCCGCCTGTTCATACTGTATATCTAATGCCATAAGAAAGATGGACTTTCTTGGTAAAATATTTTTTGGCGTTCATAAAATACATTGGTACGTATTTCTAGTGCGCTTTATGCTGCTTTCTAGCAGAGGGGAAAAACGCGAATTAAAAAAAACGTTTATTCACCAAATTGTCACATTCACTCGTCGTATACACCCAATTCTCGTAGACCCTAACAGAGTAACTAGCACGTTCGGAATTGCCTCTGTAGTTCTAGGTTAAATACTGGACCAAGGTGTTGGTGGCTGCGTTTGGGTGAGAGATGAGAAGTAAAACCTAGGTGCTGTGTGGCGTATGATGGCATTTGCACTTTAAAGAACCTTTGCTACTATTCAACGGGTGGATGAGGAGATATTCCCAGGTGTAGGAGCTGGCCCCCCTGTTGTCAGTGGAATCCCCCAACGAACAGTAGACCGGCAATAAATAAGCATTTGGTCTGCTGCGAAGTGTGGAAAGACATCGTCCAATATATCAACCTTGCGTTCATTCCAAGGGACGGATGAGTACCTGACCCTGCCAAACCGGTTAGAAGTTGCTATTCAGTAACTTCAGTAGGTGGATAGCTGAGCTCCCTGGTTGTTGAACGGTGTAGTTCTACTGTATCTGGTTGTTGACATAAGGCTTAATGGGCTGCCTACTTTGTTACATAAATTCCATAAAATATTTTATTACCTCTTGCGTCATTAATGTGAAACCAGTATTCCGCAAATTTGAAATAGCTCCCTAATTGAGGCAGTGACTAACTTCTGTGGATTAAAGGTAGACTTTGATTTTATGCTGCTTACGAAAAAAGCCGATTTTCAATTTCTTCACTGGGTTTCAAAAGCGCTGTTAGACTATTTAAAAGATTTATGTGTGTAACCAATACAGGTCCTCAAGGTTGTTTTCAAACTCATTTCAGTTACGGGTCATTTTTATAAAAAATTATGCGGCTGCACATTTATTTTGTTTCCCATGCTGCTTCTTAACTTTCCTACTTTTGAATATTTTTTTAAAGAGGAATGTAAAATTAATAGCAGAATTAAATATAAAGCCAGTTTTTATGCATCAGTATAATTGAAGTATGCATAAAGTATTACTTGAATAAATTTATATATGGTACAGAAAATCGTTGTTGGCCTCAGAATTATAAATAATGGGTCTCCAGTTTGACATCCCTGCCATACCAGAGCCTCCCACGAATTTAACATTTAAATTGTGGTACTTATTCTTCATAGAAATAAAACTCATCAAATAAGTTATAGCACTCGAATCCTGTGGGTTTTGATGTGGACACCTACTTAGGTGTAGGCATCTCGTCATCAGTGAAAATATATATATCAACACTAAATTAAACTTATATTAATTTTATGTAACTAAAGAATAATCAAAGGGCCTATGTAAAGATATTTGTAGCTTCTGTCAGTAGTCCCTTATTTGCTGGGGTGGCTCAGTGCTACCTCAGTAGTGCACACGTTTAAAACTTCTGGCATAACTGCTTTAACTGGTTACGTGGCACACGACACTGACGAGAATTGTGTGCAAGCAGACGAGGTGCCACATAACTGGATGACATAGGAGCTCCACTTTTTTTGGTAGGGTATCACAAAATCAACCGAAAAGTATAGTTGAGAGGTAGTCAACTGCATTTGTCATTTAAAATTGCTGCATGCATCTTATTGGCTATCACTTTTTTAACCACATCTGCTGCTTGAATTTCTATTGGCTGTTAGAGTTCCGTGCTCTTAAAGCCTTTCTAGCAGACGACAATCCACATAAACTGATGATGACGTAGTTACACTACCATTCTGTAAGGTAAGTGCGAAATCAACAGTGAAGTGGAGTTGAGAGTAAAGCCCCCCCCCCCCACACGATCAGTTTGGTGTGTGCAAAAAAAGTTTTTGCTCATACCAAAAATTTTAACTGACAGTGTGAGCAAATTTTATCACATCGGTGTGTCAGTTCTGACTGACGTCTGTCCGAAGCGAGCATGTGTGGGGTTGCTCACATGAGTTGTTCACTTTTTTTGTTCTGCGCATGCAGATGGATAAACGTCATCTTTAAAATAATTGCACCATGGTAACGGTAGAATTACTGGTTGATGCAGAAAAGCAAATGACGTCACATGACGGTTAACGAAAAGTAACATACAGTATGTGACACACCAAACTGATCATGTGTGGGCAATTCAGTCCTTTACACCGAACTGACACACCAAACTGATCGTGTGCGGCGGCCTTTAATTAACTGCATTTGTCGATGGAATTTGTCACTTGAATTTGACTGACTGTTTGAATTTTTAAATAGTCTTCTGTTTACTTTTCATTGGTTTATTTATTTTTTTCGGTTTTGGCGCCACCAAACGCTCATATTGAAAACTATTAATTGCTTACGTGAATTCGCCTATGCCAGGGAATCAAACCAGGCGCATTTCTGTTAATACCTGTAATTTACGTCATAATTATATCGTCTGCTCAAGCGCTATTCTCGTCGGTGTCACATGCCATTGAACCAGGCTTTATACTAACGTTCCTATAGATTTAACGTTTGCCGCTCACAGTGATAGCCAATAAAATTTAGGTATGGCTGTGACATCACTGTGGAAGCAACTAATACTGTATACTGTAAAGACACCACACTAATACAGTAGAACCTCTGTAAGTTGGCCACCCAAGGGTGGAAGAAAAGTGGTCAACATAGGGAGGTGGTCAACTTATGGAGAACTAGGTGTACTGTACTGATACATGGGTATTATTGTTTTTATTGGATACAACTGTATGAAACGCTACATAATCAACACTATTCCTGCTAGTGGATTGGCATAGCTAGCCCCCAATGCCATTGATCTGGTAGTTGGGGGTTATGTCCCCCCAGCAGTTAGCTGCATCAGATTCATTAGAGGTTTACACTCCATTGCCCATTTCAACAATACTTTCAAAGGCTATTCCTTAATTTTCTGCCATGGAAGATGGGCTGTATGATGAGGCCAAAATGCTGTCTGTTGGTTTGTGATAAATCCAACTGTCCTAAAACATGTCAACATTGTTTCTGGTTAAATTTTCTCCAAGCAGAATTATCCAAAGGACAGCATCCAGAACATTAATGGATGCAGCAAATGAATCTGCTTCCACAGGCTGGTGACACGTGTTTTACCAATAATCCACTCCAGGAGCTGGGCTTAGTAAAACACTTTGAATGATTTGATAACACCTTCGTCAACAGGTTGGATCCTTGAGGTTGCATTTGGAAGAAGAAAGTTAAGTGTCAAATTTGTCAAGTGACTGACTTGCAGTTCAGCAGGGCAGTTGTCTACTGTTAGTAGGGTAGATCATTTCTTGATCCACATCCCGTATGTGTCTTCAAGCAGGGCAGCAGTCATCCATGCACATTTGTTTGATGTCCATGTTACAGGGTGGTCTTCAATTTCTTAAATGCACATGAATTTGCTGACTTACCAATCACAAATTTCTTTAGCTTTCCCCAAGAAGAGCTAGTGCTAAGCAATCCAATGAAATGTTCCTTGGATACTCTTTCAATCTTGTATTTGTAACCCTTGACAAGGCTCTTGTCAGGCACAAGGGAGACAAGGGGGTCAACTTATGGAGGTTAAATCACTATCAGGTGTCACAGTCATAGTGGTTAACATACAACTTACAGAGGTGGTCAACATGGGGAGGTTGGTCATCCATTACTTAATGTGGTGCACATCCAGTCTGTGAAAATTTGGTCAACTTAGGGAGGTGGTCAACATTTAGGGGTGGTCAACTTTGGAGGTTCTACTGTAATTAAGATTCACACATTTCAGACAAACAAGAAAAGTGTTTTATCAAGAATAAAATCAAAACGGTATACAAATAAATATAGTAAACTCCACATCACGATTACTTCAGTTCATTTTATTTCTGGGTGCCCCAAATTTGGTATTCCTTAGTATTTCTTAAAGAACGGGTTGGGAACTAAGCCAAGCAGCCATAACAGGCCAAACCCTTAGGAGGCTGCTTGTGGGAGATAAGGATGTAGGTTGTTGTTGTTGTTGTTTGTTGGTGTTTTGCAGCCCTTCAACAGCCCTTCAACAGCAAGGTCATTAGAACCCCGTTAACTGTGTAGTTCTGATGCAGAGATTGTGCAAACACTACACTAATGGGACGATTTTTGGATAGTAGAGGTACCCAGTTTTCCCAAGCGGCCACCCATGTTGTGCTAACAGTGGTTGTGTTACTTAATTTCAGTGATCACACAGGACAGGCTGTGAGGCAGAGAGGCAGGCCCAGCTCGTGAGTTTCAGGCGCCCTAGGCAAATTGGTCCGTCTCGTCCCCCATTAAAATTAATGATGACGTTCAAAATTGAGCGCCCCTCATGTCCTTGGCGTTTGCCCCAATGCCGGGGTATAGCTATAACTCTGAAACAGGGCCCCTCAAGAAAGCCAACATTTAGAAAAGGTCCCACCAATCAAAGAAGTTTGGGAGCCCCAGGACTATGAACATTTTAAATGACCGATAGACTGCATGACAAGGTAGTTTCTCTGAAGTTAGCCGCCAAGGTTTGCCTGTCCCATGAGCCCGCTATGACGAGAGGGGAAATTTGCATCACCCAACGTTCTTTACCAACCACCTATGTTGGTATTAACGTGGGCTTGCGCTGCTTAACTTCAGTGATCTCACAAGAACTGGTGAGTCCAATGCAACTTGGCTGCAGTTTGTAATACCTGAAAGTTGCGCATCATTCAGTTAATCTTTCCTTGCAATAGTATTCAATCCAATACAACTTAATTTCGAAATCATCTTTGGGCGCCTGATGAAATATTTCAAGTGAAAGTTGGATTTGCTGTGTGTTTCAAGAGTTGCTTAAGCAGCAGCCCAAGAAATTAAAATTATATTTCTCTTTTGAAGCCCTTTGTATTTCTAGTTTAGTTATTGCATACTGCAACAGAGCAACCTATCATCCTTCTATTTAAAAAGTAAATCTTATTTAATGTAAGTTACAATTCATTTATTTTGTGATAATGCTGGGAAAATTAGTGACAGAGAAGGGGATTAAAAAAAATTAGGATTAGAGAAGGGTCTAAACAATATTAGAGGTGAAATCAAAAAGGGAGAACTAAGGAAGACAGAATATTAAACTTTCATTAGGAAGGACAGGAAAATCATGGTGACGTACTTTCTAGGGACGAACTGATGAAAAAGGTGCAAGAGGTAAAGTACTTAGGATGAACGTTCCAAAGCAATCAGGAGCAGGGCCGTAACTAGGGCGTGGCGAAGAAGGCGGCCGCCACGGGCGCAACTGGGTTTAGGACGCGAAATGTTTAAGTTTTTTGTCATTATTGGGTTACGCGCAAGCGAAAGTTAGACACTTGCCACAGGCGCTTCATACCCCCGTTACGGCACTGATCAGGAGATAGACTCCGATGTGACCCATAGAATCAATGGGGGATGGTTGAAGTGGAGACAGGCAATGGAGTCATGTGTGATAGGAGGGTCCCAATCAAGTTGAAAGGGAAGTTCTACAGGACAGTGGTTACGTCAGCTATGCTATATGGATCAGGGTGTTGGGCAGTGAGGAAGAGCCACGTCATTAGAATGCAAGTAGCCGAGATAAGAATGCTGGGGTACAAGAGTGGGTGTTGAGAGCTGATAGAATTAGGAGCGAATATATTAGAGGTAGACTGGACGTGATATGGACACGTAATGAGAAGGGGGAGGAAGACCTTGTTAGGCTTAGTGCTGGAACGCAGGTTGTAAGAAGTACCTGGGGCGGGGGGAGACTGAGGCAGACGTAGGAGCAGGTTGTCCATATGAATATGGAAGTGTGTGGGGCCGACAGGGACCTGGTGGGGGATAGATTGCATTGGAGGGCTAGATTCCACAGCCCCGACGTTGTGAAAGGTGGGATAAGGGTTTGAGAATGAGTATGACTAGGAAAATATGTTTGATTCAAATTATGATTATTTTTAGCTTTTGTTTCTTTATTTACTAATACACATAGTTCTATATATCTAAAGTATGTCCATAAAGTAATTTACAATTAATTTATTTCCTTGTAAAAATTTTATATGATTATTTTTCCTTTTTGTTCCCTTAACACAAAATTAGAGAAACAATCGCTTATGCAAAACCTTTACAGCAGGGATTCCCAACCCTATGCCCGCGGGCGCCGCGCCGCCCGCCGACCACTTTGTGTGTGCCCGCCACTATTTGGTGACAGCAAATATTTTTTACACTTAAGTAAACATATAAAAAAAAATCTTTTTTGGTTAAACATATTTTTGAATCATTATTTTCAAACATGAATTTAATAAATTCAAAATATAGATCTCGACGTTAACATTATTTTTTAAATTATTTTATTACCTTAAATCCAGTTATAAATATCCTTAGAAAAAATAAATGGCGCCCACCGCTCTAGTTATATTTTAGAATGTGCTCTAAGGTACAAAAGGTTGGGAACCCCTGCTTTACAGCATATGGAAAGTATGCTTTAAGGTACTACTTGCTTTTGCGAAGACGTAGGGGAAGGAGCTAACACTGAAAAAGAAAGCTAACCCTAACCCTTCCACCCCATAGCAGGGTCGGGTACCCATCTTGTCCCTCTGAATAGGCACAAGGGCGGTTTATTGGTCTTTGTTTGTCCACAGCTGATTGCTGACCAAAGCTGAAATCCCTATGCTTATTTATCATCAGTCTACTGTTCATTGTTTTGGGGAATTCCAGGACTCCTTGAATTATATTGCTTACGTCTAAAAGCATCCATTTATCCAGCTTCTGGCAGGGTCAGGTCTGCGGGTTCTCACCCTCCACTCTCGTATATCTTCCACCAGGTCGCCGTCCACCCCATACACCGCCTCATCCTTATGGACAACATGCTTCCAAACCTGGTTTGGCTCCTCTTGCCCCGGGTGCTTCCAACCACCCTCTCTTCTCTTTATGTGTCCATACACCTCAACCTATTCTCCCACATTTTTTGGCGATGAAGATCACCCATAAGCTACCTCTGATATACTCATTCCTAATTCTATTAGCTTTTCAGCATTCGCATCTTGGCTACGTGCATTGTGTTGAAGTGACTATAGCATAACGGGCCTAACCATTGCCCTGTAAAACTTCATCTTCAACTTGGTTGGGACCCTCCTATCACACAGGCTCCGCTTGCCTTACTCCACTTCAACCACCTTCATTGATTCTATGAGTTCATATCAGAGTCTATCTCCCCACTGCTTTGGATTGTTGATCCTCAGTAGTTTTCCTCTTCCACCTTTTTCACCAGTTCGCCCCTAGGAAGTATGAAACCGTTATTTTCCTGTCCTTCCCAACAAAAAGCTAAATACTCTTTCTTCTTCATCTTCCCTTTTCTATCGCTCCTCTAATTTCGTTTAGGCTCTTTTCTGCTTGTTTTCTGCAGGCACGTAGTTTTGCGATATTTGTCGGCAAATGTCATAGACTGAGGGGCCCATTCTCCTACTCCCGTCAGCAGCTCATCTATGACCAGAATAAAAAGCATTTGGAGTGGCGAATTGCGTTGGACACACCAGTTCTCGTCTGATTACTGAAGTTAAGCAGCGCAACCCCAGCTAGTACTGACATGGGTGGCCGCTTGGGAAAACTGGGTACCGCTAGTATCCAAAAATCGTCGCATTAGTGTAATGTCCATGCAGTCTCTGCATTAGAACTACACAGTGGACGGGGCTTTTATGACCCTTGTAGTTGAAGGGCCCTAAAACACCAACAAACAACAACATGAAAAGCATTCTGGTTATGGATGAGCTGCTGGGCTACTAATGGTTATGGATGAGCTACTTGCAAGTTATGGGCTTAGTTCTGAACCCTGGTGCATCCCAAAATTCACTGGGAAGCCCTCAGTATTTTACCAAGGTGCCCTTATCCTGGCTATGGAACCATGCATACGCCTTTTAACCGCCGCTCTCTCCCAGAGCTTCATAGAATGACTCATTAGCTTAATACCTCTATAGTTACCACAATTTTGGTCCTATCTCTCATAGCTATCCTATTGAAAAGTTTCCCTAGACACCAGATTCCTGTCATCCCTAGACTGTGCCACACTTCAGTGAGGATTCTGTCTGGGTCTACAGTTTTTCGACCTCTCATCATCCTAAGGGCCCTGACTACTTCCTCGTCTGTTATGCTGACCACCGCCCATGAAGATGTAGGTTGGGTGTCAATGTCATCCTCTCCCCTTGAAGCATTGAAGAGGTTGTGGAAATACTCTTACAACCTCTTCTTTTATTGAGACGGGGGTAAACAGGGCCTTACCCTTGCTATCATTCATTGTTATGGCTTGGGGTATATCTTTGGCTGCCCTATCTCTAGTTGTGGCCTATTTAAAAACTTCTCTGCCCCTTTCCTTGGTCTCTAACTGATGAAAGAGGGCTTCATACTTCTGGTGTTTTACCAGGGCAATATCCTCCTAGGTGTGGTCTTGAAAAATATTTACACTATTATTAGAATATTAATGCAGAATTCGAAATGGCGCTGCTTGAACTTGTTTGAACATACTGCACAATACATACAGTATACTGCTCAGAACAGAATGGCATTAACACACGAAAACTGCACTGGTTCAATGCGCTGCCCAATATAAAATTTAAATAAAGTGATTTGATTTGTATTGAAAAATATGTACCTTTATTTAAGTACCTTTTTTAATAGTACCATTATACATTCTAAAGGGACGGCAGTTTGTCTTTTTGCCCGGGGCGGCATAAGTGCTAGAGCGGGCCCTGCTGAGACATTTGTTATAGCGTCCCTTGAGACAAACTTCTGTCCTCCTAACCAGCGTTTCAATAGAGCAAATCAGAGGGAGCCAATTCCGGGCTATATGGCGGGTGCTGAAGCACTGGCTAGGAGGACGGAAGTTTGACTTGGACAATAAGCTGCAGACCAGTGTATAGAATTGGCTGAAAGGACTGACTGCTGCCTTCTGTGACGAGGGTATAGGAAAGTTGGTACCACGCTATTACAAATGTCTCAGTCCGTGAGGTGACTATGTAGAGAAATAGCTGGAAGGTTTGTATTTTCTCTGTGGTTTTCATTTTGCAACCGATCGGACCTTGAAAAAATAGCCATCGTACATGTAAGAAACAGCTGCACAAGAGCCTACAAATAGCTGATAATTTGTGTCAGACCGGCTGGGATTCGTGTGCCCTACTCGTCTGCATAACACTTGCTTCACTTTAGACCATGGTGCTTCGATGTTTTAAGTGTTCATTTCCGGCTTTGTGGGTTGAATTGTTCTTCGCCAACGTAGGGTGCCTTGTCCAGTGAATGACCAACCCCCAGTAAATGAACATTGTTGAAATAACGTGCAATATTAAGAACCTTGAAGCTATTTCATGGATGATTTTTGTTCTCTAGTTCTGTTGAATCCTAGCAGATATCTTCTGGTTCCCAAATTTAACCTTGTTTAGAGTCCCATCATGCCATTTATGGTGGCATGAGAACTGTTTAACCTACAGTGGGAATGGAAAATTCGTTTGGAACAAATGTTATTTAATCACTTTTTAAAGGGTGATTGTTTCTATCATTTGAAACAGTTCGTAGGTAAACCTTGTCATGAATCTGAAATTGCTGTACCTATCGATCTACTATCGACTAGACTTTGGTGTTCAATTACTGGTTAATTTGCATATCTTCAACATAAATATCTTTTAAAAAATTTTTTTGTATCAAATCTTACAAATGGTGCATATATCATGTTCTGTACCAAATTGCCCAATAATTCAACCCATCACTTTCAACAAAAGTGAATATGGAATGACAAAAAATTATTCTTTGACTCGGATAAATACAATCCAAATGCAAAGTGTTCATTCACTGGGCATTTCACCCTATTGAAAAACTACTGTCCGATGTGAAAAGTGGAAGTTAATTACCCCCCTCACCCTGTACACTTTCCGTCAGATGGAAAGTAAAGAGGTGGCCCTGTGTGGTGTGTACGATGTTTCTTGCATGTAAAAGAACGCCCTTCACTATGCAACAGCTAGGCAGTGATTCCCAGGTGTAGGAGCATACCCCTAGCGGGGAGGAGTATCCCAACGAACAGGAGGCCAACGATAAATAAGCATAGCGGTTGGAACTTCGATTCTCAGCCGGCTGCATAAAAGTACCATCCAACAGATCGTCCATGTGTCCACCCAGAGGGACGAAGATGGGGAAAAGGTTAGTAGCGATCTTGCAATGATCTCGAGTCGTTCATTCTTCAAGCTTGACTCCTATTGCGACAGTGTTGTTTGCCCCACGAGTTTTTGTGATTAAATCCGTTAAAAACAAAGTCGTGATATGACTCACGAGGTCACTCTGTTTTGGATGTTACTTTGGGTGAGGGGGGTTATTGGCAGCAGTGAAGTGTCTTGTAGGCTGCATACGCACTCTGTTGACCGTTTTGGAAGTGCCTCTGCATCCCCGCTTTGACGGCAAGCTGGGGAAGGTCTCTGGTGGGGGCCGAATGACCTGTTTATTGAATTTGTGACTTCGCTCTGGTCGTTGTATGCTCTTTTAAGTGTTACGCGTAGACTTCTGACCCTTCATGTGCTTGTTCGTGCTCATGCTATTTGAGTGGTTTTTAGACATTTTAAAACTTCGTATTGTCAATGCAGACTGCTCAACCGCAAACACCTTGATCTATTTTGGGGTTTTTTGAGCAATTCTGCTCCGTTTCGATTTGAACACAGTTGCAGGGCGTGGCGCAGCTTGGTTTGGTGCGGTCGGTGTGAACCCAGCATAATAATTAGTGATTTCTTTTTAATTAAGGGATCGTGGGTTAAGGGGAAGAACCTTACCATTAAAAAAAGATTCTGTTAAGATCTTTTCTGGCACAGCATTGCTAAATATGACGCTGAGGTAAATGAGAGTGAAGGCAATTGACATGTTTTTTGACGAATGCTGCATGTTCATATTCTGTGCTGTTGGGGTCTGCTAGTTTTTATTCAGGGTATCATTCTGATTCCCATTGAAATGCTTGCTCTTGTGCTGTGAATACCCATGTTGTTCATCCTGTAAGAATCTTTCTGTTCTTAATTACAGTAGTCCCGCTTATCCGACGTTGCATATTAACCGGCATCCTCTGGGCGCGGTCTCCTTATGCACCATTGGCATGATATTGTTGCCAAAAGAGATACCAATGTGGAAAAGAAAGTGTGATAACAAATTTCTTTAAACATTAAACATGTATTTACATGTATACGTGTATAATTGAATGAGGAACAATATATGCTTTTTTGCTATCATTTTAAATATATCAATTCATATAATAACAATTTTTTATGCATTTCGCATTATCCGACATTACGCCTGTCCCAGTTAGGTCGAATAAGCGGGATCCTACTATATTATCGAATTTTTATCACAATGTGGAATATTGTGTGAAACTTTATACTAACATTTATTGATGTAGATTTGATGCTATTATTTCATTACCATAAATCCATTCATAACAATAATAATTCTTTGCCTAAAAATTTGGGATCTTCAAGCTATAATTCAGTCAGGAAGTAGGTGTAGAGGGTGTAGGAGAGGGGGAATTTGCTGCACCCAACGTTCTTTACCAACCACCCATGTTGGTACTGACGTGGGCTTACGCCGCTTAACTTCAGTGATCTCACGAGAACTGGTGTGTCCAACGCGACGAGTCCTTTCACAGCAGGAAGGGAAGAGCGAAATAAAGTAGCTTCCACAGACTAAATTCTAGGACGTTTACCCTCGACTTAAATACCCGAAAATGGAAACTCGTGGTGCTTGAGAGCCAGATCCATACGACCAGCAGTCCTTAAGGGTGAGTGAACAGAACCTGGGCTGTCATCATGCGCAAATGCCATTGGGGTGCAGTACTTGGCGCACTTGACAGATAACGCATTAAGTAACATCATTGGGGTACGCTAACATCCGTCACAGACGTTAATATTCTTGTGGGTTCCAGACGCCAGGCTGTGGTGATCCCAGTCAGAGCTGTCCCACCAATCACGAGGATAAACCTTAGCTTCGGGATGTGGAATTTGGGTACCCTAACTGTTAAAACAACGTTCTAAAGCATAGGAAAACAGGCTGCATGAACGGAGATGGCCGGAGTGAAAGCCAGAACCCTCTGACCCTACCCTGGGTACCCTGGTGACTTCACTGGCAAATGAAGTAGATTTCGATTTTACAGTCGGGCCTCGCTAAGTCGACTTTCCGCAAGCCAAAACCTCCCTGTCGAATTACTCGTTACTCCCTGAATAAATTCCCATAAGACCAATGTACTGTACGCCGTTTTCTCTAACTCAAAAACTCCTTAAGTTCAATTTTTTAGGACCCCTTTGAGGCCCCCAATTGAAAGCTAGGTACTCTGTCTTCCTCATGTTCATTTTAGACCCCCTCTTTCCATTGCAGTTTTAATGTCTTTTAGGCCCTTTTGTGCATCTTCTTTGGACTCGGCGAGTCTGCCCACATCATCAGCAAATACCAGACACTGAGGGGCCCATTCCCCTATTCCCGTCAGCAGCTCATCCATTATAGTAGTGAATAGATATGGGCTAAGTGCTGCTCCGTGATGCACACCAACCTGTTTGTTTGTTGGTATTTTAGGGCCCTTCAGCTACAAGGTCATTAGAGCCCCGTCCACTGTGTAGTTCTGATCCAGGGACTGCACAGACACTACACTAATGCGACGATTTTTGGATACTAGCGGTACCCAGTTTTCCCAAGCGGCCACCCATGTCAGTACTAACTGGGGTTGCGTTGCTTAACTTTAGTGTCAGACGAGAACTGGTGTGTCCAACGCAACTCGCCGCTCCCCACACCAACCTGCACGCTAAGCATTCAGTATTTCCCCATGCTGTCCTCACACTAGCAATGGAACCATCATACTGTACATATCCTGCAATATCCCAAAATGGCCTTCATAAACCCCTTTCTATCTTAAAATGCTCCATACTACCTGTCTAGGGACACTATCATATGCAAAGGTCCACTTTTTTAAAAAATGGAAAATTCCCTGGTATTTTGGTTAACCCCTCTAATCGGTCCACCCCTCTGATGGGTCCACTTTTTTAAATCCCCAGGGGTGGACCGATTAGAGAATTTTCACTGTATATTTATTTGTTAATGCACTTAGTTATGAAGGAATTACCGTAATTATTCTAATAAACGGTACGCCGTTTATTATTTCAAAGGCCTTTTTGTCGCGCCGTTTATTGGAGGGCGCCGTTTATTATTTTTTTCAATTTATAAATGGAAACTATTTAGCCGGACAAGTTGATCTGAATTTATTTGCAAAATGAAATTGAGAAAAATAATCAATGGTTCATGTAAAATTTAAAGCCGGACCCTAGATTCAGATAACTGTAGAGGTTTAGCCACAGGACGATTACTATCATTCTCAACTGCAGAAATTGCAAACAATTTAAATGCTAAAGAATACTTTCTCTTTGAAACTTTTCTTTCAACAATATCTGCACTAAAGCTTAGTTTAGACGACTGTGTTGTTTATCGTTGTTTTAGGGCCCCTCAACTACAAAGGTCATTAGAGCCCCGTCCCCAGCATAGTTCTTATGCAGAAGCTGCACAGACAGTACACTAATGCGCCGATTTTTGGGTATTAGCAGTACCGAGTTTTCCCAAGCGGCCACCCACGTCTATACTACTTGGGGTTGCGCTGTTTAACTTCAGTGATCAGATGGCAACTGGTGTGTCCAACGCAATTCGCCGCTCTACACGACTGTGACTTATTAGGAAGTTCAACCTATCATGTGAAAATACTGTGAATCGCATTGCACCAGGGTCACTCACAGAACAGAGAGGAGGAAGAAAAACCGTGGGGTACACCAGTACCTCTGTTCAGGCATGAGTCTGATTCCTTATTGCAGTATAGTTTTTGTGCAATAGGTCAGACACCATGCAATATTAAAACTGACAAAGCATTAATTTACCTGCCAAAATTTATATTTTGGTTGTAAAATGTGGTGTTGGAACAGTGTGGTAGGCCGGCATCCCCACACAGACAACCAGCCAATATTCCTATGGGTTCCAGACGCCTGGCTGGGGTGTTCCCAGTCATAGCATGTTCAATGGACCCAAGGACCCAACCCTGCTGCAGGCTGGATAAGGGTGTGATGATGATAGCAGTACCCCTGTGTAGCATTAAAGGGTTAATCATTAAAAAAATTGAACTTAACTTGCACGACCACTTCCACACAGCTGTTTATTATTTTTTTCAGCTGAAAGGTGCGCCGGTTATTGGAAAGCGCCGTTTATTAGAATAATTATGGTATCACAGTTAGTTCTCAGCATTGCAGTGGCTACATGTTAGACACGTGTGTCATCCAAAAATAATAATACCTTTCAAAATTAGGAAGGATATCAGACTGGGTTAGGAGGGCGTTAGGAAAATTCCATTTACTCTGAATCCTTTTAGTTTTGCCTAAAAGAATATTTTAAGGCCCCAAATGGATTTTTGCACCCGGGCCACATTAAAGACAAGGCCGGTCCTGCTGGGTACTGCTAATACCCGAAAATCGTTGCATTAGTAAATTGTCTGTGCAGTCTCTGCCTTAGAACTACCCAGTGGACTAGGCTATAATGAGCTTGTAGTTGAAGGCAGAGGTGTACCTAGGCTTGGTGTCACCCGATGTGGCAAATCCTGGTGTCACCCCCATCACTGACACCCACGCTCCACCTGAGTCACAAAAATTTCAAATGTTTTTAGATTAATGTTTCAGGCATCGCCGGCGGCCATCTGGGGTGTGCAAGCAGGTCCCCAGGCCGCCATCATCAGCAGCCTGCAAAGTCACAGGAGTTGGGACTTTGGTCCCTGGGACAGATGGTGCACCGAGCATTCCTGTAGGAACTGGACGCCTGGCTGAGGTGACCCCAGTCAGAGCATGTTCAGACAGCATAAGGGCCCATCTTAGATTAGGAACGTCAAATGTGGGGACTACTACTGGAAAAACAGGGGAATTATTCAATATCCTAAAGTGAAGGAGGATTCAGGTAGCTTTCCTCCAGGAATCTAGGTGGCAGGGGAATAGATCAAGGGCCTTTGGTGAGGGATACAAGCTTATATATGCAGTAAGTCAAAGGGGACAAAACAGGTTGGCTATAGTATTAAACAGGGAGCTGCAACAAGGGGTCACCCAGGTTAAGTTAATAAATAGCAGGCTACTGTTAGTTACAGTAGTTTGGCAAGGAGTAGTGCTCAACCTCATCAATGCTTAAGCCCCACAGGTGGGTCTGCATGAACCCACAAAAGTGGGTTTCTGGACAGATTTTGAGGACTTTGTGCACTCACTAGAGGCTGAGATACAGCAATGTCAAGAGAATGAGTGCTTAGTTATTGGTGGGGGTTTTAATGGCCATTTAGGCAAAGATAACCAGGGTTATGGGGATGTCCATGGGGAATGGAGAATGGAACAGTTAGCATAGAAGGACAGTGCATCCTTAAAACAGCCAAAGCACTTGGCCTTCCATTGGCAAATACGTGGTTTAGTAAGAAGGACAAGCACCACCTAATCACATTCCAGTCACCAAAATGGATATCACAAATAGATTTCTTTATGGTTAGAGGGCGGCATAGAGTAAAGGTTTGGGATTGCTGGGCAGTCCTGAGTGAAAATTTCCAAAAAGAATGTACATATACTAGGCCAAATCCTAGTGAAAATGGCAGGCAAGGCACATTCTTGGGAAGGAGAGCAGGCCATCAGGTGGCAGAAACTACTCACCAAGACAGAGGGATTTACCCACAAAGTGCACAGGGAGGTAGACTGGTATTGGGAAGGGATAGTGGATGCAATGTGGGACAGGATCGCCAGAAAAATTAGAACCTGTGGGAAAGCCATTTTAGAGAAGGGTCAAGTAGGAACCACAGTCCAGAGAAACAAGCAGACATGGTAGTGGAATGGGAAGGTAGAAGCAGCCATCAAGCAAAAGAAGGCTGCTTTCCACAGTTGACAGGAGACAGGGAACCAGGAATCTAAGACTCAATATAGGCTGGCTAAGACCAACACTACTAGGATCATCGCCCTGCCCAAGCACCAGAAGTATGAGGCACTCTATGAGCAGTTATGAACAAGGGAAGGGGTGGTTTTCAAACTGACCTAGGCTTTAAATAGAGCAGCTAAAGATATACCCTGGGCTATAACAGCGAAGGATAGCCGAGGTAGGGTTCTACTCTCCATGATGGAGGCAAAGAGGAGGAGGGAAGAGTACTTCCATAACCTCTTGAATGCTGCAGGGGGAGATGGGGACCTTGCCACCTATCCTGAATTGGCAGGGGATTGTGAACTGTGTAACCAGGGCGCTTAGGAAAATGAAAGGCTGAAAAGCTGTAGGCCCAGATGAAACACCCAATTCAAGTGTGGCATAGCCTAGGGAGGACAGGTATCAGGTTGCAGCAGTAGTGAGGCATGGCGTGAGAGTAGGATAGTACCACTCTTCAAGGGCAAAGGGATGTCCAAGAGTGTGGCAACTATAGAGGTATAAAGATGATGAGCCACTCCTTGAATCTCTGGGATAGGATTTGTGTGGGTGGAAATCAGGTATCCCACCTTTGGCAGGGCTGTATCCCTCGCTCCTATGTGGAAATCCCTCATAGGAATGATCTTGCTCCCTCAACCTATTCATAGCATAGCTGGTCTAACCACTGCCCTTTAAACCTTACCTTTCAACGTGAATGGGACCCTCCTATCACATACTACTCCACTTGCCTGTCTCCACTTCAATCATCCCCATTTAGTCTTTGGGTCACATCAGAGTTATCTCCCCATTGCTTTGGAACGTTGATCCTAAGTGCTTTACCTCCATGGTGTAGCCAAGTTGCGTTGGACGCACCAGTTAAGCAATGCAAATCCATGTTAGTAACAACATGGGTGGTTGGTAGTGAACGTTGGGTGCTGCTAATTTTGCCTTTCCTACGCCTCCTACACCTCCTACGCCTTCTCACCTGCGAGCAGCCTCCTTAAGCCCACTTCACAATAACATCAGGAACGAGAATGGCAACGGCCGGGAAAGTTGAAATAAATTCAACTTTCCCGTTAAACGTAAGCCGTTTGACCAATAGGAGCGCACCTCCACCACATGACGCACCCGTCGCACAGTGGGGCAGGATACCCCAAAAGCTGGCATCAAATCAGGGGTAAATGGAAATGGGGTGAAATGCGAATATTTTGTAGCATTACATTAAGGAAAAATATAATCATTGTTCGTTTTACAAATATACTGTTGAATAGCACTGCAATCACACTTGCAAACATTGAAGTGCAAGGCAAAATTGCCTTTAACTTGCATATTATGCCATATAAAGAAATTGACCAAAAATAAATGGACAGTTGTGTGAATTAGCAATACAAACAAATATTTATGATATGTATGAGTCAGAATTATTTACCATGCCATCATTTTTTCAAGTAATTTACAAGCTATAGCATTTCAACTACAAACAAAATTGACATATTTTTGACATAATTATAAACTAGGAAAGGCAAGAAAAAACAAGTGAAATATCATTTGTTACAATATAAGAACTGTCATTAACAGTGCCTAAAGTAGGCTAATCACTTTAGTTACCATCATCAATATCAACCAAATTCTCAGTATCACCTCTTTCATCATTAGTGTTTCCAGCATTATGGATTTGAACTACAGTTGGTAATAATAATAATAGATTTACTGCTTCTTTATGCAGATGAATGATCTTTTCTGCAATATCTTGTTGAGCCTGGTGAAAGATTCTGTCAAAGGACCTTTCCATTACATGCTATGAAGATTTCTGCTTCATCAGCATCTCTACCATGAAAGGCATGTTTGTAGTAAATATGCCCTGAGCTACCATCAAAGCCACACATTGAATACAAAATCCTTTGGCTTGATAACATTTCCTTCATTAATTTAGAGGCATGCAATTGTCCTGATTTTCTGGTGTTCATTTTGGCACTTTAGGAAAGATCAATTGCTGAGTAGGTGTTGACTTCCTCAGGTTTTCAGTTTTGCATTCTTTCTGCACTCTCTTGAACACCTTCTTCTGGTGACCATGTGTATGCATGGGCTCTACTGCCAATGGACTAGAGAATGAAATAGATGTCTATAGTGAATTCTTACTATTTTGAAGAAATCTCTCTTCATTGTGGGTTGCTGCAGTCCATCACACCTTGAACTTAGACCTAAATAGGCCTAAATTTGGATACATGACTTTAGACAAGGTTATCAAAAAAAATGGTCTTGTGAGCTCTTCATTATGTCCAAAAGTTGGTTGCAACAGAAATAGGGTACTTGAACCCAGACCTAAATATTATAGGAAGAAATGAATCACTAAGAGACAGACCCCATGACACCATGCACTAGAAAACTCACTGTAGAGAAAAGGGGGCAGATTGGGGCAGAGTTTGTAAGTTTGCCCCAAAACTACAATATATACACAATATAACCATAAAAGAATCACAGTGGCATCACATGGATAACACAACTAAAACCTTCAACTTAATGAAATAATGTGCATTTTGACACTGTAATCTCCGTTTTGCATAAATAAATGGAAGTAGGAAATAAATAATACCTCAGCAAGATAGCTCCATGGTACTTAAATGTATCTCAATGCAAAAATCCATGCAAAAATTGCATGTAAACCACTTTAACTTCAACACAAGGTCAGGGAATATTTTTAAGAAAAATCCAAAACACCTACGAGACATGAATGCATTGCAAAGGTTAAAGAATATATTGACAATTGGTCCCCATCGTTTTATACCCTGGACATCTAGGAATCAAAAAATGAAAACAGCAAAGGTGAAAGCTAAACTTCAAATTTTGAGTTTTGGCCAACTTTTGGATCATCTTGCCCCACTGTGCGTCGCCCCTCCCCTCTGCACAAAATACGTTTTATGTTCCCGTTGCTGTTGTGAAGCCCGCTTTAGGGTTTGGCCTGTTATGGCTGCTTGGCTTACTCCCTAACCTGATAGTGTAACATACTCCTACTAATACTACTCTTGCACCGTTTTCACCAGTTGGACTTTACTGGGAAGCACCCAGTATTTTCCCAAGATGTTCATACCCTGGCTATTACCCTTCTTCATTCACCAGGAGAAAGCTTATTACAGTGTGCTAATACGCAAAAATAGTCACATTAGTTTAGTGGCTGTGCAGTCTCTGCATTAGAAATATGCAGTGGATGAGACTCTAATGGCCTTGTAGTCAAAAAGCCCTAAAATACCAACGAACCAAACGAGTTTATGTGAATCCATTAGCTGGACTGTGTCCCATACAAAATTCGCATTCATTGCAACTAATATTCAAATAGGTGTAGTGCTGTAGGAAAAGGTTGGATCTGAAACTTTGCAATAGTGTCACCCGGTGCGGTCCGCACCCCTCTCGGTACGCCTCTGGTTGAAGGTCCTTAAAACGTCAACGAACCAACTGGTATGTAGAAACAAGAAAATCCCCGTGAAACGCTTTGCACCATGCCATATGGTCAGGAATAGGAAAATACCAGTACGAAACTTGAAAACCCGAAAATATCATGAATTACCCCTCATCGGATGTTTTGAATTGTCCTCATTATTTGAGCTTTAAATGGGTTGCTGCATTAGGTTAGCAGCTGGCTGTGTGAAATGCTGTTCAACAAATGCGGATGTGGTCCAGTCTAACGCCAATGAGCACCCGACCCTGTCGTAGCCGTCAGTGCCGTGCATGTGTTTTGAGATGGGCTAGTTTCTTTCAGGCTAGAGAGAGAGAAATAGAAAGGGTCTGGCTCATAGTGACTCTTCCGGGATGTACAGTGTCATTTACTCGCTAAAAAATCCTAAAGCCCAATGCAAAATGAGACACAGTCTCTGCAGGTGACGCAGGGTGACTCACTATAAATTTCTGTGGCTCACTGGATAGTATGTAGTTGCGCGTGTTAAGTCGCAGGGTAACGTGACTCAGTGACTGCTCCACGTGACCATGCGGAGCGCAGTGCCAATGCCGCAGTTTCCTGCGTGACGTTGGCGTGACAATAACAAAAAGCTGTGTGAAACAGAGAAGTTCTCTTGTTATTTGATGCAAGTATGGTGAAAAACTGCGATTCAATGTGTGGTGATTGCCTGCAAGCAGAATTTCGCAGGGCTGCTGCACCCTGCATCACCCTGGTCTCATTTTGCGCCTTGCATAACAGTATGCTATGTGTAGATCGGCGAAATTCCGAAGTGTAGTTCCTCGTCACCTTGGTGTAGGGGAAATTGCTCCAATGACGAAAGCAGGTCGGCGAAAATTAATACCTGACCCAGATCATGCTGGGCTTCTACTTTAGCGGTTTTATGTTCAATTCTAGCTGAGGCGATGGTATGAATTGCATTTTTCTCCCCTATTATATTGGAGTAAGTTCGGAAGCAACTCCGTAACGTTTCTGTGTCGAATTTTTTCCGCAGAATTCTAAATTTAAAATTCTTTTGTTTGAATTTTCAAGCATGAAAATGCAATGTTTCTAATATAAACCCTATGCTAGCATGGTTGGTAATGATGACGTTGTTTGGTAATTTTAATAATTCCTTTTATGTTGTGACCGCTTATTACCTATGATGCTGTTGCTTAATGTTTTTTTAATTGACTAGTGTTATCGCTTTAACATCTTATTTTATTATGTGTTTTTTTTTCTTCTCTTCTACTAGGAGTCTTTTGCAATATATAGATGAAGAGCTCCTCACAAGGTATGATGTCCAGTGTGTGAGCTCCAGATGTAACCCTGAGATTTGTTGTAAATAAGGCGATGTCTCAAATTTCTTATTTGATTTCTTTGACGAACTATGCTGAAAATTCTAGTAAACATGGTGGCTGTGTTAATAAGAAATGGGACGGGCTTATAGCTTGCTAACACTTTTTTCAGACCTCCACCTTATTCCTTAAATTTAGGAGAGTAGGGTGCATTCTGAATTTCGGATATATTGCTACGCAATATTTGTATGCTATGATGATTTTATTATATACGTTATTTCTGATTTTAAGCTTGCATTTTTTCGATATTTCGTGTTGCTTGTTTGTGGAATGCTGATTGATGCTCGATGGTGAGCCATGTTCCGGCTTTTAAACTCGGAGGTTGCTTTGCATGCCAGGGTTTCATCTTTAGCCATAGTATTTATTTCACCAAATGGCCGTAATACAGTAGGGCTGAATTTGCCATACGAGTCCAAAATTATTGTTAATCGTTGATCAAAACGTTGGACTTAATGGGTTTATGTTAACATCCAATGCCTGGACTGTAAGTAATGCATCAGTCCTCTTAGTGGTACTAGAACCCGGAACATCTAGCTCTTTTATTGAAAGCGTTCAACAAGGCGTAACATAGTTTTGGTTAGTAATTCAAATTGGCGGAGTTGTTCAAATTTTTCAAAGTTTGGCATTGTATTCTTTCGTCTCAGGCCGATTTCCGCCCACTCAAAGGGTCGTCACACTTCAGTATTTCTAAAAGCTTAAGGTACATTGTTTTTATGTTTGCAAATTTTTGCGAATATTTTTCCAAAGACTGCAGAACCTCCAGTTGGCTCTGCCAGCTTCTGTAATTTGCTCTGGTAATTTGCTTATGAGCGCTTTCTGAAAATGGTGACGTGCATGCTCATAAATGTAGGACCACATACCATCCTGCTGACAGACCTGACCAGTAGTAGTTGTTTGTGGGCTTTTCAGTTTTATAATGTGTCTCTGGCTTTGAAAAAATAGTATTGCCTGCCATTGTACTCCAGGTGGATGCTGCCAATGGCCTGGGGAGGGGCGTTAGGTACCTTTTAAAACATGTATGACAACATTATAATTTTTGCCTTATAAATACTGACTGAAGAAGTACTCTCCAAAGATACTTTTATCAATTTACCCTGTGCTATCATAGAACGCCTGTCACCATTTCAGTCTTGGTCTCACCTTCACCCTCAGGCCCTGTCTCACCCTCACTTTCAGTACCTGACTCACCCTCATTTTTAGTCCATGTCTCACCCTCACTTTCAGTCCCTGTCTCATCCTCATTTTCAGTCCCTGGCTCATCCAATCACAAAGTTTGGGAACTTCAGGACTATGGACATTTTAAATGACCGACAGACTGCATGGTGGAGAACTACCTCTGAAATTAGCCACCCCTTTGAAATTTGCTGCCTAGGTTTGCCTGCTCCATGAGAGCTGCCTGTGTTGTGGGTGAGACATTCTGTGGCGATTCATTCTGTGAATCATTTGCGTGCAAGTATGTTGCATGGAGTGTAAACCGAGCTTTACGCTTTTTTGTTTTTTGAGAACTCCCAAGTAGCTTCACACATCAAAATGTCAAGAATTTTTATCGAAATGAGTGCATCTCCTTAGTTGTATTAATGGTTTGAGATTCACTAATGGCGTTTGATGGAGGATTTCTGAGGATGTAGTCAGTAATGAGTGTCTAGATTAAATCAGCTTGTGAGAAGATTTTGAATTAGTTGTTGTCTTGGAATTATAATGACTTTAAAACATTTCTTGAAAACTGATGTTCTCAAATTGCCATAAGTGAAAATGTATATACAGTGGTGGACAAATGTTTTGCACCTACTCAAAAAGTGTACAAAAATCGACTTTTCTTTAAAATTGGTTGTTTGCAAATATTCAAAATATTTCACATCTGTCTATAATGTTTATAACTAGAAAATAAAATTGAAAAAATGTGCATTATTAAGAATAATTCGTATTTTAAAAATGCCCTGGGCAAATGTTTAGCACCAGTTACGTTTTATTAAACTATATTAGTATTTTGTGGGATAACCCAAATTTTTGATGACCACTTGGCAGTGACGTTGCATTGATTTAATCAAACGTTGACATCGTGAAATTTGGATGGTATTCCATGCTCCTTCGATGGCTGCAAACAGTTGTTTATTTGTCGATTTTTGCTTTTTTATTTCAATGTCGATATCTCTCCACAGCATCTCAATTGGGTTGAGATCTGGAGACTGAGCTGGCCAATGCATTACTTTAATTTTTCGATCTTTAAACCAATCAGAAACAACCTTACTGGTATGTTTAGGATCATTATCCTGCTGGAAGATCCACGTTAAGGCAAGTTGTCATCGGCATACGGCTTCATTATAGTTGAAAGTATATTTTTATAAACAAATCTGTCCATAATGCCAGATATTTCATGAATTGGCCAAGTACCTCTCCCAGAAAGACATCCCCAGACCATCACACTTCCATCTTGGAACTTGACAGTTGGATGTAATCACTTAGGATGAAATTCCTCACCTTTTCGTCACCACACATATTTTCTGCCATTACTACCAAATAAGTTGAACTTAGATTCATCAGACCACAGCACATTTTTCCATTGCTGAGATTTCCAATTTAACCTGCTGGGGACAAGAAGGGTCATATCCGACCCTGGTGCAAATTAAAATCGATGCAGCTCATGCACCACTTTATAAAAAATGATGAGATTCCAGGTTACCTCAGGGCAATATCTTCACTGGCGACTGGCAAAGCCAGGAAATTTTAGGATGTATAGTTTTTGTTATAAAAAATTTTTTGGCAACAAAGTGGGTCGGATATGACCCACCTTGCCATTAGTGTTAGAAATTTTTGGGAGAATTTTCATAATTTTTAGATATTTTTCTCAAATTTTCTCTTCTTTCTATTTCTTGTAATCTGGACTGAACCAGCTTAGGTCTGTCAATGATGAAATAAATTAAATTTCTGCATGTTTAAAAGTGATATCATAGGGCATTGCTCAGCTAGATGCTATGGAAATTCCAATAAAAATTATTTCTTGTAATTTTCTAAATTTTGTTATTATTATTCTAAATTTTAAAGCTACTACTTTTAGCTATTAAAAATATTTTGAATTTTATTGCTTTTTAGAGAAATTATATTACTTTTTGTGATTTTTGCATTTTGCAGAATACAGTGTATCTGAAAACGATAAGAAAAGTTATCTCACAATTTTAGGAATGGAGTAAAATTCTTATAATCGTGTGTATTAATGTAAATAAAGTTAATTGGTATAAAAAAATCGGGGTTTACACTCTTTTTAATTCTAGAAATTAGGATAGAAAATGGATGGGTCAGATATAACCCACATTGTTAAAATTGTTACAGCAACGTGTCTTGTCCCCAGAGGGTTAAATGTTCTCAAGCAAATGCTAACCTAGCTTTTCTGTTTTTTACAGATATTAATGGTTTCTTTCATGGAATTTGCCCAAATAATTGAAATGCATTCAAACAACGTCTAATTTTTCTACCAAAAGTCCTCATGGGGGTTGGTTAACCTAGGACGATCATTATAACACTAACACATTATAACGTTGGAAAGCACATACACAAGCACTTTTACTTCACTTTACAATTTTTGATATATTATTGAAGCTCAAACTCACTTTTTAGCTGAATTATCAGTTTTGTGGTTTTTCACTCAAATTTTACATCACCCATTTTAAACTGCTTGACTGTGTAACACATACGTCACAATATATACATAACTACGATCCTAAGGTTATTTAAACTATTTATGACCAGTGCTAAACATTTGTCCAGGGTATTTTTAAAATAACATTATAAATTATTCTTAATAATGCACATTTATTCAATTTTATTTTCTAGTTAGTTATAAACATAATAGACAGATGTTATATATTTTTTTGAATATTTGCAAATGACCAATTTTAAAGAGAAGTCGGTTTTTGTGCCTAATTCTGTGGCATGCAACACTAGCTAGAATAATGCTGAGCAGACAGCAAAATTATGAAGTGGCACCCACAGCCCAAAAAACCAACAGCCAATAGAATTTAATTAGCAGACGTTGTTAAAAATGTAATAACCAATCAAATTCTCATGGCACTTATAAGCAGGAAATGCAGTTGACTACCACTCAATTCCACGTTTTGGTTGATCTTGAGCTACCTGACCAAAAAAGTGGAGCTCCTACATCACCTGTTTGTGATATTTCGTCTGCTCACATGTAATTCTTGTTGGTGTCGCGGTGCCACAGAACTTGGGTTTAGGTGCTCACCTCTGCTTAGTTACAGATCATCATGTGGGTGCAAAAGTGCACTTAGGACCCTCAAAAGTTAGCAGCTTTATATCAAGTCATGGTGTTCTCCCTTTAAGGAGAAAGAGAATATTAATTAGTGCAAGGCTCACCAAACTACAGGCTGTGAAAATCACGTGGTTCAGTTGCGTTGGATGTTATCCTATATGTGGTAGTTTTTTATATACCTGTAACTCCTTGACCCATGTGGGTGGGTGTCCCAATAGGACATTTAAGGTCCACCGACCCTGCCATATGATGCAAAAGGGTTATAATGGATAAGTGCATGGGTCGATTCTGGGGTCTGTGGTCGATTCTTTATTTGCAGTTGCACTAGATATGATGTGCATTGGTTGTTCGACAAATTCCTTTAGCAGGGTCATGGAAACTTCTTTGCATGCTTCCTATAGTAGTGCCCGAAGTGACCATAAGGCATCTGTTGATCTGGTAACTGCACTCGTTTGATATTTTTGTTTCGAGAGCGCAATACAGAAACAGTTTTAAGTTTTACTAACAATTTACTTCCATCTTGTGATTATTTCAAATTTTTTCTGCACCTTCTGACTTTGTGTGAGGAAAGGTGTATTGTAAGCATCTTGATTCTCGAAGGAATTCTTGTCACAGTTTGCATGCACAAATTTATTGTCCTTGTGTGGTTGATGGTTTTTCCTTATTTCAGGGGACATGAAGATAGATTAATCGATGTAGATGAAGATATTAAATATACTCAACAGTAAGCGCTACTTTTTTGGTGACAATATGTCAATAACATGTTTAAATGTTTTTAAGTTTTCTCCATGCCTGTCAAATTTGGTGGGCAGTGTTAATTGTGCATGCATGTCGATCTGGCACGTGGTTGTGGTTAACTGTAACTACTAGGGAACATAAACTACTAGGGAATGTGGGTCCAGAATTTTAATGTTGTTGATGATTGTGGGGTGTGTATTAAACAGTGTCAAAATTAACCTAAAGTACTATCAATTGTCTAATACGGATTTATATATTTGGAGTCACTGAATTAATGTTATCTTTTGTTTCCAATGTTGTAGAGCGACGCTTACCTCTGAAGAGGCAGAGGCCTGTTTAATGGTAAGTTTAGCACTATTTTTCATCATCATCATCATCATACTCTTATCTTGCATGTGGCAGGGTCGGGTCTGTAGGTTCTGGCCTTCTATTCCCGCCTATCTACCACTAGGTCCCCTTCTATTCCCGCC
>JAAFCE010006156.1:665638-678937 GCA_013389805.1 Trigoniulus corallinus | reverse complement strand
CCTTCTATTCCCGCCTATCTACCACTAGGTCCCCTTCTATTCCCGCCTATCTACCACTAGGTCCCCGTCCATCCCCACACACTACCATATCCTTATGGACAGCCTCCAGTCTTCCCCTTGAATGGTGTGCTTCCAACCACGTGTATTCCTGAAATGTACCTAACGAGCTCCTCTTCCCCTCTTCTCATTACGTGTCCATACCACCCCAACCTACACTCCCTCATTTTTTCCGAAATTTCCACCACACCGAAACTACCTCTAATATACTCGTTCCAAATTCGCATCTTTGCTACATACTTGCATTATTGACGTGGCTCTTCCTCACTGTGCAACACTCTGATCCATATTACATAGCTGGTCTAACCACTGCTCTCTAAAACTTCCCTTTCAACTTGATTGGGACCCTCTTATCACACAGGACTCTGCTTGCCTGCCTCCACTTCAACCATTCCCCACGTTTAGTGATATTTTAGTTGCCCGAAATTTCGGTAGCTAAGCAGTTCTTTAATAATTGGAATGGTTTAATGCCATTATCACTCTCATATTATACAGGGTGGTGATGATAAGGCGGCCCTCCCCCCTTTATTTTCGTAACCGAGGCAGATATGTCAATTATGATTCATCCAATGAATAGGAAGTTAGTCTTCAAATCAGTCTTCATAGGAAGTTCAATGAATAGGAAGTTAGTATCCCAAATATGTCAATTAGGACACATCCAAATTTTATGTTAAAGACTGTAACAGATACACAAAAATTTCCAATTGGAGACTTGTTGGGAGCGGCGAGTTGCGTTGGACACACCAGTTCTCGTCTGATCACTGAAGTTAAGCAACGCAAGCCCAGTTAGTACTGACATGGGTGGTCGCTCGGGAAAGCTGGGTGCTGCTAATACCCAATAATCGTCGCATTAGTGTAGTGTCTGTGCAGTGTATGCATTAGAACTATACAGTGGGCGGGTCTCTAATGACCTTGTAGTTGACGGGACCTTAAACTCCAATAAACAAACAAAAACAATGGAGACTTGTTCAGCATGGAATTCCAAAAAAAAAACCAAAAAAAATTTCCAAAATCCAATGAATGGATCACCAGCAATCACGTGTTGAATTTATTAGGTACCTTCCTATGGACTTCACAAGGACATTTGAATGACTATGTTTGGGCATTTAAATGGTGTGATGCTGCAGCAACCATCATGGGTGGAAGCTACCAAATCCTTGATATTCGTTGGGTTTGCATCATTCACTTTTTCTTTCTGTGCTTCTCCCAGGCCAATGCAAAACACTAACAGTTCTTCAAACCAGCATTTTGTAGTATGTGGTGTATGGCCTGGGGCACCATCTTGTTGATAGACAAAATCATTATTTTCAAAACAAAATTTTGATGAACAGGAACCTGTTAGGAAATAAGAAGGAATGAAAGTTAGAGTTGACAAGCCCCAATGCTTGTTGTTGTTTGTTAGTGTTTTAAGACCAATTGACTTCTGGGGTCATTCGGACCCAGAAAAGCAGTCACCATGGTGGAGTGGTGTAAAGGGCCATCACACCATGATGACAATAAATAAGGGCAAAAGCCCACTAAAAGCAATAAAATAAATAGGCAAAAGCCAAAACAGACATAAAATAAAGCAGGCAAAAACCAAAACAGACACAGAAATAAAAAGGCAATAGCCCTAATAGGTAAAGAGTAAATGACAAAACCCAAATAAACAGAGTAAAAAGCAAACGGGCCAAAATCGATACAAAGATAAAAGGCAAAAGGCCAAAAAGGCAAAAATAAAATTTGTGAAAGAGGCCAGCCTCTTTCATACCTTCATGCCCTTTGTTGTTTACAAACTGTGTCGCTCACCAAAATTAGCTGGAGATGAAGGATGTCATGTACTGTATGTTGTAGAATAATGGGACAACTTCCCATAATACTTTCCACAGTTAATCATTATTAAAGGCATTTTTGAACTTCAATTAGTTTTATATGATTAGCTATTGAGTGAAAAACCTGTGACTTTGTGACCTGTTATCATTTTCTGAGGCGACCATTAGTCCAATTTGCATGATTTTTTTGTCATTGTGATTAATTTCATGGGCCCAATAACTTTCTAATTGACTTCTTTGGACCCAGAAAGGGCTGAATTTGTTGGGAACATAAAGGTTGCAATTTGTTGGAGATCCACATACTTCCTATTTCTTCCTCTATAAGTTTTTCCATTTCTCAAATGGTTTAGATGTTTTGACGAGAGGGGGGGGCGGACTTAATTACACTCTGTATACTCATTGTTATACTGTATATTCTTGTTTGTTATCCTAGGATGAAGAGAGAGATACAACAGTCGGCATTACCAGTGATGTACCTCCCGAAGATGATGATATAGAAAACGGCGATCAGTCAGGAACTCTCACCTATGGTACTGATCGATCTTCTTCAGTGCCTGTAAATGGAAGTAGGGAAGGATGGGACAGTGGAGATGTCCCAAGTCGAAATGAATGTAATTACAATGGCCTTCCAAATGGTAATCGGGTGCCACCTAGTGACGAAAATTGTGCTTTGGCCATTGACATAAGTCGTCCTGCTGTACCACCACGTCGAAGAGATTACATCCGTCCTTCTCCACCAGTTAGTAATACTTTTAATATATATTACAAGTTATACCATTTCTAATATATTTTATATTTTGTTGAGTTGACTCTCCACCTGTAACCCAGTAGTCTTTTTGAGGTAGAGCAGTGGGACTGGTAGAAAATTAAACTCAGAGAAGATTTTGCAAAATTTGACCCACATCCATTAAGAAAAAATAAGCAGAAATATCCTAGAGAATCATCACCATCTCTCACTTTTCCCACCTGCAGCAGAGTCGGTTCTGTGGGTTCTTATCCTCCACTCCCGCCTATCCCCCACCAAGTCCCCCTCCACCCTCCATGCCTCCATGTCCCTTTGCACCATCTGCACCCACGTCCCTCTTGGTCTTTCCCTACTCCAGTGCCCCAAATCACCTGCAGTCCCATAATAGACCTAAGTTCCTCCCCCTCTTCATCACAGGCCCGTACCATCTCAACCTGTTTCCCACTCCCATTCTGTTGGCTTGCGATACCTCACTCATGTAGCACAGGATTCACATCTCAGCCACTTGCATGAAAATCAGTGTGGAGGATTCAGTGGCTTCAGAATAACTGATTCATTTTACAAAACAGAAGAGTTAAATAAAGAGAAAAGCGTTTAAAGGATTACATCATTGGTCAAATTACTTTTGTCACCTTTGTCATCAAAATCTGGTTGGGTCATGTCTCATCTAGATACTATAACTAAACCTTATAATTATTTCAAAGAATAAGTGAATTATGCAACATTTCAAGACAATTGCATGGTTAAACTACAATTTCCCTACACTGGGGCCTGACAGATATGGCAAGAGAATGGTAATCGTTTACTTCCAAGGGTACAACCCTTGTATAGGTTGAACAATGGTCTTCTCACCTAAGGGATCGTACTATGGATCACACTAAGGATTGTACTTTGCCATCTCTTCCTTCCCTTAATTCCACGTTTATTGCTAATGGCCATAAATGGCAGGACGATTTCTCATCATTTACCTTAAAAGTAGTTGAACTTACATGAGGTGTTTGAATATTTGTTTTGAGTTCAATTAAATATTCATGCTTCCATCTCTTCACTGCATGTTCAAATACCATCTTTCTGTGGTGGAGCCTCTTTCTGATGCCATCAGGTCTTGATGGATGAATGTTCACTTGTTTTCCGTATGGCAACCCTGTCAAAGACTTAGAACGTAATAACATGGATGGTGTTATAGGCTCTGGCTTATTTACATCACAGGGTACATAAGTTAGTGGTGATCATTTAAAACTGCCCCTATCTCTGTCAACATGGTTACAAACTTCTCAGTTGTCAAGGATGTGAATCCTAGCTTCTTTTTGAGGGCATCTTTAATGCTTCTCACTAAGCGTTCCCAAAATCCACCCCACCATGGAGCTCAGTCAGCAATAAATTTCCAATTTATTTTTTGAAGGGAAACAAAATCTTGCATTAGTGTTGAATTAATTAGGGACATGATCCTTTGAATATCTTTGTTAACGTTTATGAAAGTTTTGGCATTATCAGAAATAATAGTCATAGGAACTCCCATTCTGGCACAAAATCTTCTAAATGCTTTTATGAAGAATTCACTAACCATTGATGTTACTAATTAAAGGTGGATTGCCCTGCTAGTGGCACAAGTGAATAATGCAATTTATCCTTTAACAGATTGACCCCCCCCCCCCCTTGTCTCAGATGCACTGGTACAGCATAATCTATCCCAACTGTTTCAAATGGGGATAGGAATTCCATGTGTTCTGTTGGTAAGGGTGCTATAGGTTTCTGAGCAGGCTTTGCCTTAAGTCTTTGGAAAACCAGGCACTTGTGTATAACTGACTTGCACACACCCCTCCCTTGGTAACCCAAAATCTCCTTCTCATTGCATTTAGGGTGTCTTGCAAACCAGTTTGCTTTAATCTTACATGTATTGCCATGATTTTCATCCTGGTGTATTGCTCGTCACCATCAAGAATGATGGGATGTTTTTAATTCCACAACAAATTCGAAAATTATAACTTACCTTTTACACAAAGAATCCCAAGTTCATATAGTATTGGTTGTAATGTTATTAATTTGGAGTCACTCCTGATGACAATGTTCTGTTTCAAATTTTCAATCTCAGCACAATAGGAACTTTTTTGGCTTTGTTTAATCCAGTATAATTCTGCATTCCACAACTCCTCCATGGTTAGTGTTCCAACAGGTCTATAATTCTGTTTGCAATTGTTTATAAATAGCAAGGCATATGCTGTGACTCGGAGCAATGTCTCCTCTTTATTGGTAGGCTTATGTCAGCAATTGGATCTTCACAGGATCTCAACAGGATCTTCACAGCTGCAGATTTTTGTCAACATAACAGTTTCCATTGATGGTCAGTTGCATTTTTCTGTTACCCATGATGGCCCTTCAAACCAAAACTACAGCAACTCCTAACCCTTTTCCTGCCTATGGCAGGGATGGCTATGGCAGTACCTTTAATAAGGCACTCCCCACAGACAATCCAGCCAATATTCCTGTGGGTTCCAGATGCCTGGCTGGGGTGGCCCCAGTAAGAACATGTTCAGTGGACCCACAGACCCAACCCTGCCACTGGTGGGATAAGGGTATTGTGATGATGATGCTGAAATGATGAATGTGATTGATGATGAATTCAGTGCCTTTCATAAACAGTGTGTCATTTATTAGAGAGTGCTATTTATTATTATTTTCACCTTAAAGGTGTGCTGGGTATTGGAGGGTGCTGTTAATTAGAATAAATATGGTTACCAGCCAAAGATGGCCCTTCAAACCATCCATTGTTAAATTGCAATTCTTGAATACTAGCACCTCCAGTCAAAATGTCTGCTGGATTCCTTTTCCACAACAGAAGTTCCAAGCATCCCTAGTAGTCACCTTGCATATCTCTCATATGTATCTCTATGCTTGGTTTTGTCTTTAATCCAAACCAGAGCAATCTGGGAATTTTTCCACAGTGTAACATTTCCAATTATTGATGATATTGGCAGTCATCAGCATCATCATACCCTTATCCTGCTTGTGGCTGGGTCAGGTCTCCTGGTCCACTGATTATGCTCTGACTAGGGGCACCCCAGCCAGGCATCTAGAAACCCACAGGAATATTAGCTAAGGTTGTCTGATGTGACCCATAGAATCAATGAAGGGATGGTTGAAGTGGTGACAGGCAAGTGGAGTCCTGTGTGATAGGAGGGTCACCATCAAATTGAAAGGGAAATTCTGGAGGGCAGTGTTTAGGACAACTATGCTACATATGAATCAGAGGGTAGAGCAGTGAAGAAGTGCCTTGTCAATAGAATGCGAGTATCCAAGATGTGAATGCTGCAGAACGTGTGTGATGTGTCAAGAGCTGATAGAATGAGGAGGGCTAGAACCTGCAGACCAAACCCTACCACAGGTGGGAAAAGGTATGATGATGATATCTGTGGGAGTATGCCAGCCTACCCCACTATTTCTTCCAACAATATTTTGCCACTTACAAATGAATCACTGCAGTGATTATTAGAGGGCAGCATTTGTTATTTGTTCACCCTGATGGTGTTACACTTAATAAGAGGGCAACTGTTATTGGAGTAAATACAGTAATCCTATGGGATCATAAAGTGCCAATACCTAGCTGATGATTGATCATTTGGTTATCACCTAGTCATTTCTTTCATCTGCCCAAGTGATTTCTTTCATCCATCTATCTTATGCCTAATACCTTTGTTGTGTCATTATGTTTTTCAGGCATGGTAAACCTTATCACTATTTGTCATCCACTTCCTCATGTGTATGCCTGCCATAGAGCGCAAAGCTTCAATTTCAGTACGAAGTATTTTGGCACCTGCAATGGTGTCTGTCCCAATGATGAAATCAACTACATAGCGATCCTTTGATAATGCCTTTTCTGCAAGCTTGAATTTCCCAGCATTTTGTTCGAAGTGTTCCTCAATACTTGCTTCTACGAAAAATCTGCTGTATGTCACTCCAAATGGAGCTTTCTTCATTCTTTAAGTTATTATGCCCTATATCAGCTAAAACAACAATTCTGTGGCTCCAGAATCTTAACAGAAAGTCAATCATTTTTGATTCAGGCTTCAGGCCTTTCTGTAGACAGCCATGCAATGATAGGAATCCAGACTGATGTGAACAGGCATCAAAAACAACCCTCATCTTAGTTGTGGTTCTCTCAACCTTTGTCACGTGTCTGTGGGGCATATAGTACTTTATGGTTTCTCCATTTTCATGATTGGCTTGTTCTATGATGCCATCATTTAAATATTCCATAATGATGGCTTTGTACTGAGGCATGTTGGACTCACTTCTGAGGCACCATATTGGGTGCAACAATCTTCCAGTTGCCAGCTCTTTATTGTCTGATAGGAACATTTTTACTTCTGGTTTCCATGGTAGTTTCATGTTGTATCATGGCCCAGGCTTTGACAGTCCATCCCTGAATAATTTTAATTTATTACCATTCAATTTCATGTTGGGTTTTGGGCCTATATCCTCAGTTTCCCAGAACCATCTAAGTTGTTCATCCAGTTTGTCTTCTGGAGGATTTTCAGCCAAGATACTCAAGGTAATTGTGTTGTTCATGTATGTCTCCTTGTTGATACCTTTTCTTTGATTCAGAGGTCCTTGAATTATCCATCTCAAATGGCTTCAACATGCTACTGTTGATTCACTAATCCTAATGAGATTCCCTGACATGATTTTCCAGTAGTAATCACTGCCAATTAACAGTTCAATGTCTTCATTTCTTTTGTACCCTTTCCCTTTAGGGTCATCAGCTACTTCCAATCCAGTTACTAGTGATTTCATTATGTCTTTATTAGGTACAGGCAGCATTTGGATGCTAATATTTGGAATTATTGTGGCTATTAATTCTGTGCTGAAGGTACCTTTAACATTTTCAATTCTGATTCTTACTTGATCACATTTCATTTGACTCCTTTGTCCCCCAAATGCACAAATATTCATGTAGCTTACTGACTCAACTAGTAGCCTTAACTGTTGCTTAACTGACTCAGATGAAAGTGTGCTGACTACCACTGTCCATTAGGCATCTAACTGTGGCAGTGTTTGTTGCTGATTTTATTTTCAGAATGGCAGTTTGAAGGAATGTGGTGGTTGTCATAAGTGAGGTAGTTGGGACCTCAAATCCCTTTAAAGGGCTCATTACACTGGACAGGGCAGATGCTGAGATTTGTTCACTGTTTTGGCTGTTTGCTACAATCTTTCTACATATTTTGGAGGAATGTAGTTCATTGCATTTGCTGCAATTGTATGTTATTCTCTGGCACTCCTTGGCTCCATGACCCTCCTGGAAGCACTTGAACCATCTTTTCATCTTCAGAATGTTTTGTTTTTAAGCTGCTGTTCCATTTGTCATACAATCACTTGTCCAGTGTCCATTTTTATCACAACACACAGAAGGGCATAATGTCACTGCCTTTGAGCATTGCAAAGGGAGAGGTGGTTGGGGCTTGAGGCTTATATTCCTTTCTTGTCAGACTCCCATTTTTGTCATTGTGTTACCCTGACAGTGAAGAATTGTAGGAGGTCATCAATCTTTCCATTGGAATTCTCAACAGAAAATTCACACAATTATTTTAGAATGATATGCCTGACAGCTGTAAACACAGGTTCTTCATACATTTCCTCACTCACACCAAACTGCTTAATGCTGTGATGTGTGCCATCAATTTGTCATGTACCCTAGTCAGTTCTTCAGTGTCATATGCGGTGCCAGTGCCATTGGTGGAATTTTAATGAATTCCTTTAAATGTTGTCTTTTCATTGCATGGTGATCTCCATATCTCTCATTCAGAGCTTGTAATGCTACTGGATAGTTTGCTGCTGTGATGGATAAACCCTTAACAACTTCAGCTGCATTTCCTTTCTGAAGTGTCATTATGTAAGTGAACTTCTCAATGTGATACAGATTGCTATTGTACATTGCACTTTCAAACAATTCCCAGAATCTCTGCCACTCTAAATGGTCCCCAGAGAAGGTTGGAATTGTAATCTTTGGAATTCTTGCAGTTGTGGCTCTATCTGTGTTTGTATTTTCTACAGTAGCTAAGACTGGTGGGGCAGATAGATACAGATACATTATGTGAATCGAATGACCTTTCATGATTCTTAAACTAGTCATCTCCCATAACTTTTGCATTCATAACTAATTCTTGATATTTACTTATCAAGTCATCTTCATCATCAATCTGATCTAAAGGCAAATTCCATTGACTGCAACTTAAATTTGCAGGAGGAGTCATTTGCACCACATTCACAGCATTGGATAATGGTGTTGGAGGCTATAGTGACCCCTTTCCTGACATTTGCTCTCATCATCTTCAGCCATTCTAACGATGCTCTATTGGATCTTGAACCGTGAATCATTCATTTCAATTCTTGGTACTTTTGCAACTCGATATATAGGAATGCATCAGGGAGGAAAAGCAAATCTGCCTGCTACTCTGATATGCAAGCTATAAATGGAATGATGACAATGGGAAAGCTACTATCTGCATCAACTACCATATTATCTCGTGTATAATACGCACTTTTTTTCCAAAAAATTGGATGCAAAGTCTGGGTGCATATTATACATAGGTGTAAAACTTCAGCCATTATCAGAGAACACTAAACATGCATAAAGAATACTGGATAATCCATTGAAAGCAAGAAGAGATATGTTTGCTTATTAACCTCATTTAACTTCTATTAGATGATGTTTTGAGTTAGTTTTATAAATACAGTCAAACTCGGATATAACACACACCTTCGGGACTGCTCGTGTCTGTGTGTTATAACCGAGTGCACGTTATAACAGAAACAATGCTAAATGATGCCAAAGCTATGTTAACTGAACAAAAATATGCTAATTTATAGATGTATTCAAAAATTTGACCTAGACTTGTATACTTCAAGACACACACACTTGCAGTCAGCTGCAAATTTTTCACCAGATTCCACACTGCTGAGAATTTTATCCTTTTATCATCATCATCTCACCCTTCTCCCATCTGAGGCAGGGTCTGGTCTGTGGGTTCTCATCCTCCATTCTGGCCTATCACCCACCAAGTCCCCTTCCACCCCACATGCCACCATATCCCTTTTCACCATCTGCACTCATGTCCGTTTTGGTCTTCCTCTACCTCTGGTGCCCCCAACTACCTGCAGTCCCACAATGGACCTTATAAGCTCCTCCTCTCCCCTCCTCATCACATGCCCATACCACCTCAAATGCTTCTCTCTCATCTTTTCCACAATATCTGCCACCTGCAAGCTACCTCTAATGTAGTCGTTTCTAATTCTGTCAGATCATTACACCCCACACATGTAGCGTAGCATTCACATCTCAGTTGCTTGCATTTGCATTTCTTGGGTCTTCCTAACAGCCCAACACTCTGAGCCATATAGCATAGCGGGCCTAATAACAGTTCTGTAAATTTTGCCCTTCATCCTTATTGGGACCTGGCGGTCACATAGGACCCCACTTGCCTGTCTCCACTTCAGCCATCCTGCATTAACCCTACAGGCCATCGATTTCCCCATTGCTCTGCAAAACTGATCTTAGATACGAAAACTCTTGCACCATATAGCCTTACTTAAGCTGTGGGGTATGCCGTCTAGTTGCATGTTATAGCTGTTTGTTATATTGGAGATTTTCCACGTTGAAAGTGCTATAGGGACCAAACCAGTTGTGTGTTATATGTAATATCCGAGTGTGTTATAGCCAATCAATTTTATATACTTATGCATTAGCGCTGGCTGGGACTTTCCCTTGTGTGTGTTGTAAGCCAAAAAGTGTTATAACCAGGGTGTGTTATAGCGAGGTTTGACTGTATAATTTTTAGCTACCTACACTTTATTTACCTTCATACCATAGATACAAGTGCTTGTATATTAATACAAGTGTAACCATAGATATAATAATGCTAGCGTACTACCATAAAAAATTAACAAGTCCTGTAATAAAAATGAATATTCTAAGTCCAGTTATGTCCAACGATACCGATATTAAAAGCCTAAAAATTCTTCACAATCGTCATCTGAAATAATTGGGAACTGGCAAACTTAACCTTCGTATTATACATGGGCATTAATATTTTTCTTTAACTAAGTCTTAAAACTTAGGGTGCATATTATACACAAGATAATACGGTAAATGTTATACTATTCAATCAAAATGATACAATTGAAATGAAATTGTCAACAACCTCGGGTGGAATGAATTGAAAACTCCAAGTGGAATCACAATTCATGAACAAGTGACAAAAAAAATATATGTGGAGCAAATTCACTATAAATCGTAATTCCATTTGGGGCCAAATTTGCAAATAACTGTATCAAACTTGAGGAGCAAGAGGTAATTTTATTCAAATGGTGTTGGAAATGTAAAAGGAGGTAAAAGGAATTGGCACCAAAGTTCAAGACTGATAGGTGATTCACACAAAACAACATTAACTATAAAATATGAGATGGGATTTCTGAAAAAGGCATCAAAACTCAAAATGGGGAATTTCTTCACTGGGGAATTGATAAAAGGGTAGATGAATTACAAAATGGCATCAAAGCACTTGACATATTTGTGCAAAAGTGGCATCGAATTTCAAAATCAGCAGGTAAATTCACAAAATGGCATCAAATTGTCGAAATCAGGACATAATCTCAGAATGGCATGGAGTGTCAAAATCATGAGGCAAATTTTTTTCAAGAGTGGCAGTATTACCCACTCTTATTTCTGGGTCAGCATCATTATCATCCTCCTCTTCATCTTTGAATAGATCATCTTCTGCATAGCAATTTTCATCTTCATGACAGCAAACTTCTTCTTCAAATTCAACTTCTGAAATTCCAATTTCATGAGATAATGTCATTACTTCATGGAGAGGGGATGCATCTTCAGGTATTCCAATTGCTTCTCCAATACCACAATGCTGAAAACAGTTTATTATTGTATTCCCTGTAACACAGTCCCATGCTTCCTTGCACCACCTCACACCATGGAGTACTGTGACCGTTTCTATTAGATCTGATGCTTTTGATTCATTATCCATTTTTGCAAGAAGGTACTGCAGAAAAAGCTTGCGATACTCTAGCTTGAAAACCCGAATAACTCCTTGGTCAAGTGGCTGGAGTACAGAGGATGTCTTTGCTGGTAGGAAAATCAGCTTGACGTTGGACAATTCAACTTGTTGTGGATGGCTTGTTGCATTGTCAAGTAAAAGTAAAATGCAATGCTTCTTTAGCTTCATTTTAGAATTCCCATCCTTTAGCCATTTTACAAAAATTTCTGCAGTCATCCATGCCTTGGCATTACTTCTCCAATGGACACCAAGAGACTGTATGCAAAGCCCCTTGAAACATCTTGGCTTTTCTGACTTCCATATTACCACAGGCTTCAGTTTTTCACCTGTAGTACTACTGCAAAGAAGTACTGTCAGGCGGTCCTTTGCCATCTTGCCACCTTTGCAATCAGCCCCTTTCAGTACAAGTGACCGATCAGGCAAGGCATGGAAAAATAGTCCAGTTTCATCTGCATTGAAAACATCTTCAATATCATACCCACTGAGAAGTTCAGGCAGCCTTTTTTTCCAGTCATCGGTGACTTTCATATTCACATCAGCTGACTCACCTGATAAGGTCTTCAAAACAATATTGTGCCTTGTCCTGAATCGGTGAAGCCAACCATTGCTAGCAGTAAAATCTTCATTTCCCAAAGATGAGGCAAATTCTTTTGCTTTGGCTTGAATTAATAGGCCACTAATTCGTATGCCTTTCCCTGTCATCCTGCAAAACCATTTAAACGTTGAGAGATCAATGCCTTCATAAGTCAGCTTTCTCTTTCGGCTTTGTTGGGAATTTGTAAATGAACTCCACATTTGCAGAATTTCATCCTTCTTTTGCACTGCACGCTGCACTACACCATGGCTTAATCTTAATTCACGTTCAATTTCACAAAAACTTTTTCCATTTTCATGAGCACGGATGGCTTTTACTTTATTTTCTAATAAAATAGACTTTCGTGGCATGGCTGTTCACACAATTGTTTTTAAATTTAGCCTCAAGTGATGGCAAGAATTTTAACGTTTAGCGTTATAGTAGTCCTTAGAAATGACAGTAGCTTAACTCAAAATTGTCAAATTGGAGAGACCAAGACAATACAGTCCACATAATCTTTTATGCTACTTATCATGCTATGTAGCAAAGAATATGAAAATTGCTGTTCAAAAAAGCTATGTAGCAACTTTGTAGCGTAGGGATCGAATTTTTTTAAAACTGTAGCCAAAACTTCGTAGTGCAGTTGTAGTACTACAAACGCTACGCCTTTTCAAGTAGGATTCTTTGCGTAGTGCAACATGGCGGCCCCCACAGAAGATATTGCAATTGAATATGGTGGACTGCAATAGGGTAGTTATTGACAGTACCCAAAAATGAAGCTGAACAAATACAAAATTGTATAGTTTTCAATTAAAGAAGTAATTTCATTTTAAGAATATTAAGAATATCATCATCATACCATTATCCCGCCATCTCATTGTTCATGTGATTTCTTGAAAGCATTGGTGATGCATCAGTCACCACCTCCTGTACCCATTAGAGAGGTCGAGTTCTGAAAATGGTGACCTGTATTAGGTGTACCAAAAGAGGGGTGTACCCATTAAAGAGGTGTACCGTTTAGAGGGGTAGTAATAACATTAAGCCTAT
>JAAFCE010006156.1:591529-665538 GCA_013389805.1 Trigoniulus corallinus | reverse complement strand
GTAATAACATTAAGCCTATTGGCAAAAAATCGGTGCCTGAAGAATCCTTACCGATATGAGGGGTGTACCCATAGAGAGGTTTCACTGTACAAGCATGTCAACAGTTAATCCAGTTTTCTGTACACTTATTAAGCCTTCGCCGGGATGACCTTTAGTTTCTTTGCGATTTTTTTGTGGCCTCACTCGACTCATGGCGCGTTCCACAGAGCAGATATTTGAGTTTTGGAAATAGGAAAAAGTCACTGAGAGCCGAATATGGTGGTTGAGAGGTAATTTTAGGATGATTGACTTTCCATTTGAAACACAAAATTTCAAACAAACTCTTTGTTCAATTTTTTTTCCATTCTAAAAAACAAATCGCCAGACAAACTTTTTGCACCATAAACAAATGGCAGCCAAACACACACTAATTGATGAATCCTGCTCAAAATTCATGCGAATGTCAAAGAAGATTGTACTAACCTAGAGAAAGAAATTACCCATTCAGTTTACTAAGGGTGGTTTAAATGGACCAATCTGGGTCAAATTTGATCTGATGGTAAAGTTCAACCACAAGAATTAGCATCAGCTACAACAGCACCGGTATTTAAAAATGAAGGCAAATTTGCAAAACAAAATGGCATCAAAATGTCAAAATGGAGTGTAGTCTTAAAAATTGGGAGGCAAGTTCTCAAAATGGCATAATATTTCAAAATCGGCAGGCAAATTCATGAGAGTAGCAAAAATTTCACTCAAGTAGGCATAAAAAATTCAAAAATTGGAGGCAAATTCACAAAATGCCATCAAATAACAAAAAGGGACATGTTCTTAAAAATTTGGGAGGTAAATTCTCAAAAAAACGGCATTAAATTTAAAGTTCAGCAGGCAAATTTCAAAAAAAGGAGGCAACATTACCATTGCAGCATTAGTTTGAACTTATACTTAAATTACTGAAAAAAACTTAGGCTGTAAAACCCTTACACATTCCAGGGTTTGTTACCATTAAAAAGCATTGTGGAGGCTTCAATGGTTTGTGAATAACTGATTTATTTTAAAAAAACAGACGAGTTAAATAATGAGAAAAACGCTTACAAAATGACATAATTGATTACATCATTGGTCAAAAGGTCCTGGGACCTTCGTCATCAAAATCTGGTTAGGTCAGGCCTCTTCTTGATACCATGGCTAAACCTTATAATTATTTCAAAGAACAAGTGAACTATGCAAAATTTTAAGAGGATCATGTCAATTTGGCATACATATAAATTTGGTGTACCGATCTCTTGGGTGCCTAAATTTGTTCAAATTTGCAATGGTCTCGTATAACACAGTTGGGGTAGGCATTCATTGTTCTGATTATTACCTTTAGTCTTGTCAGGTATATAGGGGCCTAACTCTAAAAAACCATAAAGAGATGCAACCTTTGTGTATGGAGGGGGAGAGGCGACATCAGATGATTCTGACATTTCATTTGATTAAAAAGTTTTTGGTTTGTTTTATTACCATTTCTTCATTGCTTTGCTTTAGTTTTAAGATGCATGCTTTTCAGAATATAGAATAAATTGAGTAGGCATACTGACTTTACCACATTTATTCCAATAACATCTGCACTCTATTAACCTTTGCTATGTAACCTTTAGTAGTTGTGCCACACCATCAGGACAAAAGAAAATAAAAACGCTGCCCTCCAATAACCGCCACATGTTGGGCGTTTGATCGCGCCACAGCGTTTGATCGTCATCATACCCGTATCCCTCCTGTGGCAGATTCGGGTCTGTGGATTCTAGCTTTCCACTCCCGTCTATCTCCCAGCAGGTCCACATCCACTCGACACACTGCCATATCCTTACAGACAACCTGCTCCCACGTCTGCTTTGGTCGTCCCCTACCCCGGGTGCTTCTGACCACCTGCATTCTTGAAATGGGCCTAACGACCTCTCCTACTCTTCTCATTATGTGTCGATACCACCTCAACCTATTCGCCCTCATTTTTTGGCAATCGCCACCCCTGAGGCTACCTCTAATATACTCATTCCTAATTATATCAGCTCGACACATGATTCATGCACTGCAGCATTTGCATCTAGGCTACTTGCATCCTATTGACGTGGCTGTTCTTCACTGCCCTACCCTCTGATTCATATTTAGCGCAGTTGGGTAATGTTGTCTTTTAAGGGTCCAAATTATTGCGCAGTTGTTAGCAGGTAATTCTTACTGCTTCTGATCAATGAAAGTATGCATAATACATGGTGAGGCGCCAACGTCACAAGCGATCATAATCTCTTATAATTATGAAATTTCAAGACAGAACGTTTTCAATATTTGTGAACATTAACAAAATTTGTCACAAAAAATCGTCATACGCTATCACAAGCATGAATCATCAGAAGATTGACAAGTAGTGACAATTTGTTAAGTGGTCGTCCACAATCGTCAACTTATTCCCCTAACTTACCCTCTAGCAGGAACATCTATAATTTCTCTGTTTCTAGGAATATCTGCCTTTCAGACATATAGGCAAAAAAAAAAAATAAATAAATAAAACTTACCGTAATTATTCTAATAAACGGCGCGCCGTTTATTTTTTTTCAAAGGCCTTTTTGTTGCGCCGCTTATTATTTTTTCAATTTATAAATGGAAACTTTGTAGCCAGACAAGTTGATTTCATTAATTTTGATTTTTGCTGACGCCGCTCTTAAATCTGAATTTATTGGCAAAATGAAATTGAGAAAAATAATGAATGGTTCATTTAAAATTTAAATCCTTACCCTGCATTTCGATAACTGTAAAAGTTTAGCCGCAGGGCAATTACCATCATTCTCAGCTGTAGAAATTCCCAAAAATTTAAGTGCTAAAGAATACTTTCTCTTTGAAACTTTTCTCTTTGAATACTTTCTCTTTGAAACGTTTACATGAACAAACAACTTGCGCAAGTACTACTGATGGTAACTTGTGCAAGCATTTACATGTGCAGCGAAAATGTGTGCAAGTAGTGTCTGAAAAAACTGTCTGGAAAGCACATGCCAGCAAATTATTGCGCTGATGTCTACACCATATAGTGGATAGTGTTATTCCTTGCTTGCAATGCTCAGAAACAGAAAAATATCATTATAAGCAATTTTAAAGGTGCATGTACACTGTAGAGAAAAACCAAGCTAGAGGTCGCTGCTCTACAGCAAATTTGAGAACTGCCCTGAGTGGCATAAGCACTAGCTACATTCCTCCATTAATAAGTGGTACAGCAAGGGGGGGCCATGGGGGTTGGAGTGGGGGGGGCAAATTTGAGAACTGCCCTGAGTGGCATAAGCCCTAGCTATGCTCCTCGGGTAAAGTACATACATCCATTAATAAGTGGTGTAGCAAGGGTGGGGAGGACCATTTTTTTTGGGGGGGGGGGGGCATTTTTGAAAAGGAATATAAAATTACAGATGTAATGAAGTAATATACTGTATATAGTTATTTGTAGCAAAAGTCCCAAAAAGTTAAATGTTAATAATGATGTCCTCTCTTTGGTCTAGAAATTTTTACCACGTGACATTTTCTTCATACAACACTACATGAATACCATGGGGCTCTATGAAGAGAATGGCAGTCTATTTGGTTAGACAAATAGACCTAGAGTAAATTTTTTCTGTCTCTCAGCACTGTTTACACTATGCTCTCCCTGGACAGTAAGTGCTCTATGGTAGAGTAGAGTGGTTTCTAGCTAGACCACTCTCTAGATGTGTTTACACTTGTAGATTTCATGGAGAGCGCTCTAGCTAGATCAAATCTAGCAAAAAAATCTACAGTGTACATGCCACTTAACAATTTTAATGTGGTGGTTAAAGCAAATGAATGTTTTGCTCTTTATGCACTGCATATGGCATTTCCTGCACTTTGTATGGCCATTTAAACTTTACACAGTTACTACACGGGTAAAGGAGTACCCCATCCATCCTTATTCGAATAATGAAACGCAATTAACCACCCATCTGTGACTTATTAGGAAGTTCAACCTATCATGTGAAAATACTGTCAATCGCATTGTGTCAGGGTCACCCACAGAACAGAGAGGAGGAAGAAAATCCCTGGGGTACACCAGTACCGCTGTTCAGGCATGAGCCTGATTCCTGATTGCATTATAGTTATTGTGCAATAGGTCAGACACCATGCAATATTAAAACTGACAAAGCATTAATTTACCTGCCAAAATTTATATTTTGGTTGTAAAATCTGGTGTTGGAACAGTGGGGTAGGCCGGCATCCCCCCACAGAAAACCAGCCAATATTCCTGCGGGTCCAATACACCTGGCTGGGGTGTTCCCAGTCATAGCATGTTCAATGGATCCACGGACCCAACCGTGCCACAGGCTGGATAAGGGTGTAATGATGATGATACCAGTACCCCTGTCTAGCATTAAAGGGTTAATCATTAAAAAAATTCAAGTTAACTTGCATGATCACTTCCAGACAGTTTTGAAATAAACGGCGCCATTTATTATTTTTTTCAGCAGAAGGATGCACTGGTTATTGGAGGGCGCCGTTTATTAGAATAATTACGGTGTTTTAGAGGGTGCCAAACTAAGCATTTTTAGCATAGGAATGTAGGGTCCAAAGTCAAGCCTTAGCAAATGGCAAGCAAAATAAGGTGTTGTATTTGATTTGGCCATACTTGCTTCCACAAAAATTAACAGGCCACATGAATCACGTTTTTCTACAAGAACAGTTGTCAGAACTTATGGCAAACATTCCACCTCAAATTCGCCAACAAATGTGGTTTCAGCACAATAGAGCCCCAGCACATTTTAACTTGAATGTGTGAGCTCATCTTAATGCCACCTTTGGGCACCACAGGATTGGTAGAGTAGGACCTGTTCCTTGGCTACCATGATCACCTGATTGGTGGCACCAATTGATTATTTTCTGGGGGGGGACACATTAAAATCCAAATTTATGCAACCCCTGTCGACTTTGCTGAGGATCTTGTGGCCAGAATTGCAGTTGCTGCTGGAGATGTACAGGCCATGGCAGAGATCTTTGCAAGAGTTGGACATTCACTGAATAGACGTTGTACAGCATGCATAACTGCAAATGGTAATCACTTTCAACATTTTCTGTGAAAACTTTACATGAAAAGTGACTATGTCTACCAACAGCTTATTTTGCTTGCCATTTGTTAAGGCTTGACTTTGGACCCTACATTCCTATGCTAGAAATGGTTGGTTTGGCACCCTCTAAAATACGGTTTTTTTCTTGTGGAGTTCACGGACACCCTGTATATTTGAAAACATTGCTATTCTACTATTTTTATCCTAAAATATGGAAAATTAATGCCTTAGACAGAAACAGTAATGTCATTATTATAACAGGAACAAAATAATATAAACACAATGCATTCCATTATTTGATGAAAATTATATGAATGAAAGAATATACATGCAAAATGAACAGTAAGTGGATGAGTCTATGAGTGGTAAGTCGTCTGTGAGACTGACATGGATGTGAAAAAGTGGTTCTAACCTTAAAACCGTGTGATCCATTAAGGTAAACAACATCTCTATGTAAAGTTGAGATCCAGGCTGAAGCACTTTAGAGTGGTGGATCAGGTACATCTTGTAATAGCACTCCCAGGGGCAAAAGAACAAATCATATCTGCCTAATAGACAGATCTTCCATATAGAGGATTAAACCATGCTTAGTGAGGAAGAATTATTTGTAATGTTCACAAACATTCAACACGTTTTGTTCTTAAAATTTCATAATTATAAATTATTATGATCACGTCTGACACAGGTCCCACACCGCGTATTTCTTATACTTTCCTTGATCAGAAGCAGTAAGAATCGTCTGACGAAAACTATGCAGTAATTTAGACCCTTAAAAGACCACTTCAAGTGTTCTTCAAAATATTTAATGCACAAATAAAACAATGGAGAGATACTCTGATGTGACACGCAGGGACAGTGGGGGAGGGGGTCACTGAAGTGGAGACAGGCAAGTGGAGTTTTGTGTGATAGGAGGATCCCAATCTAGTTTAAGGGAAGTTCTACAGGACAGTGGTTAGACCAACTATGCTATATGGATCAGAGTGCAGGTCAGTGAGGAAGAGCTATGTAAAATAGAATGTGAGTAGCAGAGATGCGAATGCTGTGGCACATATGTGGCACGTCGAGAGCTGACAGAATTAGGAATGAGCATATTGGAGGTAGCCTGGGGTGGTGGACATCGCCAAAAAGATGAGGGAGAATAGGCTGAGGTGGTATGGACACGTCATGTGAAGAGGGAAAAGTAGTTCGTTAGGATAACTCCAGGAATGCAGGTGGTCGGTAGCACTAGCAGATGTGGGAATGGGTTGTCTGTAAGGATGTGACATTGTGTAGGTGGACGGGGAACTGGGGGAGAGATAGACGGGAGTGGAGGGCTAGAACCCGGAGACCCTACCCTGCCACAGGCGGGATAAGGGTATGATGATGTAGTAAGTACCAAGTGTAGAAGGTGTAGAAGGTGCTTTAAAGTTTATGTTGAATTGTAAGTGTTCCATGCTAGTAAAATGTCACAGTTTAGTGTTCCACGACTTAAAAGGATTGAGAACCACTGGTCGAAGGGGCAGTGCAGGACCTGTTGTAATTGCTATACGAGCACTAAGGATTCTGAATCATCATCATCATCTCACCCGTTTTCTAGTCAACTCTGTAGGTTCCAATCCTTCACCCCCTCTTCCCCACACATAATCATGTCCTTTTCTACCATCTGTTCCCACGTCTGCTTTGGTCTTCCCCTCCCGTTGGTTCCCTCCATCACCTGCAGGCCCATGATGGACCTAATGAGTTCCTCCTCCCCCTTCTATGGACTGTATGTGCCCATACCACTGCAATCCATTTTCTCTCAACTATAGGATTCTGAATATTTAAAAATAGTTGGGGTGCACTTTTTTATGAATTGCTTCCTCACTGATCCATTACTAACCCCTAAATGCATCCCGGGTCAGCATCGAAGGGTAACCTTCGATGCTGACAGCAGTGACTTGTTCTTAATCTCATTCCCTTTGTTATCAAATGCGTTAACCGTTTGCTTTTTAATAAGTAATTGGTTTTTTTTCGTTTTCAGAAACTGGTTAGTAATGGATTGCCACCAACTCCAAAAGTACATGTAAGTATACTGGTTGGTTTTATTAAATTCTTTTCACATCAAAGGGTTCATTTAAAGAACTCACCTGGTGTAGGGCTAATGCTGTTAGAGAATTAATAATTTACTCTTTGAGTAAAAAGAATGCACCCATTTATTGTCACCATGCAGACACAATGTTCACATTTGTTGTATTTCATGTAAAGAAATACTTGTCCAGAAATACTTTTATTATGTACATGAAAATAAATACCAAACTTTAGGAATAATATAAAAAACAACTCATATTATCAAAGTGTTGATATTCATCATCATACCCTACTCACGTCTGTGGCAAGGTCGGGTCTGTGGGTTATAGCCCTCCACTTTCGTCTATCTCCCTCCAGGTCCCCATCCATCCCACACATGTGTGGCAGCCTACAAGCCTCACATCAGCGCCAACAACACAGCGAGGAGATTGCAATGGTGCAAAGAGCAACAACATTGGACTCTGGATCAAAGGAAAATGGTTGAATAGGGTGATGAGTCCTGCTACACCACCTGGCAATCGGATGGACGGGTTTGGGTATGGCGAACGTTACCTGTCAAGCTGTGTTGTGCCCACGGTGAAGTTTGACAGAGGGTCAGTAATGGTGTGGGGGTGCTTCTCATGGCATGGGTTGGGTGCAATCGTTTCTATGGACGGACATCTAAATGCAGAGCGCTACCTTGACATTCTGGACAATGCAGCACTCCCATCTCTCTGGCAGCACTTTGGCAATGGCCCTTTTCTGTTTCAGCATGATAAAGCACCTTGCCATAAAGCACAGGCTGTGGGTACATGGTTTGATGAAATAGAGGTTCAAGAATTAGACTGGCCTGCACAGAGTCCCAATCTGAACCTCATCAAACATCTGTGGGACGTGTTGGATCGTTTCTGAAGAACGCCCGACATCTGTGACCAAAATGTCCAAGACATGGCGGAATGGCGTAAATTATCTGGTGCAACATATCAAAACCTTGGGGACAGTATGCCCCAGAGAGTAGACGCTGTGATAGCAGCAAGAGGTGGACCAGCAAGATACTAAAATATGAATATTTATGAGTGTTTCTATTAAAACTGGTGGTGTCCCATGACTTTGGAAATTTCGGCAGTAGTTTTTTCAGGATGATGCAAAGTTACATTTTTATTAATGGATATGGGCATTTTTATTAATGGATATGGGCATTTTTATTTATTACATCGCATAGCTCTTGAAAAATGAGAAATTTTTATATAGCATGTTCCTCAGCCTAAAAATAAAAATAAGCCTTCAAATCTGCATTAATGGGGATTTGTTAATGGCCTGGGGCAACAGGATTTTGTCTCAGATATGCAACTCAAAAGATTGTTACACTTAGCCACTTCAACTAGCTAACTTGTAATGCAGACTTGGTTTGAGCTCCAAGATAGCAAAGTCTGCACTCCAATTCTCTGCTCCCAAAGTTAACTATTTGGAGCACATAGCAGCGACAATTTCCTGAGCTGCATACCTGAGATAAAGTCCTGTAGCCACAGGCAATTATTTTTTGTAATTCCCCATTGTTTTTAAAATTTTAATGACAGTTGTCAATAAAGCAATAATTCATATATGACAGAAATCTGCCTGTACTTTAGCCTACCTATTGTCACTGACCAGCTATTAGTCATAGGTAGGCCTACTAGGATACAGCTAGTGACCAGTTGATAGTGGAGTTTTGTTTCCCTGACAGAGTAATGAGCCAATGGGAACATGATTACATTCTTATTCTAATTGAATACACTATAAGCAGCCCTGATAGGTCAAATTGGCAGTGGAGAGAATGACTCTCATTCCTAATTTGTAATCCACTGAGCTCCCAAGGAACCTGAAGCATAGCATCCATTCTGTCATGTATTGCCCAATTGCTGTAACAGCACTTTCTTGCAGAAAGTTCGCCACGTTATCCTCACTGAGGGTATTCCATTGCCGAATATCCCTTGGAAAAAGACCAGTAATACAAGTCTGTTCTCCCTTTATAGTCTGCAAGGGATAAGCTGCCAAAGACTGTCTGTGAGCATGTCTGAAACACTCAATCTTTGAGAGAAGCATTGTAGCACAATTCTTGCTGCTCTCCTTTGAATCATTTCAATTTCCCAAGATAAACCCTGCCTAAAGGAATACCAAATTGGACTACAATACTCTACACGCGACCATACCAGTGAAAAATAGGTTATTTCTTTAACTTTCCTTTGTGTTGTCGCCCAGGACTACTAACCAAACGGAGGGCATGCCCAGCCTTCCCAATCAATTTATCAGTGTGCCCTCTCAAGGTGCCCATAGTATTTAGAATAATTCCAAGGTGTTTCTGGGTCTCAACCCTCTTAACCCACACACCACCTATGCAATATGTAAGATCAAATCACCTTCTAGACCTGCTTATCCTCAGAAAGCTACATTTGTTCAGGTTCAATGGCAATGATTCCCACATTATGCTCCAGTATGCATCTTGTTTGGGTCCTGTTGCAATTCTGTGCAGGAAGATAACCCTTCATCCACCACCCTTGTAATGCATTTGTCATCTGCAGATAGCCCTATATTATGCCAACTCCTATATTATTAACATAAATTATATAGAGTATGATATCTGATGCATGATATCCATTCACAATTGTTTTAATGGAACTGCAGCACTATGAATTACCACAGAACCTGACGTCCTAGGGCAGGGGTGGGGAATTTTTTTGGTCTAGGGGCCACTTTAGAAGGCCATGGTTAGCAGAGGGCCACACTTTCTAAAACTGATCATACATGTATTTAGTAGTTAACATCACATTTCTATTTAATGCAAAGTGTAAACTGCATAATTAATAATAAATAAATAAGACAAAAACAATAATGGAACACAGAAAATTTTTATTAAAATTGTATGTGCAAATTCCAAATCATCCAGCTCAATCATTAAGTTCCTGAATGCTTCTGCGGGCCGTTAATTTTCCACCCCTGTTTTAGGGCATAATGGAGAACAGATAAATAATCAGCATAATTTATCCAATAAAGCTAGCACTAAGTGACAAATGTATTTTTTCCAAAGTGAAAATTTGTTGATCATTGTTATTAGTTTTTCCAAAAAATAGAGCCATTTCAGCAAAACCAATGACATATTCTTAATCAGCATCATTGACATTGTATAAACTCACTATGTATGTATCACCTGTATGTATCAGAGTGTTGGGCAGTGTGGAATAGTCGAGAAGGAAATGCTGCAGTACATCAATGGGGTGTTGAGAGCTGATAAAATTTAGAATTCATTAGACAACCTGGGGGTGGTGGACATCTCTGAAAAAAAATGAGGGATACAAAAATAGAAGAGGGGAGGAGGAGCTCCCAAGACTGGGGTAAACAAAAGCTGACGTGGGGGCAGTTTGCCCATAGTGGTATGGCAATGTGGGGTAGTTGGGGAACCTCCTGGGATATAGCCAGGAGTGGAGGGCTAGAACCCACACACAGTGGCGTACCGAGGCAGGATGAGGGTATTCTGCGCCCGGGGACAAAGACCGAAATCTGCGCCCTCTGGCACCCGCAAAGTGCATTTTTGCTGTACATTTTTGCGCCCCCTGCCTTCTGCGCACGGGGACATCTGTCCCCTCTTCCCCCTTCAGTCTCTCCCTGCCCTAGGTGCTTCTGACCACCTGCATTCATGGAATGGACCTAATGAGCTCCTCCCACCGTCTCATTACGTGTCCATAACACCTCAACCCATTCTCCTTTTTAGCCATGTCCCCCACCCCCAGGCTAACTCAAATATACCACACCCCACTCATGTACCACAGCATTCACAACTCGGGCACTTGCATTCTGTTGGCGTCGCTCTTCTTCACTTCCAAGCACTTTGATCCATACAGTATAGCACAGCTGGTCTAAACACTGCCCAGCAACACTGTCTAAACACTGACTACGTTTATGCTTATTTGTGCATTGATTTGGTTTTATTGTTGACAAAATACTTTTGCTTGTCTTAAATGAGTAAATCTTAATCATTAGTATGCTTTCTCTACAGTATATTACCAGCGAGTGCTTCAACCACGCATGGATCCAGGGTGATGTTTTGGGGGTTGCAACCCCCTATGCACACCATCCTGAATCCTCCACTAGCTTCCATGGTGACGTCTGAGGCATACCTAAATTTGATTGGCTATCGCTGTGAATGGCCAACCTTATCTGTAGTAACATTGGGTGCAACTAGGACACGTGCCTAATAATTTTCAAAATGTCCACTGGGTGGCATAAGGGCCCAAATACGTAACAGCCATTTTTAAATTTGCAATGGGTGTGACGTGCTAGTGCTGCATGATGAAAGCAGTTGATTGCCTCTCAACTGCAGTTTCCCACCCATTCCTCGCCTCCATCCCAACAACATAGCGTGCCTACGTCACTCGTTTATGTGCGGTGTCGTCTTCCCACGTGCTACTGCTGCCTGTAGTGTGTGCCACTGAACCAGGCTTAAGATATGGATATTAACCACAGAATTTTGAAATTCGTCATATCTTTGTTATTATTTAATTTATTGACTTGTGCATTCTTGTGCCTTTCAATTTCCACATTTAGCATGTAACGTTCGTTCAGTTTCTGCTCCAAACATTCAAAGTCAGCTGCAAAAGTGCGTTTAGGTCACTGGTGACCCCACGTTGTGATTTGTGTAACCTTTTTTTGTCTTCCACTCCAAGCCAGTTTTTAATGCTAAATTTTTAAAAGTTCAATTTTCTTGTATTTCTTATTCACCATTTTGTGTTATTGATCTTGCATACTTTTTTTGTTTTGCAATAATTTTTCTGCCAGTAATCCTCATTATGTAAATTGAAGGCAATTTTGACATCCTAACAAACTTTGGCATTTTTATATTAAATAGCATTAATATTTAATGCTTTACATTATAAAAAGTTTGCCTATAGTTAAAAGTTATTAGAAATTGTCATATTTCTTCATAATACCTATTAATAAGGTGACCACTTTTTTACAATGAAGAGGAGGACAAAAAAATTTAATAAAAAAGTATAAAATTATAAATGAAACATATTACTAATTCATAGAAAAATACACTAATTATGCTTACATCCCTTTTAATTATTTAATTAAATGAGTATTTCTCCATTGAAAGAATATATTGGAAATTTCAGAGCAAGAAATATCCTTTATATTGAATTTGACAGTAAGTACTGCAGCAAGAGTATCAAGTGGTGCAAGACAAGACCTGTGAAGGTCTCCTATACTTAGCACATGTGTTATATGCTTCATTTACACGTTCGTGATTTAAACGAGGCAAGTGTGTTTGATGGACGTGTGAGCAACAAACTTTAACCTTTGATAATGTAATCAAATTGCACATTTGCGAGTAAGACGAGGCAAATGGCGAGGCGAGTATGTTCAACGAACGTGTGAACACCACATTAGTCATTTACTCTATGGTTCGCCTCACCATTTGTGGTACTCGCCTTGAAAGCGGTCTTTCTCAACTGTACTGTCCAGGGCATCGAACCGGAATGAAACTGAAAACCTAAAACCGGTAAAACCGTTGTGTTTGCTTGTACAAAAACTGGAACCAAACTGAAAAAGAAATATCCCTTATCGGTTCAACACCTATTTATGAAACGTCTTGGGTCTCAAATGACCCTGTAGTTGACGGGACCTTAAACACCAACAAACAAACAGTGAAACGTCTCTGTACATTTTACCTCCACTATTTACACCGATGGAGTCTCCATATTGGCCAAATGCGGGCAAGAACATGGGGCCAAAAGCATTCCAACCATCAGAAATACACTGTACATGCTGTACATACAGAAAATGTGCATGTACAGTTTGTCCTATTTCACAAGCAGTCCTGTGTGATAGGGGAGTTGTGTACAGGGCCGTGGTTAAGCCAGGAATGTTATATTGATCAAAATGGCAGTGAGGGAGAACCATTTCAATAGGATACAAGTAGCCAAGATGCGAATGCTGCTGTACATGAGTGGTACATGGTGGGGTGTCAAGAAGTGATAAACTAGGAATGAGTGTAAGGTAGCTTTTGGGTGGGCGACATGGCTGAAAAAATGAGGGAGAGTAGATTGAGGTTGTATGGACACGTAATGCAAAGAAAGGAGGAGCTCGTTAAGTCTATTTCAGGATAGCAATTGGTTTGGAAAACCGGGGCAGAGGGCGACCAAAGCGGACGTGGCAGCAGGTTGTCAGTAAGGCAAGGTGCAAATTGTGACGCAGGTGGCAAAGGTTATTCAGATTAGTTTTAAAACATCAAAAAGGAGGACACTTTTCAAGGGAGGACAGAACCTACAAAAGGAAGATTGTTGGTCACCTTACTATTAATTAAAATAATCACCACGTTGTGATATGTGTCATGGAAATGTCAAGTTGGGATTCCAGGGTTAATGATGTGACACCTCGGCCATTTTAGCCCCTTATTACCCACGACGTGGGTAGGTAGCTACCTACTTTCCCTAACTAATTTATGTTAATGATAATGTCATACTCTTCTGCAACACAGATTTTCAGTCCATGACAAGTTTGCGGTAATATGCCAGTTTATAGTCCCACCAAACACTGTGACTAGAACAAGATGTGTACTCAAGGAAACGTAAACATTATTTCGTTTATGTAAAGTTGACGTACGTGATCCCAGATTAGAGGATGAAGATAGCAGCCTACAAGATACACTGATGCAGGCAGCAGGAGATGCCCGGAAGGGTACTGACAGGAGGAATAATTGAACTGTAATTTTTCCCAGTTTATTCCCTACCAACCGCCAAACCTCATCATAATCCCCTACTTCAGGTTTTTAATTATATTTGGCAGCAGCACGAAATCCCTGTAGGCTGGCAGGAGGCTATCATCATTCCCCTCCCAAAACCTGGAAAGGATAGTAGCCTAATCACAAATTACAGGCCCATATCTTTGACGAGCTGTCTATGTAAAACCTTGGAACGCATGGTTAACTGCCGCTTGGTGTGGTATCTGGAACGGCACAACTTTCTCGCCAATGCCCAATGTGGCTCCCGTGCTGGCAGGTTTCCCGTCGATCATTTGATCTCCTTGGAGACAGCAGTGCGTGAGGCCTTTCTCCACAGGCAGCACTTAGTGGCTGTCTTCTTTGATGTGGAGAAGGCATATGATACCACATGGCGCCATGGTATATTTGAGACCATCCACCAGTGGGGGCTCAGGGGTAATTTTGCCCCTCTTCCTCCATAGCTTTTTGTCCAACCGGACCTTCAAAGTGTGTGTGGGTAGCATCTACTCATCTGCCTTTCTGCAGTAGAATGGTGTCCCACAGGGGAGCATCCTCAGTGTGATGCTCTTTGCTGTTGTGGTGAAAAGTTTTCCCTCCTCCATTCACCCCCCGATACAACCGTCCCAATTTGTGGATGACTTTTCCATCTGGTACCGGGGTGCCACAATGCATGGCATTGAGCGTTAGCTGCAACTGGCACTCAATAGTGCCAATGAATTCGCCACCTCACGTGGCTATAAATTCTCCCCGAGAAAACAACAGCTTACCCTGAATGGCCGCCTCCTCCCAGTTGTAGAGGAAGCCCGGTTTCTTGGTCTCCTTTTTGACAGCTGTCTGACGTGGGTTCCACATTTGAAGGAGCTGAGGGCTAGGTGCCTTCGCTCCCTTAATATTCTGTGGTGCCTGCAGGGAAGTGGTTTTGGGGCAGATCGAACGGTGATGCTTCGATTATACCGATCACTCGTTCGATCATGACTCGACTATGGCTGTGGTGTTTATGGCCTGGCCGCTCCATCTACTCTCCGGCTGCTGGACAGTGTTCATCATACTGGCATGCGGTTGTCCATTGGGGCTTTCCGCACAAGTCCCGTGCTCAGCCGTTAAGCTGAATCCAGTGAGCCACCACTGACTGTATGGCAGCAGTGCTTAGCAGCTGCATATATTTTGTGGCTGAAAGGTCAGCCACAGCACCCTACACACCCAGTCGTTTTCAGTCACACTCTGCGACGACCATTCGATCGCTGGCCAGGGGTTCCCCCTCCATTTGGCATGAGGTTGATAGATGGTCTCACTGGCCTGTGTGTGACTCTACCTAGGGTGCAGCCTGTACTGCCGGCCTCTGTGCCACCCTGGATAATACCAGTGCCAAGTTTTTATTTGACACTCGCGGCCCTCCCGAAAGCCAGTACTGATAGGTCGTTGTGCACCAACAAAAGTTTGGACGCCTCTCTGAGACCTATTTTGGCCATGTTTTTGTTTACGTGGATGTGTCGAAGGATGGTACCTCTGGGTTGGTCAATCTTACAATCACAGGGGGCCGCCTTCCAGGCGTCACCAGTGTCTTAACTGCAGAGCTCACTGCTCTGCATAGGGCGCTGGAACTTATCCAACGTTTGAATCACCAACACTTTGTGGTTGCGACTGACTCCCTATCCTCCCTCCAGCTGTTGCACGCCCTCTATAGCAGACATGCCATCGTTCAGGGTGTGTATAGTTCACTGCTCACAATTTGCAAGCAGGGCAAGACAGTGTTGTTTATGTGGGTCCTGGGGCATGTTGGCATCATGGGCAATTAGAGGGCAGATGCCCATGCCCGACAGGTGACCCATCTGCCAGATGTACCTGACACTACGGTCCCCTCTCTGACGCTCTCCCGATGGTGTGGTGGGCCGTCCATGAACAATGGCGGTCCGAGTGGTTTTTGGAGACCACCAACAAACTCTGCACACTGAAGGACACTCCATTGCACTGGGTGTCCTCGTGCCGCCAGTCACGGAGGGAGGAGGTTGTGCTTGCTCGGCTGTGAATCGGTCACACGTTCCTCACCCACTCCTACATACTATGGGGTGAGGATGAACCGTGGTGTGACTCCTGTTGGGAGCCTCTCACAGTGGCACACATATTTAGCAACTTTGAGAGATACCGTGAACTTAGATGTCGACTTGGAGTCAGTCCAGAGCTCTTCACATTACTTGGGAATAACCCCCAGGGGGTGGAGAACTCGCTTGTTTTTGTGAAAGACGCTGACCTCTTTCACAACATTTAACCTTAGCCCTTTTTCTTATTAGCATCCTTTCCTGTTACTCTTCTTTTTGGCTTTTTATTTTTCCTTTTTTTTTGTCGGTTTTAGCTTTTGCCCTTCAATGTTAGTGTTTGTCTAGGCCTTTGCCGTTTTTTACTGTATCTGTTTTGGCTTTTGCCTTTATTTGTGTCTCTTTAGGCTTTTGCCTGTTTAGCTTTATCTGTGTTGGCTTTTGCCTTTTTTATTCCCAGTTATTTTTGTGGCTTTTGCCTTTTACTATTTTTACTCTTAGTGGGCTTTTGCCCTTATTTATTATCATCATGGTGGGTTGGCCTTTTACACCCCCCACCATGGTGATTGTATTTCTGGGCCCTAATAACCTTTGTAGTTAATGGGCCCTAAAACACAAACAACAACAACAACCCCTTATCCTTCCTGTGGCAGGGTCAGGTGTGTGGGTATTAGCCCTCCACTCCCGTCTGTATCGCACCAGATCTTCATCCGCGCTACACACTACCAAATGTTTACAGACAATCTGCTCCCACGTCTGCTTCGGTTTCCAACTGCCCCAGGTGCTTCCAACCACCTGCACCTGCTCCTCCTTCCATCATCTCATCATTTGTCCATGCCACCTCAACCTACTCTCCTTCATTTTTCTGTGATTTCTCCCACCCCCAGGTTACCAGTAATATATTCATGAAATGAGATGAGGGAATAAATTTACCCTTTGGCAATTGACATTACTGTTATTAATGTTCAGCAGCTTTTTACATGTGTGATTGTCTGTCTCTCCAGATGGGTGCTTGCTTCTCAAAAGTTTTTAATGGTTGTCCTTTAAGGATAAATTGTACTGCAAGCTGGATTCACCCAGCTACAAGAGGTAAGCTCAGTCGTTCGATTTGCATATGATTTGAATGTTTTCTCAATGATTCTGGGATTTTATTGCACATTCCACTTCATCATTTTTATTAGATCAATATATCCTCATTGGAGCTGAAGAAGGTATTTACACTCTAAATCTGAATGAACTTCATGAGACGGCAATGGATCAGGTAAACGTTTTTCATTCAAATTTTACTTTTGTATACACTCTTAACTCGGTCAATCTTCACATTGAATTCTCCACTAATGAGGTCCTCCGAAGATCTCCAAGAAGGGCTAGTCATAATATAAGTGAAAGCACACTTTGTTTTTTAAAGTGCAGTGGTCTGCAAATAAAAATTTGGAAAATTAATATAAAGCACTCACACTAACTAGTTGACTAGTGTTTATTAACTAAAAGGTATAAAGAAACATTTAGTCGTCTTTGAAAATTAATAAGAAGCTTCATTTGTGGGCTGCTGATTCGTTTACAGCAGCAAGATCGGGGAGACTGGGGCAAGATGAGGATACTAAAAGTTTTCAACTTAAAACTTGTTTTTGTGATAAAATGTTTTCCTTCTCATAGATACTTAGAATGATCCTTCGTTTATCATTTAGTTATTTGAAGCAAGATATTTTGCAATGTTCTAAACTTGATTTTCTGATTTTCAATGAAAAATGATTATTTTGTGAATAATAGAAATTCATGAACATTGAAAATGAAAAACAATAAACTAAATGTATTGTTAACTTAAAAATTAATGCAAAAATATTTTAAAGTTAACAAAAATCACGAATAAAATTTCCACCCTCAAAATTGGGACATTTTTCATGCCACCATTCTTTACATTTTTCACACTGGATCCAGTCCTCCTCTGGAGGATCAGCATAGAGCTCCTGACATGTAGTACATATAACTTCATAGTTCTCATAACATCACTAAAGTTATGGGATCAGAGTGCCCAACGGTCTGGAAAACAGGGAAAATGCAGGGATTCAGAAAGTTAAAGAAGATTCAGGGAAAACACAGGGAATTCCGCCGTGTTCTGCATTTTTCTTTCATTTTTAAAAAATTAATTTTTATTTTTGAGAAATTATCGCGCTTCATTGCATAATATTGTTCGAGTCAAGAATAAATGATAAAATAGGAACCACACAAATAAAACTACTTAAAAATTTGCCTTTAGTACAAAAAATTAAATATCAAAAATTAAAACAGTTGAAATTTCATGCCGCATTCATGCTGACCTTAGCACTGGGCTGCACTGCACACCATAACAATAAGTCATGCATTCATTCGGTGTTTTTCAGCGAACAGTGAACACGTTTTTTCTTGTTTTGACTAGAGTATAGTGTATAGTATGTAATTGTGCTTTATCAATAGCAATCATTCGGTGAGGTCGGTTTTTAACGTTGACTGGATTGACAAAGTGCTTAATCCAGAATGGTCGAAATATCTAGTGCCTGTGAAAAATAAGCCGCATGATGCGAAATGCCTACTTTGTGCAAAAACATTTTCTTTGAGCAACATGGGAAAGTGTGCTGTGATACGTCATGAAAGCTGTGCTATTCATCAGAGAAATCTGCTTTCTTCTGTCCAAAATAGACCTCTGCTTTCTTATTTTGTCCAGAAATCGGTTGCTGAAACCACCATTGAGACCTCTTCAAAACGTGAACCAGTGAAACAACCTGCAACGTCCACTAAACAAGGAACGCTTGGTTTTATGTCTGACACAGCAGCAACTGAAGCTGAGTATTGTGAGTCATGCATTCCGTCATGAAAAAGAGTAGTTTTCAATTGAATGAGGGAATCTCGAAGCTTTTTTGTAGAATGTTCCCAGACAGTGAAATCGCAGAAGGAATGCAGTTATGCAGGACCAAGTCCACATATCTTGTAACCCATGGTTTAGCACCATATTTTTTGGAGAAACTGCATAAAAAAACTCGATGAAACTGAACATGTTGTAGCATGTTTTGATGAATGTTTGAATCGATATATTTAAAACGAACAGATGGATATTGTCTTCGTTTTTGGGATAATGGAAAAATGAAGTAGCGAGCTACTATTTTGATTCAGCGTTTTTGGGTCATACATGTGCAATGGATCTTTTGCAGGGTTTTTTAAAAGTTATCGACTGAACGTTACAAAATAAACTTTTACAAATATCTATGGACAGCTCTAATGTGAACTTGGCTTTTTTAAAATTAGTCAAGTCTGAGTTGAATCATGGTGAGGAAGAAAGCCCTGAACTTTTAGTTGTCGGAACTTGCGGTCTTCATGTTGTTCATGGTGCTTTCCAGGAAGGCCACAAACAGACTAAGTGGAACTTGGAAATGTTTTTGAAAAATTGTTATCAGCTTTTTAAGTACTCCATTGCTAGGCGGTTGGATGTCATTCGAGTAACAAACTGTAATGTGTTCCCTGAGAAGTTTTGTATTTGCCGATGGTTGGAAAATGCATCTGTTGCATCGAGATTAGTTGAGATGTTTCCCTATTTCCATAAATATGTTTTCAGTATCGAAACAAGTGTTAAAGCTCGTGCTATGGATGCAGTGAAATGGGGGTTGGACGATTTGCTGTTAGATGCGAAACTGAAGGTTTTCATTTTAATGGCTTCTATTATGGAACCATTTCTGACGATTTTCCAAACTTCGAAGCCAATGATTCCATTTCTGTGTGATGAGATTGTTGCTATTTTGTTTGATTTGATGGGACGTGTATTAAACCCCCCCCCCCCAAAAAAAATGCCTTCTCTGGACAAACGTTTTGATTTAACCAAAATTGAACTAGCAGATGATGAGAACTTGATGGTTGCTCAGAAGACGGACGTCGGCATGTCTGTAAGCAATGCACTGAAATGCTCAAAAGCGTCGGAGGTTCAAAAAATGCAGTTTTTAGTTGAATGTCGGTCTTTTATTATAGCAGCAGTTAATAAGCAAGGGCAGTTACCGCTTTGTCACCCAAAAAGTTAACCAGACATCCAAATAAGTGTAAAAGAATTAATGAAAATTTGCTTGGAAATTGTGCTTGTGTTAAATCGACAACCGAGCTTGGTATGTGATAAAGCCTACAGACAGTATGCAACTTTTGTTGATTCGTGTGATAGAAAAGAGCTGGTGTCTTTTAATTTTAATGACATTCGACTGGACTCGTTTTATTTTGAACACATTTCAAGCTACAAAGAATTACGGGGAGTTGTACGGTTGTTGCTCCATTTATCTCATGGCAATGTGACTGTCGAAAGTGAATTCTCAATTAAAAAGGATATGTTAGTCCAGAATCTTTTGTAGGAGACTCTTGTTGCACTACGATGCGTTTATCAGGGGATATCTGCTAATGAAGGACTTGATAATTTTAAAATTGATAAGACGCTCATAGCACATGGCCGAAGCGCTGGAAGCCATTACAAGGCATCACTGCTTGATAAATCGGCTGAGAATGATGCGGATAAACAAAAGAAGCTGGAAAAAAGGCAAAAGGATGAAGAAGTTTTGGAGCTTACAAAACAAGGAGAGTTGTTAGACCAAAAATTGAAACGATTGAAAAGAAGTTAGGGGGGAATGAATTAATTTAGTGTTGTGTGCGTTTTATTCCACAATCCATATTTTTGTTTTATTACTGCAATATTTTCTGATCTTCTGCAGTATCATTTCTGAGAAAACCCACGTGTGTGCTGTTGATGTGTATTGCCAAATATACTATGTACTGCTTAAAAATATGGATATTGCATTTCTATATCTATCCTGGAAAAAAATTTAGTTACACAGGGAAAACACAGGGAAAATCACTTTTTGAAGTGTTGGGCACCCTGATGATGCATATGAGTTTGCCAACTTGCCCCAGTTATCTTGCCCCATGCAGCAATTTTAATATTTCATTATTATTCTGATAATATTAAAAGATTATTATAATAATTTGTAGTGGATATAACTAGTCCACTGTGTTAGGCACACAAAAATAATATTCTTTAATTTCATAAATTACATCTAAATTAATTACGAATTGTTTTCCAAAACCATAAATTAGATCACCCAAGCATCAAAACAATGAACCACGTGTAAATAATATTATAATGGATTCAGCACATCGATAGCATTATTCCTCTGTTGCTGCTAACTATTAGGAAACACCTTAAATAAGTCATTAGTCATCTTGCCCCGGTCTCCCCTATATTTTTCTAAGGGAGGGATGGAGTACCCCGAAAAATCCTTATAGTTCTAAGGGTTCCGTGATTGGACGAAGTTTGAAGACCACTGGTATAGTGCAAGCGGACTGGCAATAACATTTTTTAATCAATTCCTGGCTTGAGGTGCTGCGTTGGCCTAAGCAACCTAGCCAATATTGTCAGAAGCAGGAAAATTCCAGCGAAAGGCTGTTTGCACCATGCCCGTGATATTGCTATGCAGACGTCCCTAACAACCCTTCTCGCAGGTTGTCACAGCCGCATCCAGATTATTATCAACACACCTACAAGGGAATCATATCTGGCCACAATCCGGGAATGCTCTATTGGTTAGCAACCTTTAATGATCCCCACTCTGGGAGGGGGTCAGACAAGTGGAGAGTCAGCCACCTGGTGAAAACAAGCAACAGCAAGCCAACACCTTAACTGAATAAAATCTGAAGCGATTGAAATGCAATGAGAATTTTTGAAAACCTAAAATGCCATGTTTTATAAATTGCCCTCATTAAATTCGTAGAAATCGTAGGGTGGGGCGAATTGCGTTGAACACACCAGTTCTCGTCTAATCATTGAAGTTAAGATACGCAACCCCAGCTAGTACTGACATGGGTGGCCGCTTGGGAAAACTGTGTACTGCTAATACCAAAAATCGTCACATTTGTGTGGTGTCTGTGCAGGTTCTTCATTAGAACTATGCAGTGGACGGGGCTCTAATGAGCTCTAATGACCCTATAGTTGAAGGGCTCTAAGCCACCAACAATCAATCATCAAAATACTAGCGTTAGTTGATTTTATTTCTAAACGCCGATTGTACTGTTTATTTACGCACCTCCCTCATCTCCCTCCCCAGAATGACCTTAAGCTGCCACTTCCTAAATAACCTAAAACGTTTTTGGTTATTTTTGGAGTATACTTTTTGGGAATAATATTTGTCTTTTAATTTTTGAGAAAGAATGAATGCCTGTTCGTTATCTGTTAAGCCCGCTTCACAATAACATCGGAAACGAGAACGGCAACGGCCGGGAAGGTTGAAAAAAATTCAACTTTCCCGTTAAACGTAAGCCGTTTGACCAATAGGAGCGCACCTCCACCACATGACGTACTCGTCGCCTCTCCCCTCTGCACAAAATACTTTTTACGTTCCCGTTGCTGTTGTGAAGCCCGCTTTATTAATGGTTTTCGAGTATGCTGTCTTAAGCCCGCTTCACAATAACATCGGGAACGAGAACGGCAATGGCCGGGAAAGTTGAATTTTTTTCAACTTTCCCGTTAAACGTAAGCCGTTTGACCAATAGGAGCGCACCTCCACCGCATGACGTACCCGTCGCCCCTCCCCTCTGCACAAAATACGTTTTACGTTCCCGTTCCTGTTGTGAAGCCCACTTAAGCATCATAATGATGAGTGTGCCTTCGTACTATGTGTCCTTTGGTCATGCCGTAATAGAAAATGATATTACCGCTATTTGTCTTGCTTATTTTCTGGTTTGTAGTGTTCATTTTCGATGAAAATCCTCATTAACACGCCAGGAAAACAGTTAAAAGTATATCATGCTTTTGTTTTTATTACAGTTATACATTAGAAGGACCACATTTATTTTTGTCATAAAAAATATAATGATGTCAATATCAGGTAACACCTTTCAGAAATGCAAAGGGCACTCAGAAAGTAAGAGCAGCTAAATGAAAAGGATCGTCGTCCAATTCCTATGCTCAATCTTACCAATCTGATTCTCACTGAGACCCCTCCCTCTTTGGCCTGCAACCGGCTGCAGAAAACTGTGACCCTTGTGTCCATTCTGAGGGATAAGATGGGCACCCGACCCTGCCATAGGCGGGGAAAAGGGTTAAGAGTTGCTTTGCTCTTTATATTTCAGTACCTTTAATATGGCCCCCCTATAGACAACCCATCCAATATTTCTATCGGCTCCAGACGCCTGACTGGGGCGCACCCAGTCACAGCATGTTTAGTGGAACCACAGACCCGACCCTGCCACAGGCGTGATAAGGGTATGATGATGAATTCAGTACCTTTAATAAGCAGTGTGCCGTTTATTAGAGGGCGCTGTTTATTATTTTTTTTCATCTTGATGGTGCGCCGGTTATTGGAGGCCGCCGTTGTTAGAGGGCGCTGTTAATTAGAATAAATACGATATTCTGGATAACGAAAATTTTTAACGAAGACACTTTTGGTGGTTTCTTTAGGGCAGTGGTTTTCAATCCGTGTTCCACAAAAATTAATTGCACAAATAACGGTGCTGTAAAACAATAGATATAATTTAATATACTTTTTTTGGATGGGATTGTTGAGAGAGAAGCCGTGAGTGTGCCTTCTTTCGGATGAGAAGTAAAACCGAGGTCCCGTGTGGGTGTACGATGGCACTTGCACGTAAAGGAACCCTCTCAACTACGCAACGGGTAGATGAGGCAAAAATTTCCAGGTGTAGGAGCTCGCCCCCCCTGGCGTCGGTAGCATTCCCCAACGAACACTAGACTGACGATAAATAAGCGTAGGGGTGCAGCTTTGGCCGGCAATGCTTTGGCAGATGTCCAATATATCACCCTGTGTCCATTCAGAGGGACAAATGGGTACCCGACCCTGCCATAGGCGGGAAAGGGGTTAGGAGTTGCTTTTTGTTGTTGTTGGATGGGATTGTAATCAACAAACAGAAATGACATATTCGTTCGTTTTATACGGATATAAAGTGGTTGTAACTTAAGTACCAAGTGTAGAAAGTGTACAACCTGCTTTAAAGTTTATGTTGAATTGGAAGTGCTGCGTGCAATGAAAATGTCACAGTTTAGTGTTCCCTGGCTGAAAAAAATTGAAAACCACTGCCTTACGGGTCATCATTATTGGGGTCTGACTATATGATAAATCTCTGAAAGCTCAGTACCCCTATAAGCTAGTCCAGTTTTCCAGGGACGGGTAATGTCATCCATTAGCAGTTCCATGTCTGACAAAGAAAGTGATACGCCAATCCAGGAAGACCATGATGAACGCCACACAGCAGCGTAGCTGGTAGCGGCACTATTTCACGTTAAACGCAATTTATCTTCCTGAAGATTGTTTTTTGCTATGGGTGAAACCGCTTTGTCTAGCTCCGAGCTCAACTACTGCTTCAGTGGTTCCATGTTCAATCCTGGATTGAGGCAGTTGGATTCTTTCGGTTGAGAAAAAGGCCCACGGGGAGCCTCTCTTCCATACAGATCCCATCTGCTCGTAAAATAGCCCTTACTACATGGAGATAAATATATGTGTAGTTTGGCAGATATTCAGGTGTTGAAGTTCTCATTCCAGCGTTTTATGAGGTGATCTTGTCCATACATAGGAAATAGGTCGCCTTTCAATCAGTAAGCATTAGTTCCGTTTCTAGGGGTGTTAACATGCCGTTCAACACTGTCCATGTATCTGCCTAAAGTGGGGAAAAGCTTTCCAGGTGGAGTGTTGCTCCTTATCTATACCACAAGGTTCATGCACTCCAGACCTAGAGCGACATTTGTAAGGATACTAAGGGTGGAATACATTTCATAATTAATTATCGCCATTCTTCGTCCTTGGAAATGACTTACTTCCTGAGTGCGCACCAATCGTTTTGATGTTTAATATCTTTCATTAATGTCCGTTACTTTTTTTAGGGAAATCGCCTCATCTTTATAGACATGAATTATTAGGGATTCTCAACAAACAGAATCACAGGTTTTCACTTCCAATGAATAAACTTCCGGAGAGATTTGTACCTAGGTAAGAAGATAACGTTTCTAAGTGCTTTTGGCCCACTTTGATTTTAATACCTACTCTGTGCCAAAAATGTTCCCCGGGTAGAGACTTCTGATTAATTGAAGTGGCTGAATTTGCCCATAACCACAATCTTGCAGTCGGCGACGTTGTATTCAAACGACAATGCCCTAAACGGGTTGTTGTTTCGTTATTGTCCCTTTGAGACAGTGGCGAATTATAATTCTAATTGAATACACTGGAAGCAGCCCTGATAATCCAAATTGACAGTTGCGAGACTGACTCTCATTCCTAACTTCTAACCCATTGAACCCCCAAGGAACCTGAAGCATGGCATCTATTCTGCATTATAGTGCATATCTCCTATAATGGCATCTTGTTTCAGAAAGTTCCTCGCATTATGCTCGCTTAGAGCATTCCATTGCCAAATGTCCCTTGGGGAACAAAGACCAGTAATACAAATCTGTACATGCTCTATCTCCTTAATTAGAGTAGATTATCGTTTCTCCCCCTATGCTCTGCAACGGATATGCTGCCAAATGGAGGACCCCCGTACCCTATTTTCATCAGTCTGCTAAAATGCTGAATTCTGTAAGATACCCACCTCTGGCGTAGTGAGACCCACCATGATTTGGTGATCGTGTAGCATAATTCTTGCTGCTCTCCTGATCCTAGATAGCGAAACTCTTGCACCACTGGAACCTCCTCTCCCCCACAACGAATCTCATCCCCTGCTCCTGGCTGATAAAATTGAAAGTTAGGTACTCAGTCTTCTTCATGTTCACCTTAAGGCCCCCTTTTCCATTGCTGTTTTCATGTCTTGTAGGCCTTTTTGTGCATCTTCCTTGTACTCCTCAAGCCTTCCCACATCATCCACAAATACCAGGCCCTGCGGGGCCCATTCCCGCATTCCCATCAGCAGTTCATCCATTACTAAAGTGAATAGGTATGGGCTAAGTGCTGACCCTCGATGCACACCAACCTGCACTTTAATGCCTGCAGTGTTTCCCCATGCTGTTCTCACCCTAACAATGGAACCATCATACATATCCAACACTACCCTAATATGACCTTCATCCACACCTTTCTTTCTTAAAGTGCTCCATACTAACTGTCTGGGAACACTATCATATGCCCTCTCCAGGTCAACGAGTATTGCATGAAGTTTCTTCCTTGCTGCTCTATGCTTCTCAGTCGTCTGTCAGAGAATGAAGATCGGTTCCATGGTGGACCTTTCTATGACTCACTCCAATAGCTTCATAGAATGACTCATCAGCTTTATACCCCTATGGTTTCCACAGTCCTGAGCATCACCTTTGCCTTTGAAAAGTGGTACTACCCAACTCTCGCCATGCAGAAGGCATCCTGTCACCCTTTGCTAACTTATTGAAGAGTTTCCCTAGCCATGTAATTCCTGTGGCCCCCAAAGTACACCCATCATCCATGGGGATCTTATCAGGGCCTACTGCTTTCTGACCTTCCATCTTCTGAAGGGCTCTGACTATTTCTGCCTCACTCACCCTGTCCAAAGCCTGTGGTGTGAGTGGGTTTCTGCTTGTGGCCATTGTACAGGAGTCTGCATTTAAAAGACTGTGGTAGTATTCCTCCCACCTTTTGATTACCTGTGCTGGTTGGAAAAGGACCCTGCCCTTTGTATGCTTGATAATTATGGCCCTGGTAACATCCTTACTAGTTCTATCACTGGTCTTGGCCAGTCTAAAAACTGCTTTCTCTCCTTCCCTTGTCCCCAACTTTTCATATAGGGCCTAATACTTATGGTTCTTAGCCAGGGCAATGGTCCTCCTGGCGTTTTCCCTTGCCTGAACATAGTCTGTCTTTGAAACCTGATCCCCTACCTCTCTCCACCTATGGACAGCCTACATCTTTAGTTTAATGGCAGCTTCCACCTCTTCATTCCACCACTAAGTCTGCCTGCCTTGATAAGTGCCTCCTACTCTATTGAAGCCAAACAGTGCCTCCCCACATCTCCCAATTTTCCTACCAACTCTTTCCTGCATGGCATTGGCTGACCTATCCCAATCCCAGTCAACCTACCTGAGAACCTCCTGCCTGAATTCATCTGCCCTGGTGGGCAACTTCCACCACCTGATAACTGATTCTCCTTTCCAGATAGGATTCCTGACTCCCCCTTCACTAGGACTTCTGTCATGAGCAGCTTATGGCCACTTTCCTTCTGGAAAACCTCACTGGATATTGCCCAGCAATCCTTGATCTCTGTCCTGTGGTTTTCCCTAATCATGAAAAAGTCTATTTGGGACATCCCCTATGGTGATTGGAAGGCGATTAGGTGCTTCTCTCTCTTCTTGAACGATGTATTGGCTAATACAAGGCGATGTGCCCTGGCTGTCTCTAGGACCTTCTGCCCCTCAGCATTGATCATCCCATACCCCTATCCCCATATACCATAAAATCTCACGTAGTGCCCGTGGATTATACGCGAAACATAGGGTCATTTAGTGTGGACTATATGCGAGGGTTCTCAATGAAAACTGCTCTTCATTTTCTGAACAGTTTATTACACTTAACAACACGATTTTACACAGTACGTTCTTATTTATATGATAATGCAATATAAAATCTTTCACATTTCAATTTCATCTTCAGGGCAATCTGACATTTCATGTTCAAATTCATTTGATCCTATTCCCCCTACAAGTTGCGCCACTGGTTACAGTAGGAAGTTTAAAGTGCAGACTATATTTGAAACATACCCATCGCTAATGCAGACTATATTTTAGGTGCGGACTTTACGTGAGATTTTATGGTACCTTCTCATATCCCAGACCATCCTTGCCAACATGGGCATTAAAGTCTTCCCCACTAATTAAGCTCTTATTTCCCTTGTGCTGTCTAATTTTGCTGTTTACTGACTGTACTACCTCATCAAATTCCCTCAAGAAATCTCCTTTAGTCCTTTCACCCAGGCCTGCTTGGGGGCATAAGCACTTATGAGGTGGAGCCCTATACCCTGCCACACAACTGTGACTGACATTATCCTACTACTAATTCTCTTGACTAAAGTGATCCCCTGGTGCAGTTCCCTACTTAACATGATGCCCACCTCATTTTGTCACTCTTCATTACCCATGTATATGAGTTTGTAACCCTCCCCATTACCTGTGATTGATTTCCCTTCCACCTTGTTTCCTGCAGGAAAGCTATGCTAATATGTTCGTGCTTAAGGGTATCAACTAGCTCCCATATCTTCCCTGAGAGGGAAGACAGCTTTGTTTTGTGTGACGTTTCTGGCAGGGGGCACCCCAGTCAGACGTCTAGAACCCACAGTGATAGTCACAGGGATACCTGTGGGGCAGGGGGTGACGTTCTACCCCACAGGAGACACTCAATATTGTAGCCATTGCCATGTGAGCTGTGGTCTACCACTCACATACACATCACCAGGCCACACCCTTCACCTGAAAAGTTACATGCACTCTGGACTGCATGTCAAAAAAATGGCAAACATCCAAACAAACCAGTAAGATAGGTAAAAATAAATAACACCCTGATAACGCTAATACCAGAAATACAACAGAAACAGTAACCGCTAATAACAGTAACAAAAACGGCTAATAAAATAACAATTAACGATTACTACTAAACAGAAATATTTAGAAGAATTTGTGCTGGGGGTTGGCAGCGTACTGCAGATGCAGCATTGTGAATGCCAAAGCAACCAACACCCACACACTGCAGCACGAGGGGGTCAATGGAGAAAAACACAGGGCAAGGCTTAATAGCCAAACCCCACAACAACTTCCCCTCACCACTAAATGCCTCAGAACCACCTGGAGCCCTACTTCCACCTCGATTCTCAGGTTTGTCACCTTAAAAAGGCAGCTTTATTTCCCAACAAGTGTCCTCTGATGATGAAAGTCACATAAATTAGCACCAAGGAAAATTTCCACAGCCACATGACATGCGCCACCTAGTGGTCTCCCCCATCAGTAGTCCCAAATGTCAGGGATTGTGACCTTAGACCCCGTGGCAGATAGCACACTGAGAATACTCTGTGGGGTAGGCCAGCATCCTCTCATGGCAAGCAGTGCCAACATACCCCTTTGGGTTCCAGATGGCTGGCTGGGGAGACCCCAATCAGAGCATGTTCAGGAATCTTGGAGGCCAATCTTAGATTAGGAACGTACAATGTGGGTACCCTTACTGGCAAAACAAGTAAATTAGTCAATATCCTAAAGTGAAGTAGGATTCAGGTAGCTTTTCTCCAGGAAACTAGGCAGAAGGGGAATGGATGAAGGGCCCTTGGTGAGGGATACAAGGGATGAAATGGGCTGGGTATAATATTAGATAGAGAGCTCCATAAAGGGGTCACTCAGATGAAAGAAGTAAATAGCAGACCACTGTTAGTTACTGTGGTTTGTTGAGGAGTAGTGCTCCACCTCATCAGTGTGTATGCCCCCAGGCAGGTCTTAATGAACCCACAAAGGTGAGTTTCTGGACAGAATTTGATGACTTGATACACTCACTAGAGGTTGAGGTAGGGCAGTGACAAGGGAATGAGTGAGTCCATGGGGGATGGAACAGTTAGCATAGAAGGGCAGTGAATCCTTGACACAGCAAACTCACTTGGCCTTGCATTGGCCAATACATGGTTTAGGAAGAGGGACAAGCATCTAATTATATTCCCGTTGCTGCCAGGGATATCACAGATAGATTTCATGGTTAGAAAGCAGCATAGAGCAGAGGTTTGTGATTGCTGGGCACTCCCTGGTGAAAATTTTTGGAGAGAATGTGGCCATAGATTACTTGTGGTACAAATCGTAGTGAAATCAGCAGGCAAGGCGCATTCTTGGAAAGGAGAGCTAGTCATCAGGTGGTGGAAACTACCCACCAAAACGGAGGAATTTATATAAGAAGTGCACAGGCAGGTAGACTAGGATTGGGAGGGGACAGCTGATGCCATGTCAGATAGGGTCGCCAGAAAAATAAGAACCTGTGGGAAAGCAATTTTGGTGCAGAGTAGAGTAGGAGGTACAGTCAAGGGAAACAGGCATACATGGTGGTAGAATGAGTAGGTAGAAGCAGCTGTCAAACAAAAGAAGGCTGCTTTCCACAGGTGGCAGGAGTTAGGGGACCAGGAGTCTAAGAAACACTATAGGCTGGTCAAGACCATCGCTAGGAGGATCATTGCCCTGGCCAAGCACCAGAAGTTTGAGGCCCTCTCTCTATGAGAGGTTAGGGACAAAGGAAGGAGAGAGAGAAGTCTTCAAGCTTGCAAAGGCTAGAGATAGGTCAGCTACAGACATACACTGAGCCATAACAGTGAAGGATAGCAAAGATAGGGTCCTGTTTTCCCTGTCAGAGGTAAAGAGGATGTAGCAGGAGTACTTCCAACACCTCTTAAATCCTGCAGAGGGAGGAGGACTTTGCCACCAATCCTGCATCAACAGGAGTGGTGGACTGTGTAACAGGAAGAAGTAGCCAGGACACTTTGGAAAATGAAAGGCCAAAAAGCTGTAGGCCCGGATAGAATCCCCATCAAAGTGTGGCATAGCCTAGGAAGGACAGGCACCAGGTGGCTAGGGAATCTCTTCAGTAGATTAGCTGGTGGAGATAGAATGCCAGGGTGCCCCAAATATTTTTATATATTCATTATCCCATAGTATGCATCTAGCTAGCAATTACAGAAAGGTCCTCTCCTGCCCCTTTGACAATGACCTACCTATCTTCAGTGGTTTAGCCAACTACAGATTGGACTGCAACTGTTGGACTGGCAGAATAGAAATGGGGATAACAATGCAAAAATGCCTCATCAGCTGCGCTCCATTCAGGCAGCGAGGGGGGAGAAATTGCTGCATCATTCCCAAACAGTCAGTTTCACTGTCAAAATGTGATTTGCTTTCATGGACGAGTCTGTACCAAATCTCTAGGCATGTACTGTATATGCGCAGTACTGAATGCAATGATATTTACGGAAAATAATTGTTTAACGTGCAAAAATTTTAAATCGACCCAGGACACTGGGACACAGACCTCAAAACCGGGACATGTCCCGGTGTAACGGGACGTATCGCAACCTGGGGATCTCCTTTGGGAATCTATGATTTCCAAAAATTTGAGTCAAAGCTCCATTTTGTTGGTACTCAACATTTGGCATAACTGACGTTATTTTGTTTTGAATCAAATGAATGGAACGTTCTTCTATTTGATTGCTGCGGATAGGACACAGTGAAAAGATTTCCCAATGTTTTGCGTCAAGCATTACCCTAACGAATTGTAACAAGAAAGGCTTATAAATTCGAAACTGTTACGATTACATAAAATTTCGGGCAGAAGTTTCTTACAGTACACTTTCCATATCATCCAGAATGAATGGGAAAGTAATAATCACGATTTCACTATAATCATGTAGATTTGTTAAGATTTGAATTCTTCCTTTTCTAAGAATGCTGAAGTTGTAGTATGAAGTCTTTAGATCAGTGGTGGCGAACCTGTGACCGTCCGAGCAATTTTAAGTGACCCGAGCATGATCATATCTAGTTTATGGGGGGCATCGCAGAAAAATGAGGGATATTAGTTTGAGATGGTATGGACACGTAATGAGAAGAGAGGAGGAGCTCGTTAGGTGTACCCAGGGCAGGGAGAGACCAAAGCAGACGTGGGAGCAGGTTGTCCTGAAGGATATGATAGTGTGGGGGGGTGGACGGGAACCTGGTGGGAGGTAGTGCATAAAATTAAATAGTACTTGTATAAAATTAAATAGACTCCCATGCAGAGGCATGGGAGTCTATTATAAGTAGATGGCAAGCTAATTGGATGCATAGGCAAGCAGTTAAAATGGGAGATGAGAAAAGTTAGACAAGCATGGGACACCTATTAGCAGAAGAAAAGAAAGGCAAAGGAAGTAATGGGTAGGAAGATAGCAGAGGGGGATAGGAGGAAATGGAGGAAAATCATGGATAGGGGAAAACAGATGACCAAGAAATTTTGGAGATATGTAAGGGATAGACGTAGAGGGAGGAGTGAGGTGACAGGTGATGATAGAAAAGCCCTAATGGATAGGGATGGTAGGAATACAACCAGCAGAGAAGGCATTAGGAGGATATTGAAGGAATATGGACATGGGTTCTCCAATACAGGTGGAAAGGTGGTGGAAGGGTACAACAGACTCATAACAAGCCAGGGGCCATCTGCTGGAGAGGCTTGCTTTACCAGGGTAGAGTTAGATAAGGAGATCAATGCATTGAAGTTGGGAAAAGCATGTGGGGAGGACAAGGTAGCAAACGAGTTTCTCAAAGCGCTAGGGAGTAAAGGCAGAGAACTGCTCTGAAGGATATTCAATGAGTGTTTAGGGGGTGGAAAAATACCAGATGACTTGGGCATCACACGGGTAGTGAAGCTGTGCAAGGGCAAGGGAAAGTGCAAGGAGAGTCTGGATAGCTATCGGCCAGTAGCTATAAATAGTTGCATGTATAACTTATTTGCTGGGCTAGTTAGGAGGCGATTAGGGACAATAATAGAAGGGTCAGGCAAATTAGTAGAGTTCCAAAATGGGTTCGGAAAGGGGTGTAGAACAGGTGATAGCCTGTACATAATCACACAGATTATGGAAGTAGTTCAAAGAAAAAAAATGGAAGGCATAACTCTTTTTTTTGTATGCCAAGGGTTCATATGATAAGGTGGATAGAGAGAAGCTATGGACGGTTCTTCCCAAGTATGGGGTGAATAGGGTGCTAGTGGAGCTGCTCCAGAAGCTTTATATGGGCAAGAGGTATGATTTTCATTGGGAGGGAATAAATACTGGACAGATAGATGTGGACAGGGGGTTACGACAGGGCTGTCCATTATCTCCAATTCTGTTCCTAGTGTATATCAATGAGCTGGGGGTTAGGCTCCAGGATAGAGGGCTAGGGTTTTCCCTGGGGGATTGTATCAAATTGCCTGCCATCTTCCAATGTGATGATATAGTGCTGTTGACAGAGGGAGAGCTCCAAGAAGAACTGGATATCTGTGAACAGTTCAGTAGGGATTTTCAGTTAGAACTTGGTCAAGACAAAACAAAGCTGATGATCATAGGAGAGGACAACATGTGGCCTAGTAATAAGATGCCAATCAAGCTTGGGGAGAGGGAGATAGAGTAGTATCAGAGGTTACATACCTGGGGGTTAAACTCACAAATGATAGGGGATACCTAAAAGTAATGGAGGAGAACATCATTTGTAAGCTAAAAACCAGAAGGATTAATAAGGAAACTGGAATTTGATTCATTTTCAAGGTATGAAATGGTTAGGGGCTTATGGAAAGCGGTAGCAGTTCCTGGGCTAACATATGGAAACGTTAGGTAGGATGGCATTAAGGGGAAATAGGTTTACAGCAGTTGAAGCAATTCAGGGGGATATGGGGTGGGCTACATTTGAACAGAGAGAAATGGTTAGTAAGTTGGTGTACCTGTGCAGGATATGGGGGCTTCAGAAGGAAAATCCAGTATGGCAGGTAAATGCATGGGTAAACAACATGAAGGTTTCTACTTACTGGGAGAGGAGGGTAAACAGGATAAAAAAGAAGATAGGCATAACACTGCACCCCAGGGAGGGCATGGAGGGGGCAATAACACTGCAAAGGGTTGGGGCAGTGGCGACAGGGGATGGAGGGAAGGACGGCAAAGATATCGTTGAGGGTGTATGGAAACAAGCCTAACATAGAGAGGGAGGTAATTTATGACAACACGTGGGAGAGCTCACTTCTGTTTCGGGCAAGAGCTGGGTCACTGGAGACGAAACAGAAGATGGCAAAGATCACAGGTGGAGAGGAGGGCTGTGGATTATGCAGGGACGAAGTGGAGGATGTTAGGCATGTGATACTGGTTTGCCCAGAGCTGGATCACTGCAGGAGGGGTTGGGGAACCCCCACCTTGGAAGAGGTTCTGGGGGTGATGGGGTCTAGGGTGGAGCGGCTGGAATGGGTGCGGAAGGCAAAGGTGCTAGGGTGCTGGTGGAGATCTTGGCAAATTGGTCTAGCATGAAAAATCTCCCTAGCAAGGTTTCCGTCACAAAGGATTATATATTCATATTCATAGTACTTGCACCTGACCCGCGGACAACTTTTTGTTTTTCTTCAAGTTATTGTGACTCGTCTTCAAAAAAAAGTTCGCCACCACAGCTTTAGATGCTTGCTCATCACTGCTGAATTTTTCTCCTTGAGTGGCGATGTGACGAATTTCATGCCTTTCCGTATTCCTAGTCAACCAGCCAGAAGAAGTCTTAAACTCCTCAGGATCTTCTCTGTAGACTTTGGATACAGAATCTGTATTTTTAACAAAGAATCGAAAAATCGATTAAAAGTTTTAAGGTTCCTATTTAATGTGAAATAATGTTCTAATTCACTATACTGCAAGCAGCGTTATTTCGCAATTTGGCAGTGGAGAGACTTAACTCTCATTCCTACATATGATACTATAAAACTCCTAAAACCCTAAGCTATAATTGTGTCCTCCTACAATATTTGCAATAGTGGCCTTTCCTTTTAGGAAGCCTTCCACTTTATCCTCTCAAGATTATTCCGTTGCCGAATGGTCCTTGGTAAAATGGATCAGTAGTATGAGTCTGTTTATGCCCTTATCTCCTTCAATTTATATGAATGAACCTTTCTCCCCTTATACTCAGCCACGCACACACTTTCAACCAAAGGTCCATTGCACCCCATCAGCAGCAGTTATTAGCATGTTAAACTAAGAGGTACAGTAATTTCTCTTTGGTATACCCAAGTTGTCAGCTTCTTGGACTTTGCGGCCTTTGCTGAACGAATAAATGTTACATGAGGCCCCCATTGATGTGATTCGAATATGGGTACTGAACTGCGTTAGGAAGCTTAGGCATGAAGTTGCTCGGAATTTTAATTATTTGGGGGAGGCAGCGGGAACTGAAATTGTGGATGTTACGGTCCTACTGAAACTCATACATTTATTATGTAGATGCGGAAATGAAAATCCTTTGAAAACTAGCTGAAATATGTGATCAATGTTTAAATTTGTAGGAAATTCGCAGTCACAACTCGAGTACCTGACACTAAAGGGTGTATCCGTTGCTGCGTTGGGCGTAATCCATACAATGGCTATAAATATTTGTGTGGTGCTGTACCAAGTGGTATTTTTCTCATGCAATGGTATGATCCACTAAATAAATTTTTGCTATTAAAGGTAATTATTTATGCGATTTGAAAAAAATCAACATATTACATACGTCATGCCTTATCAATTACTTGACGGCTTTTTTCCATTTTCTCCTTTGCTTCCTTGAAATTTTTTTCCAATGGATTAGAATTTTGAATGTAGGTTGCCGTTAGATCTGAAAGTATTTGAAATGATCATCACTCCAGATTTTGAATACCCTGTAATATGCATCGGAGTATGTAAAGGAATTGATAACAATCATGTACGTTTGGAATACGCTAATCTCAATTCATCTGCCAGTTGGTTTAACGAGGATGCTGTCGATGGATCTGGTAAGCCTTGATTTCCAGTAAATTAAGATGTTAACAAGATCTTGCAGCATAAATAAATTTGCATCACTAAATGGATGTTATTTCCAGCAACATTAGTTCCAAAGAACAAGGAAAGTTTAAATCTAATTTATATTACCCAACTGGAAAAGGACTCCATTCTTATTTGCTATGATAGTAAGTAAATATCGAAAGCAGATATGAAGTTTGTTGAATTGCATTTCCATGATTGTCCGGTGAATTATTTTGCCATATCACAATATTTTTCTTCTTTAGACCGTGTAAAAGTTGTCAATTTGCATGGAAAACTCAAATCCAATAAACGTCAAGCAGCCGAATTACATTTTGACTTTCCCGTGGAATCAATAGGTAACTTATTTGTCATTTAAAATTCTTAGGGAGCGTGAAGTTAAGTAACGCAACCCCAGTTAATACTGACATGGGTGGCCGCTTGGGAAAACTGGGTACTGCTAAAACCCAAAAATCGTCGCATTTGTGTAGTGTAGGGGCTCTCTAGACGGGTCGTAAAGCACCAAAGAAGTAGCAAAAAAACGAACCAAAGCGGTCATTCATGCGAGTACTAGCTGTGCTTGCGTTGCTTAACTTCAGTGATCCGTCGAGAACTGGTGTGTCCAACGCAATACAGCTTCTCTAGAAGCTCACTCTCTGTTGATGGATGAAAAGAATGAAAAAAAGTTGGCATAGGGGTTTCAGTATTAGGTCGACAGCCAGCAGCATAAAAATACCGTCCAATAGATCGCCAGTGGAACACAAATGAGTACCGGACCCAGCCATAGGCGGAAGAATGATTTGTAGTTGCTTCTTTATAAATGGCACTGGGATGTACGAATCAGATGTTACGGAAAGATCAGATGTTGCATTATGCAAGTAATGATAAACTACTTTTTAAAATGTTCTTTTGTAGTTTGCTTAACAGACAGTGTCCTGGCATTCCATAAACATGGCATGCAAGGCCGCAGCTTTAAAGCCAATGAAGTTACCCAAGAAATTTGTGACAAGACCAGGTTATTTCGCCTTTTGGGCTCAGACAGGTAGTAATTAAGGTTCTTCCTTTATAGTGGAAATTTTGATTTCGTTAAGGTTTTTATGGGTGACTATTCAACAATTTTTTTTTCAGAGCAATTGTTTTAGAAAGTCAGCCTGTTAATCGGTCATCAACAGAAACTGGATCCAACTTGTATGTTCTTACTGGCCACGAAAATAGCTACTGAATGGCTTGTATCTATCAGTATCTTTATTAGGGTATGTTGTGATGGTTGATAGATTATTGGTAAGTGTATGAGTCAAGGAAAGGTTTTTTATCAGTTAGAGGCTCTTCAGAAAGATTTTTCTCTCTTCCCACAATTTGCCATTATTCAACCATCTCACTGTCATTGATAAAACATACTGAAATGCCAAGTGCACTGACACACACAGTATTGATCAGAAGTCTATATCTGTTTCATTGTTATTTGCTTTTATGATGAAGAGTGAAATCATGCACATACAGTATAGATCCAGTTTTGTATTTACGGATATAAGAGGAAGACACTCGCTGTCAAACGTTAGATGCACTTTGCCAGGTTGAGATCTTCAATACACATTTATTCTTTCCATAGTCATCTTTGTAGGATTTGAATTCTGTGCCACATATATATCTATCGTGGCATTTGGTCGCTTGCATTATGCACCTATACAGTTGACTCATAGCAGTCCTCGCTGTCTAATGTTCACTTTGTAGTTAAGCAGAGGAGATTGAACTGAGAGTGCACTGATCTGAAAGCTGTGTCGTTGGAGGGGATCAGTGCGTATATTCAATTTGCGAAATCACTACTTTCACTGCTTTACCAGCAGGCAGAGCAAATAGAATCTAAGAGGATAATTTGGACACGCAAAACTGTCATGTGGTATGTCGTCTGTTTCAATCATTAAATGGCAAGAACAACCTCTCTTTGACTTAGTTCTTCTCAGTACAACTCCACACTCAACTCTGATCAACTGTCTGACTATTAGTGCGTTGCTTTAATAGGGTGATCATTGTATGGTGATGAACATGGTATCATTTCTGTAGATAGTCCTAAACATGGTAATGTCGAACAGAGGTGAGCTAACTAAGGTCCATGATGGTGGTCCCTTGAAAGTCAGCATGAATAATCAGTAAGGGAAGGTATGGGGGAGGGAATCGGGTTACTATTGTTTAGCGTGCAAAATGTTTGATGGGGACACCTGAATCGTCCACTATACACAATAACGGGGATCCACTATAACGTGTTCTTTCAATGTGGGTGGTATAGGAACTTTGGAAGGGACGACGGACATTGTGCACTATAGGCATATCGTCCACTATAAGACATTAATTTTCAACTGGTGTGGTGCCAAAACTTTTTAAGGTCATTAATTAAATATTTTTTTTCAAATTCGTCCCAAGTGCAATAACTACAATATCAGAATAAATATTCCGTTTAAATTGATTGAAAAATAGATATGCACCAGTAAAAACATTGACTGCCCACCTCGGCTGTGCAGAGTTAGTGTGCTTGAGTGCTATGATTTCCAGACTCAGTACCGAATCCAGATGGGTTGACCTGTTTTTTAGACAAGACCTCCAGTGTGCCATTTGTTGGAGTAGAAGTACAGCAGTGCCTCTGTCTTTCCGGGTTATAAGTCGCTTGCGAGTATAATACACGATATACACGTAACGTTTTCATTAGTCTTGCATGATCATGCCAGATTTGTCAAACAAAACGTTTCGTGTAGACAGCAAGTTGGACGTCTTGCATGAACTGAAGAGGTTGGACAAACCTCTCAAAAGACTGATGGGCTAGAGCAGCGATTCTCAACCTTTTTTTCGTCACGGCACACTTTTGATAATTTCAATTTGGTGGCACACTAACAACGACACATTTCGGGGCACACATACGCCAAAGAAAATATATAAGTTGTAACCTAACCCTAAGCAGAAGCTCGCCTCAGTGGTGCGGTGTGTAGCAAGCTTGGTAACTACTTCAGTAGTTTTTGGTGCGATAGTGGACCGAGGTGGGTTGGCTTTTTTGGGCGAAGGAGAAGCCCTGAGTGCACTTTCTTTCAGATGAGAAGTAAAACCGAGGTCCCGTGTGGTGTACGACGGCATCTGCACGTGGAATAACCCTCTCTATTATGGAACGGGTAGAGCAAGCAAAATTCTCAGGTGTAGGAGCTTGCCCCTTGGCTTTGGCGAAATGTCCTAACGAACAGTAAAAAGACCATACATAGCATAGGGGTTGCAGCTTTGGTCGGCAACCGTGAGAAAACACTGTGCAATATATCGCCCGTGTATCCACTCAGAGGGACCAGAGGATCGTTGGCGAGAAGAGGGTTGGAAGCTACTTGTAACCTAGTCCTATGCACACATCAAGTGGGTGACTATAGTGCTCACCACGAAAGATGACACACGGGAGGTAGAAGGTAAGAACGTTCACTACAAAAATTAGGAGATTTGAAAAAGGTCAAATGGCAGGCTTCAGTCAGTAATGGCAAGTACAACTTCAATGTTTTCCCTATTTTTCGAAAAGGACTCATCCTTTACCTCCAATCATGGCGAGCACTGTACAGTAGAACTTCGGTATATCGAACTCGCTTTTATCGAAATCCTGCTTATTCCCGCTTATATCGAAGCTTGAGCGCCGGTCCCGCCCGATTTTTGTTTTGCATATAATTCCGGATTGGGATATATTGAACTATTTTTCACGGTCTCCTGAGGTTCCATATAACGAGATTCTACTGTAGTATACAAAATACTACATTATAGCTTTCTTAGCCAGTAGTCAGAAGTGTAATATTCATGCCCATGGGTTCAGCCACTCCCTCCTAGGGCAGAACCGATTGAAATACTTGTCTGACGTCACTGATGTATGGGTATTCGCAGTGGTGGAGAATCGCTGGGCTAGAGCTTTGTGTAAATGCAAGATCATCAAACTTTGCTTCCCTGTCGTCTGCTTTCCGTAAGGCAGTAGGTTACAAATGATATTTTATTGCGTTTAAGGGGGAATGAAAATGGCGGCATAATGAGGCACTGATTTCACTGAGATCATGGAGCTCTACTAGAGCTTACCTTGCCGTTGGCAATTAAAATCAAAGATTTTTTTATTGCAACAGAAACAAGAAAACCAGGCCTACACTCATGGGGGCTGACAGCCAGCCTCATGGCAGTGTCTTGCTTCTCTATTTTTTGGGTTAAAAGCGTTAACAACTTACAGTACGTGTCTAGATCCATAGGCAAACAATTGCATCAATCTACTGGTTCCTGCTGTAGTTATCGGAGTACATTCGTGGGAGAATGTCCCTTTCTTCAGTAACCACTCCCAGGACCACCATGAACGACGTACAGACTTTGTTTTTTTTTTCAATTTTTGGGCACATAGTGCGATTATTGTCAGTAAATGTCTTTCCTCCATGGTGACTTCAGAACAACTGAGCAAAAGTGTGGGCAAACGTTTGAGTGAAAGTTTGAGCTGTGTAGCTCCAACTCAAACTTTGCAGATCATGCAAGACTGACGGCAAAACGTTGTGTATACCAGGCTTAAGTCTCATCGGTGGAAAAGTGACGTTTTTTTTTGCAAATTCAGGGTTAGTCGCCCCAATTCACGTGCATTTAAGTTGCCCTAGAATTTAAAGTGGGTAGGATCGAAGTTGTGTATAAAGTTCGCATATAAGTAGCTCCGGAATGTAAATCGACCTGAAGGTTCTAATGTAAACAATAGCGACTTTAACCCGGGAAATACGGTAGATTGGTAAATTCCTGTAGGAACTCACGGTGCTCCCCCTTTTGACGAGTGCTCCAATAGGCTCAATAGTAGGGGTTGCTGCATTAGATTTCCAGTTGCATGTGTAAAACTTCTGTCCAACAGATAAACCATGTGTCCCAAAGCTTTGTTGATCATCCATCCCATTTTAAGTATTCAAAGGAGTTTTGCAATAGGTTCAAAGGATTAAAAAATACTCGTCTAAACAGTATTTGTTCTTTAAATTCACGTCCTACCTATTGACACGTACCCTACTAATTGCCATCCTACCAATTGTCGCCATCCTGATGTAAAGCCTTTATCGATGCTTTTCTCTATTACGATTTTCGAATAATCAATGGGAGCCCTTCAAAAAAACGTGCGTCCCAAATATTTTTAAATATACTGAATTCCTTAGTATAAATATAGCTAGCAATTACAATAGGTCTTCTACTGCCCCTTAGACATTGTCCTATCTTCAGTGGTTTAGCCAACTACAGATTGGACTACAACTTTTGGACGGGCAGTTTAGAATTGGGGATAGCAATGCAAAAATGTCTCATCAGTTGCGCCCCATTGAGGCACTGAAGGGGGAGCAATTGCTGCATTGCTCCCCCCACTGGATCCGCCCCTGGGAATAATTACGTACATTTATTAGACGTCATGCATGGCCTTGACCGTCATCCAGGGCGTTCAGCTTATTTGTGGGCCATTCCTTTCTGCGCGTTTTATGAGATGTCAATTTATGTTTCTGTCGAGTTTTAGGCCGCCAATTACATTTTTTGACTTTTCCGAGATGCTCGACTTTTTTCTTCACACACTCATGCTGCAAGGATAGCAATTAATCATTGTGCCAGGAGTAAATAGAAATACCTTGATGAAAATTTATGCCATATGAAGTTGAATCTATTGCCAAACCTTAATGATGTAAGTTGATGCATAATTGCTGTACCACTTGTATTTATTGTAATTTAATGTGTTTTATGCCATACTGGAATTGTAATATGAAATATGCCCAGTTTTTTAAGGTTAAATACTATGCCATATTTCAGGTGGTGAGTTGATATATTTGTTAATCTGATCACTTATTAATTTTCTTTGCAGTTATGTATATTTTGTTTGAAATTATGTCTGAAATGTACTTCAGTAATGGTTGCTTATTGTGTAGTCCATGGGATGTAGGTCTTTATATCGATAGAAACATTTTGAATGCTTTGTATACTGAATTGGAAACAGTTCCACACAGCCACGACATAGGAAATAAGTTAGTGCTATGATTGGTACTGCAGTGTGGTAATGTCGGGGGGCGTGTATTTTTCTTCCAAGTCATTTTTGGAGATTTCAATAAACGCCCTGGGCGATTATTTGTCACTGGCCTTTTTTTCTTGGCCGTCGTTTAGATCTGAGAAAATGCCGTCAGTGATTATTTGGCACCATTCAAAATCAATTAAATTGTTACAACGCAAGAAAACATTCCGGATAATACAGAAAGGTGAAAGGGAATATTAGCTTTATGTGATTATAAAACTGCAAGGATAGTTTTCACAAACATCAAGCATCATTCAGGTCCACTGAACATGCTCTAAAATTGAAACTTATTTTGGGTGTGATTTGAACATTTTTGACCATGATGATATAGACGAACTGCTGCTGCTGGGTGATGCCTTAAATGACGATGATATTATTGAACTAACTTTAGATGCAGTAGCTGATCCCAAAAGTAAAAATAATATTGAAGAAAAACCAGGCCCTTTCACAGCAAAATTAATCATCATGGACTTCGTCTTTGCTGTGAATTAGAAAATCACTTGCTAGTTAATGATTTTAATTCTGAAACAGCTGCAGGACAGTGTTTCTCGATATGTCGATACCGTGAATTATATAACGATTTGGTAGAATCATCATCACAAAGTTTAATTACTAATTACATTGTCATTAAACCAGCATGAAGTTTTATGTCCAGAAAAACTTGGTCTATTTAGACATTCATGTGTTTGTTTTAGGACTTATTACGCAATGGGACCGCATCATGCAATATTATAACCGGCAAAGCATTAATCTACCTGCCAAAATTTCTGTTTTGGTTGTATAATGCGTTGTTAGTACAGTGGAGTAGGCTGGTATCATACCTCAAAGTGTCCGCTTTCACGTCAAAGTGTCTCAGCAGGAAAGAGAAATTCGGGCATCTGCATGACCTAGATCAGTGGTGGCGAACCTTTTTTTTTTTGAAGATGGATCACAATAACACGAAAAAAAAAATTGTCCGCGGGTCAGGTGCAAGAACTTTTTAATTTTATGAATAAAATGAATTATTAGTAATAATGAATAAAGTTTACTAAGTAGCAAATAGAGACCATCATCCTAACACCCTTATCCCGCCTGTTCAGGGTCGGGTCTGCAGACAGACAACCTGCTCTCACGTCTGTTGTTTATAAGACGACAAACTAGATTATTCACGCTTGGGCCACGTAAAATTGTGCAGTGGGTCACAGGTTCGCCACCATTGACCTAGATGGTGGACACTTTGAGGTACTCAAAAATTGCCTGAAAGTGTCCCGCCAGACACTTTGGCGTGTGACACCGGCATCTCCCCACAGACATCCCAGCCGATATCCCTGCGTGTTCCAGACGCCTGACTGGAGTGTCCCCAATCAAAGCATGTTCAGTGGACCCGCAGACCCGACCCTACCCCAAGTGGGATACGGGTATGAGGATGATGATGCCTGTCAAAACAAAAGTCTGCAGAGTGAGAAAACAATATGCTTGTGAAAACTTTCCGCCTCTACCAAAGAGATCTATTGCCTAGACAGTTGTTTCTGATGATGAAAGTGACTTACAAACAGTTTGTAGATGGTGAATACCCTTACCAGATAGACAATTGAATTGAAATACAATTTTATTTAAGGTTTGTATGAATCTTTTTCACATTCCCAAAGAAGTTTATTAAGAAACCTATTTTCTTTAACATCAACGAACTTTTTATGCAGTTGTACATTAATTTTAATTCGTTATTTTGGAGTTATGCGAATTTTAAAAATTATGGAATATATCCCTAATTTTTCCGTAGACATAGTCTTGTTTTGTGCGAATTTTTTTATGCGATTTTCTGAGGAACGTATCCCCCGCATAAAAAGAGATCTGATTGTATATGCTTCGTTAGCGATTTTCAGGAATTGTTTATCGTTTATTTTTAAATAGGTTTTCCCCAAAGCATTAGTTCCCTTTTTTTAATCGAGTTTTATTTGGGGTTGTTAATATACACTTAAAAATTGAGCCCAAGTCCCTATAAAAGTTTTCTTCATCAGTACCACTATCTTTTGTACCTTAACACTTTCGGAAAGGGGCTTCACGTTGGATTTCCATCAGTGGACATGCAGTGAGAGACAAAAGTCTCTGACCATTCATAATGTTTACTCTTGTTTATTTATTAAAATGAAACAATTTGATGTAATCGTGAAATTATTTTTTGATTTAAAGATTTAAGTTTCATTACTTTATGGCAGTGGTTCTCAATCTTTTTGAAGTCAGGGAACACTAAACTGACATTTTACTAGGACGGAACACTTAAATTTCTACATAAACTTTAATGCAGATTGTACACTTTCAACACTTGGTACTTACTACATCATCATCATCATCAGGGCCGGCTCGTGAGTTTCAGGCGCCCTAGGCAAGTGGGTCCATCGCCGCCGCCTCCATTGAATCTAATACAGTTCTAAATTGTCCAAGCGTCCCTCACGTGCTTGGCATTTGTCCCATCACCAACATTTTGAAAAGGCCAACCAATCAGAGAAATTTAGGGAACCAGGGGACATTTTAAATGACTGATAGACTGCATGGCAAGGAAGTTCCTCTGAAATCAGCCGCCCTTATGACATTTGCCGCCCTAGGCAGCCTTCTAGGTTTGCCTGCCCCACGAGCCTCATCTGATCATCATACCCTTATCCCGCCTGTGGCAGGGTCGGGTCTGCGGGTTCTAGCCCTCCACCCCGTCTATCTCTCCCCCAGTTCCCCGTCCACCCCACACACTGTCATATTCTTACGGACCACCTGTTCCCACGTCTGCTTCGGTCTCCCCCTGCCCCGGGTGCTACTGACCGCCTTCATTCCTGGCAAGGACCTAACGAGCTCCTCCTCCCCTCTTTTCATGACTTGTCCATACCACCTCAGCTTATTCTCCCTCATTTTTTTCTGCGATGTCCACCACCCCAGGCTACCTTTAATATGATCATTCCTAATTCTATCAGCTCTCGACATTCACAGCATTCGTATCTCGGCTACTCGCATTCCTCACTGCCCAGGACTCTGATCCACATAGGATAGCTGGTCTAACCACTGCCCTGTAGAACTTCCCTTTCAACTGGATTGGGATCCTTCTATCATACAGGACTCCGCTTGCCTGTCTCCACTTCAGTCACCCTTTCCCACATTGATTCTGCGGGTCACATCAGAGTATCTCTCCATTGCTTTATTTGTGTATTAAATTTTTTGGCGGAACACTTGAAGTTGTTTCACGGAACACGCTTTGAGAACCACAGCTTTATGGTAAGAGAATCAAACAAAAATATAAATAAATGAAAAAGAAAATAATAATGACAATTTCGTCATTTTTTTAAGAGTCAAAAGTGAACGTCCGTTTACACTTTTATTTAACAGAAATTGTTTTTAAATGCCTTCAATCTTTTGTTGGTCCACTTTTATTTTTGAATACAGTTGCTAATCTGTTTGGAATTGACTTAACAAGTTTTTCTGTTGCTTGTGGACGAATATGCTGCCACAGTTGTAAAATCACGTCTTTGAACTTGGACAGGCTGGAAATTTCTTTGTCCCATTTGTCTATCCACATATCCTCACAAATGCTTGATGGGGTTTAAATCTAGAGATTGTGTAGGATGGTCAAGTGCTTTGGCACGTCGTACAACAACCATTGTCAGGTGCTTGAGATCGTTGTCCTTTTGAAATATCCAAGTGGGTCCCAACCCCAAGTGCTGCACACTAGGGAATAAATTTGTTTGTAGAATCTACAAGTAATCTTCTTTCTTCATTATAAATTCTGTTAACTGTAAGTTGCCAACACCAGAAGCGGTTGTGCACCCACACTAAGCATGAGCCACCTCCATGTTTAATAGTTGAGAGTACTTTTTGTTCTTTCAACTCCTCATTATTTGATCGCCATATTTGTGATGCTGTTTTAGTTCCAAAAACTTGAAGTTTTGACTCATCTGAAAAAATTATATTTTTCCAGAACTCTGTCTCAATTTTTGAACTTGTGCACAAATGCTAATCTCTTTTGTCATTCACTTTCGAGATACCATATATGGTTTCTTTCTATGTGTTCTCACATGTAAACCAGTAGCATTTAACGCACGTCTTATTGTACTGGCGCTAACTGGTGATTGATTAGTATTTGAATAGTTTTTAGCAATATTTACAGCAGTCAACAATGGGTTTTTCTTTACTTGATGAACAACTGAATGTCTTGCAGTGTCTGAAAGCACTTTTTGGCTACCAGGACGTGACAAATTTTCAGTTTTTCTGGTATTATTGCATTTTTTAATGATGCCTTTCACAGTTGACAGTGCTTTACCCACAGTTTCAGCATTTTTTTCCAAATGAATTTCCTGCATTTCTTAGTTTAACCACAACGTTTCTTAAATCTTCACTGGTTTCTTTTCATTCGCCATTTCTGGAATATTTTTAATAGAATATTACATAAAATTAATAGTATTATTTTGCAAACCACTAAATTTCATTCATATTATACAAAATAACTTGTCATTTTGTAAATGGACGTTCACTTTTGACTTAAAAACTCAAGAGTTTGTCATTATTTTCTATCCTTTTTATTTATTTATACTTTTGTTTCATTTTCTTACCATAAAGCAATGAAAATGAAACCTTTACATTAAAAAAAGAATTTCACGATTACATCAACTAGTATGGGAAAGGAGTGTAAGGTCGCTGCTCTACAGCAAGAAGTCTACCCTAGGTGTTTACACTACTGCAGACTTTCTCTCTAAATAGGGCAATTTAGGATAGTTGTAGAGAATCTCTAGAAAGAAGTGTGTTTACACTATATTTTACATTATAGAGATAGAAAAAATTGTGTGCAGTGTGAGTTTTTTCTAATTTTTTAAATGTCAAGAATTCATTATGTAGCTGCAGCTACTGTGATTTATTGAAAAGAAAAAATGAGAGACAGACTAGAAATAAAAGAAATTGGGATAGCAAGGGTAGGGGTTGGGGGTGGCAAATTTGAGAACTGCCCTGAGTGGCATAAGCCCTAGCTACGTTCCTGGGGTATACTACATACCTCCATTAATAAGTGGTGTAGCAAGGGTGGGGAGGACCATTTTGGGGGGGGGAAGCATTTTTGAAAAGGAATATAGAATTTCAGATGTAATGAAGTAATAAATATAGTTATTTGTAGCAAAAGTCCAAAAAAGTTAAATCTTAATAATGATGTCTTCTCTTTGGTCTAGAAATTTTTACCACGTGACATTTTCTTCATACAACACTACATGAATACCATGGGGCTCTATGAAGAGAATGGCAGTCTATTTGGTTAGACAAATAGACCTAGAGTAAATTTTTTCTGTCTCAGCACTGTTTACACTATGCTCTCCCTGGACAGTAAGTGCTCTATTGTAGAGTGGAGTGGTTTCTAGCTAGACCACTCTCTAGAAGTGTTTACACTTGTAGATTTCATGGAGAGTGCTCTAGCTAGAGCAAATCTAGCAAAAAAATCTACAGTGTACATGCCGCTTTACAGTAGTCACAAACAAATGGCCCACTGCCTTCACAAGCAGAACAGTTCTCATGCCACCACTCCTTGCAGATGCCACACTGCATCCAGGTTTCAGAATATGAACAACCACATCTGGGGCATCATCATCATCACACCCTTGTCCCACCAATGGTGGGGTTGGGTCTGCGGGTTCTAGCCCTCCACTCCCATCTGTCTTCCACCACGTTCCCGTCCACACTGCCATGACTCTCTGGACAACCTGTTCCCACGTCTGCTTTGGTCTCTTCCTACCCCGGATGCTGCCGACCACCTGCATCCCTGGGATGCACCTAACGAGGTCCTCTTCCCCTCTTCTCATAACGTGTATCCGGAGCATATAGTTGAATCATCATTTTTGGAAAGCCTTGTTGGGGTGGAACTTGTGGATGGGCCTTGGTTATGCTTTCCAAATTTCAGTTGTCTATGCATATTTGACTTCTTTTTTGCAGACTTCATTCTTTTCTCACTGCTTTTTCTGCCTTTCCCTTCCCTAATTTCATTTTGATTTTTTTCTTCTAAGCAAGTTTTGAAAGGTGAAGACGTTAAGATTTCTTATCTCTGCTTGCGTACTTCTGATCTGATGCTTGTGTACTCTTGGCCTCCTCAGTGGTGGTTTGAAGCATGGGCTATAGATGCCAAAACGTCATAGACAGAGAAGGGCTACCCACTACATTTTGTTGCACATGAAATGTACTTTATTATGGAATAGGTATAAACAATAGTTTGGCATATTATATTCTCAAAACACCCAGAGTTATACAATGTAAAAATAACATAGAAAAGTAAGAAAAGCATATTTTATCTAGTAGTTTGAAAACAAACAGGAGCAGATTGATGAAACTATGGGTCTTCTTCTACTGTTATAGACACACTATAGTGTCACAAAAGAAGTTTTTTTCAATGCTGCAAACATCATGAAATTTCCCTGCATACTCTTACCCGCCATTCCCCTATCTTTTTAATAAATAAACAAGAGTAAAAATTATGCTTGGTTGGAGACTTTTGACTCACTCACTTAAGTAGTTAAAAATAGTCCAACGCCTACCAGTTGTACCAGTTCTTCTCCTGTGTGTATCAATTCACATTTCATTCGAATATCAATCCCGCATTTCAATAGGCTGTATTTATTGTAAACTACCTGTGCCCAGCCACACGTTGCTGTGGCTCAGAAAATAGAAAGTGCACGTTTCTCCATCATCATCACCCTTCTCCAGCCCGTGGCTGGGTCGGGTCTGTGGGGAGTGGCGAATTGTGTTGGACAACCACTTCTGGTCTGATCATTGAAGTTAAGCAGCGCAACCCCAGCTTGTACTTACGTACATAGGTGGCCACTTGGGAAAACTGGGTACTGCTATTATCCAAAAATCGTCACATCAGTGTAGTGTCTGTGTAGTCTCTGCATAAAAACTTTGCTGTGGACGGGGGCTCTAATGACCTTGTAGTTGAGGGGCCCTATAACATCAACAAAGAAACATTAGGGTCTGTGGGTTCCAATCCTCCACCCCCGCCTATCTCTAACCAGGCCCCCATCCAACCCTGCACAAAGCAATGTCTTTTTGTACCACATGTTCCCACGTCTGTTTTGGTCTTCTCCTCCTGGAGCTCCCAATCACCTGCAGTTCCAGGATGGGCCACATTAGTTCCTCCCCTGTACTCATCACATGCCCATACCACCTCAACCTATTCTCCCTCATTTTTCTGCAATGCATCCAGCCCCCAGACTACCTCTAACATGATCATTTTGTATCTCAGCTACTTGCATTCAATTTACATGGCCATGTTCTGTTCCTGGTGGCCCAACACTCTGAGCCATATAGCATAGCTGGCCTAACCACAGTTCATTAAACTTTGACTTTTAGCTTTATTGGAAACTGGCAGTTCCACAGGACTCCACTTGTCTGTCTGCACTTTAGCCATCCTGCTTTGATCCTATGGGTCACATTGAGTATTTCACAGTTTCGTTGGAACACTGCTCATAAATATCTAAACTCCTGCATTGCTGATATCACCTCACTTCCAGAGCAAACTTCGCCCTCTGGACTGTGACCACTCCTATTTGAAAGCTAGGTATTCTGTTTTTCATATTCATCTTCAGGCCCCCCCTTTTCCATTGCCATGGAAAGAAAAATTATTTGGAATGAAGTAAAGCACATTAATTGCAGTGAAAAAGAAGAAAGTAAGTTATAACAAATACATACTTTGTATGCAAATAAAAAAAAATAATAATAATATAAAAGAAAAGTAATAACAGTTAAACGAAATAAAAAAAATAAACTATACTCACAAAATGAACTATGGAAGTGGAAACATTGAAATGGAATAGGTAATGGAATATTAAAGTAGTAAATGGAATATTAAATTGCATATTTGTAAATTAGAATAGCATATGTTGCTTTGACGTCCAATAGATGGCGTTTTACAAATTAGCATGTTTTTACCTATTTTTACCTGTCACAGGTGTGACACCTACATAATCGTTATATAAAAACCTGGCTCTGTTGGAATGAAACGTTGGGTCAAAATTTCCAAGCAATCGGTCAAGAACTTTCAGAGATTTGTGGTTTTGAACAAACACAATTTACATTTTTATTTATATAGATTTTGACATGGAGAGCTGCAGTACAGAACAAAATACTTATATCAAGTTCAAAAAGGAATCAAAGATGTTCAATGTGACCTCCAGTCAAATGGCAGGCATCAAATCGATAGTCATATTCTTCCCATGTGTTGTCCGGAGCTGCGAGTTGCATTGGACACACCAGTTCTCGTCTGATCACTGAAGTTAAGCAATGCAAGCCCTGTTAGTACTGACATGGGTGGTCGCTCGGGAAAGCTGGGTACTGCTAATACCCAATAATCGTCGCATTAGTGTAGTGTCTGTGCAGACTATGCACTAAAACTATGCAGTGGACGGGTCTCTAATGACCTTGTAGTTGACGAGACCTTAAACACCAACAAACCAAACCCATGTGTTGTCAGTTGATCAGTGGTCATTTCATTAATGGCAAATGCGATTTGTTTTGCAACTCTTTTCCAGCTTGAGGGAGGGGATGTATGAAAACTTTCTCTTTTACATATCCTCACAGAAGGAATTCGTAAACCATGAGATCAGGAGGCCATGGTGACCATTCATGAAGAGCTACTGTAAATCGCTAGCACCATTGAAGATAATCTCTATTGAGAAATACACTGACTGTCAAATGCCCCCATGCTGACTTTTCGCTTGTCCCTCATTTGCTTCACAGTTTTGTGTGGGTGTTCTGTCCAACTTGTTGGGCCAACTTCCCAACCAACCCAACAAATTGTGTAGTCTGTTGGCGCATTGTGCAACCATTCCGACAGTCAGGCAAGTTGGTTGGATGAAACCATCCAACCGCTGGCTCCTCCCAATCACCCAACACATTGTATAGTCTGTGTCATATTTGGCCCAACCAGCCAACGAAAGAAACGTCATTCTTTTGTTTTACTCCCTCTCAGTGAATGTGTATCAAGTACTGAAGGCATTTTAACTTGGCGTCGGAATACAATGAGGAAAGTCGCGAAATATAGTACGCTATTAGAGATGTGAAAAATCAGGAATTTAATGTTTTATTAGACATATACCAAAAATACCATCACATGCTAATACTGCAGTGCCAGTTCTTTGCCATTTACAGAGCATCAGAGGCATGTTACTTGTTCGACAATCACGCTTATGACATCATCATCATCTCACCCTTCTCCCGCCTGAGGCAGGGTCGGTTCTGCGGGTTCTGATCCTCCACTCCCGCCTATCCCCCACCAGGTCCCCATCCACCCCGCACGCCTCCATGTCCCTCTGCTCCACCTCCGCCCACGTCCGTTTTGGTCTTCCTCTACCCCTGGTGCCCCCAATCACCCTCATTCCCGTAATGGCCCTAATTAGCTCCTCCTCTCCCCTTCTCCTAACATGCCCATACCACCTCAACCGATTCTCCCTCATCTTTTCTGCAATGTCCCCCACTCCCAAGCTACCTCTAATGTAAGTGTTTCGGACTCTGTCAGCTCATGACACCCCACTCATGTAGCGCAGCATTCACATCTCTGCCACTTGCATTTGCCTTTCATGGTTCTTCCTAGCTGCCCAACACTCTGATCCATACAACATAGCGGGCCTAACGACAGTTCTATACACTTTGCCCTACAGCTTAATTGGGACCCGTCAGTCGCACAAGACCCCACTTGCTTGTCTCCATTTCTGCCATCCTGCCTTAATCCTATGTGTCACATCGGAATCTATCTCCCCATTGCTCTGGAAAACTGATCCTAAATACTGATCCTAATACCTCTTGCACACCTGGTATCTTCTCACCCCCACAGCAGATCTCATCCCCTTGTCCCTGGCCACTGAAATTGAAAGCTAAGTACTCAGTCTTCTTCATGTTCACCCTAAGGCCCCCCCTCTCCATTGCCGTTTTGATGTCTTGGAGGCCCTTTTGTGCATCCTCTTTTGACTCCTCCAGCCTCCCCACATCATCGGCAAATGCCAGACACTGAGGGGCCCATTCCCCTATTCCCGTTAGCAACTCATCCATTACTAGGGTAAATAGATATGGGCTGAGTGCTGACCCTTGATGCACCCCAACCTGCACGTTGAAGCATGCAGTGTTTCCCCATGCTGTCCTGACCCTAGCCATGGAACCATCATACATATCCTGCACTATCCTAATATGGCCCTCATCCACTCCTTTCTTTCTTAAAACGCTCCATACTACCTGTCTAGGGACACTATCATAGGCCTTCTCCAGGTCAATGAATACAGCATGGAGGTCTTTCTTTGCTGCTCTGTATTTCTCTGTCATCTGTCGTAGAATAAATATTGGTTCTGTAGCGTGTGGTTGCTACCATAAAAATGATTTGCTTACTCTTCGGCCGTTGCATATGTTCACCATTCAATGTTTTTTAGTTCATTCAAAATTCGCGAATTAATCCTTACCAAGCTGACAGTTATTTTAAAACGAATAAACATTAATTTATTAATGATTAAGAATTGTTCAAATTATTAAAGAAGTCTATGCTAAAACATTGGAGGACGGACTAAAATGATACATGTCTAACACCTACAAACGCTGAGAAACTACTCGTTTTTGTTTTTAAAAATTATTCTAAATATTCAAACAAACTATTCTATCCTTTTGAATCTCATGAACATTCTAATTTCTAAGCATTCAAAATTTGAACATAATAGAATGCCATTCCGAAATGAAACAAAAATAGAATGTGATTCCTAAAGTTCCATGGAGGACCTACCTGGCATAAACCCAAATTGATTTCCCCGGACACTAGTTTGGTTTCTGAGATGACATTCTATGACTCTCTCCCACAGCTTCATTGAGTGGCTCATCAGCTTTATGCCTCTATAGTTTCCACAGTCCTTGGCGTCCCCTTTACCCTTGAACAGTGGAACTATCCAACTCTCTCTCCATGCAGATGGCATCCTGTCACCATTGGCTAACTTGTTGAAAAGCTTCCCTAGCCATGTAATTCCTGTGGTTCCCAAGGTGCGCCAAACATCCAGGGGTATCTTATCAGGGCCTACTGCTTTCTGGCCTTTCATCTTTTGGAGGGCACTGATTATTTCATCCTCCCTTACTGTGTCCACTGCCAGTAGAGTAAGAGGGTTGCTATCTGTGACTGTTGCATGGTTGGCAGCATTTAAGAGGCTGTGGTAGTATTCTTCCCATCTTTTTATTACCTCTGCTGGTTGGAACAGGACCCTACCATTGGTGTCCTTGACCGTTATGGCCCTGGTGACATCCTTACTAGTTCTGTCCCTGGTCTTGGCCAGTCTAAAAACTGCTTTCTCTCCATCCCTTGTCCCCAGCTTTTCATATAGAGCCTCATACTTCTGGAACTTGGCCAGGGCAATAGTTTTCCTGGCGTTTTTCCTTGCCTGAACATAATCTGCCTTTGAAACTTGATCCCCTGTTTCTCTCCACCTATGAAAAGCCACCTTCTTTATTTTTATTGCTGCTTCCACATCCTCATTCCACCACCATGTCTGCCTACCCTGGTAAGTGCCTCCTACTCTGCCCATGCCTAATAGCTCCTCTCCACATCTCCTAATCTTCCTAGCAGCCCTATCCCACGTGGCATTAGCTGGCCCATCCCAGTCCCAGTCAACCTGTCTGAGAACCTCCTGCTGAAATTCATCTGCCTTGGTGGGTAACTTCCACCACCTGATAACTTGTTCTCCTTTCCAGGTGTGATTCCTGGCTATCCCCTTTATTAATAATTCTATTATGAGCAACTTATGGCCACTCTCCTTCTGGAAATCCTCACTGTGTAGAGCCCAACAATCCTGGATCTCTGCTCTATGTTGCTTCCTAACCATGAAAAAGTCTATTTGGGATCTCCCCTGTGGTGACTGGATAGTAGTTAGGTGCTTTTCCCTCTTGCTGAACCATGTATTTGCTAATGCAAGGCTGTGTGCTCTTGCTGTTTCAAGGACCTTCTGCCCCTCTGGGTTGATCGTCCCATACCCCCTTCCACCATGTACTTCCTCATATCCCAGACCATCCTTACCCACATGTGCATTAAAGTCTCCCCCAATAATTAATCGCTCATTTCCCTTGCCCTGTCTAATTGTGCTATTTACTGACTGAACCACCTCATCAAAGTCCTCCCAAAACTCTGCTTTTATTGTGTCCCCCAGGCCTGCTTGGGGGGCATATGCACTTATGAGGTGGAGCCCAATTCCCTGCCAAACAACTGTAACTAACATTATCCTACTACTGACTCTCTTAACTGAAGTTATCCCCTGCTGTAATTCATTACTTAAAACAATCCCCACCCCATTATGTCCCTCTTTGTTACCTGTGTAGATCAGTTTGTATCCCTCACCAAGAGCCCTTGACCTGTTTCCCTTCCACCTTGTCTCTTGGAGGAATGCAATACTGATCTTCCTATGCTTCAGGGATGCAACTAGTTCCCCAGTTTTCCCTGAGAGGGTCCCCACATTCCACATCCCAAATCTCAGTCTAACCCCTTTATTTGGTGTGTTAGCTCTGACTGGGGGCACCCCAGTCAGATGCAAAGACCCCACAGTGATAGTGGCAGGGCTACCTGTGAGGGGGTGCCGTCCAACCCCACAGGAGATGCTCATTAATTCGCTGATCATCCCCAAGTGAGTGGGGGTCTCACACTCACTTGGCATTCTACCCTTTACAACTTACTCTTAAAGCAAACTTACATACTAATGTTAATGTTAAAGGTTACTAGTTAGTAGCACTAATATTTATAAATAGAACTAAATATAAATAAATAAATTGTCCTACTGCAGTGAAATTGGGCGCCCAGCTGCCCTGTAGCATGCCGTCTGCCTATGCAGACGATGGGAACAGCAAAAATAGCGTGAGATCAGGCTTAACTGCCGACCCCACACCAAGCTTCCCACACAGTTTCAGGGGCCCAAAAACTGCAGCCTTACCTTACTCTGGGTGACCAAGTCGATCGCCTTGAAAAAGGCGGTTTGATTTCTTTTGCTAAATTCAAAAAATCGCTCCAAAATGCCAGAAAAGCCGCACACAGAGAAAACACGCGTCAGCAACACGCGCCACCTAGTGAGCATCGAATCACGCTTATGACAAATTAGGTTATTCTGTTGGACAGTCTGTAGTCTACCTCCAAATTGGTTGTACTGACTGTCGGTGCGACAAGTTGGAAAGTGTGTGGGGCCCTTGAACTCTACTGTTGTGCCTGTTTACCTTTACACTTGTATGGAATGTGGATTTCTCTGAAAGCACAATGTGCAACACAAAATTTTCGCCTTGATTCTGCAAAGATAAAATGACAAGGTCGAGACGTTTTGTTTTGTTGTCTGGTAACAGCTTGTAAGAGTTACACGTTCACACTAGTGTTTTCGATCTAGTTTGAAATTTAGATCAAGATTGAAAATGGCAGTGCGAACAGTGCAGCTTGAATTCGATCTAGATTGAGCGCTTTCAAACTAGATCGACTCAAACTGCTTTTTCAAACTAGATAAAGGTATTATCTAGTTTGAAACTCCCAGAATTCAATGCGATTTTTTGCCAGCAAAATATGGCGGCGGTAAGCGAGATCTGTGGAGTGACGACTTTTCATTAAATTTTGGACAGAGAACAGTAATAAATTATGTGAGAAATAAGTTAAACTTTGAGAGAATATGGCAGAGCCGTAATGGGGGTATGAAGCGCCTGTAGAAAGTGTCTAACTTTCACTTGCCCGTAACCCAATAATGACAAAAAACTTAAACATTTTGCGCCCCAAACCCAGTTGCGCACGTGGCTCAAGCCTTCTTCACCACGCCCTAGTTATGACCCTGGAATATGAATTTGTATCCTTACAAACACTGCCTCCAAATTTTTGTCATCCGTCAGTTTGGGGACGTCCAGAATGGACGTGCTTTATGGGTTGCCCCTTTTATTTTTTTAGTTGTTGTTGTTTGTGTTTTAGGGCCCTTCAACTGCAAGGTCATTAGAACCCCGTCCACTGTGTAGTTCTGATGCAGGGACTTCACAGACACTACACTAATGCGACGATTTTTGGATACTAATGATACCCAGTTTTTCCAAACGGCCACCCATGTCAGTACTAACTAGGGTTGCGTTGCTTAACTTCAGTGATCAGACGAGCACTGGTGTATCCAATGCAACTCGCCGCTTCTTTATTTTTCAGTAGTAGTTCTTCCCATTGGTCTATTACTCCTAGACAACACGCTTTAGCCAATGTCCAGTGCGAGCGCATGTGTCACTTAAGTGACTCGATCTGGCTAACTTTCATGCTGGACAAAATTTCAATCTCGTTTTATGTTGTAGTGTGAATGGGGTACACTGTGTATTTGTCTTTTGTAAGCATTGCCAAAGAACATGACAAACCGTCTGGTGACTAATTACAATCTTTTAGCTAGTCTGACGAGTCGATTTCTTTTGAGTTACAGGCAGAGCTCCTACATTCTTGTAACAAAAATAACCCGTTTCATATTATCAGTGGAAATGTCACTCAGCAGCTATCACTGAATGGCAGTTTTATAAGTTTCTGCACGCAAGGGCCTGAGAAATATCTTCTGGCAACCAAATGAATCTTGAGACTCCCCTATTTTGAATGAAAGGTTGATCATGGGCATTCAACAATCAGTTGTGGAAATATTGTCCCTCAAAATCCAGGAAAGACTTTTGTCAAACTCTGTGCATAAATCCTAACAATTGCATAAATCAGTACAGCACAGTGCAGATTGTGATAGTAGCATAGAGGTGGCAGAAATGCAAGACCAAGGTGGTGGCGTGTTGTGCAATAAAGTCCATGATCATACCCTCATCCCGCCTGTGGCAGGGTCGGGTCTGTGGGTTCTAGCCCTCCACTCCCACCTATTTCCAACCAGGTCCCCAATCCACCCACGCACCACCATGTCCTTATGGACAACCTGTTCCCACGTATGCTTTGATCTCCCCCTGCCTCGGGTGCTACCAACCACCTGCATTCCTGGGAGACACCTTACGCACTCCTCTTCCTCTCTTCTAATGACATGACCAGACCACCTCAGCCATTCTCCCTTATCTTTTCGGTGATGTCCACCACTCCGAGACTACCTCTAATATACGCATTCCTAATTCCTTCAGCTCTTGACACGCCACTCACATGCAGCAGCATATGCGTTTACGTGGCTCTTCCTCACTGCCCACCACTATGGTCCGTAGAGCATAGCTGGCCTAACCACTGTCCTGTAGAACTTCCCTTTCAACTTATTTGGGACACTCCTATCACACATAACTCTGCTTTCCTGCCTCCATTTCAGCCACCCCCCATTGATGCTATGGGTCACATCCAAGTCTATCTCATGGCTTTGGAACGTTGATCCTAAGTACTTTACCTCTGGCACCTTTTTGACCAGTTCCCGTGTGATCACTGAAGTTAAGAAATGCGACCCCAGTTAGTACTCTCATGGGTGGCCGCTTGGGAAAACTAGGTACCACTAGTATCTAGAAAGCGTCGCATTAGTGTAGTGTCTGTGCAGTCTCTGCAACAGAGCTGCACAGTGGATGGGGCTCTAATGACTTTGTAGTTGAAGGGTCCTAAAACAACAACAAACCAGTTCACCTCTCGAACGTACGTCACCATTATTTCCCTGACCTTTAGCCCTCCTTTTTTCATTGATCATCTAACATCGTTTAGTCCTTTCTCTATCTGTTTGTTGCAGATACTAAGTTTCCCAATATCTTTGCCAAATGCCAAGCATTCTCCTACTCCCTTCAGCATTTCATCCATAACCAGGATGAAATGGTTATGGACTAAGTGCCGGACCCTTGGTGCACCCCGTCTTTCACAAAGCCCGCAGTGTTTCCCCAAGGTGTATTTACCCTGGCTATGTAGCCATCATACATATCCTGGATTATTCAAATAAATACTTCACCTACCCCCTTTTTTTGTAATTCTTCCCAAAGGCCTTCTTAAGGTCAATAAAGATGGCGTGGAAATCTTTCTTTGCTGCCATTGTGGACCTACCTGGCATGAACCCAAACTGATTCCCATGGACTCTAGTTCTGTTCCAGAGGCGACGTTCCATTACTCTCTCCCAGAGATTCATGGAGTGGCTGATTAGCTTTATTCCTTTATAGTTGTCACCATCTTGGACATCCCCATTGCCCTTGAAGAGTGGTAATATCCAACTCTCCTGCCATTTGGATGGCATTTTAAATCCACTAGCTATCTTACTGAAAAGTTTCCCTAGCCATCTGGTACCTGTCCTCCCTAGGCTGTTCCACACTTCAATGGGGATTCCTTCTTGGTCTACAGCTTTTTGGCCTTTCATCTTCCTAAGTGCCTTGACCACTTCCTCCTCTGTTACACTCTTCATAGTCACTGCTGATGCAGGGCAGGTGGAGAGGTCCTCATCTCCCCCACTGCATTCAAGAGGTTCTGGAAGTACTCCTACCTCTTCATTACTCCCAGTGGGGAGAGCAGGATCCTACCCACAATATCCTTCACTGCTATTACTAGGGGTATATCTGCAACTACCCTATCTCTAGCTTTGGCCAGTTTGAAAACATCTCTCTCCCCTTCCTTTGTCCCTTGCTGCTCATAGAGGGCCTCATACTTCTGGTTCTTGGCCAGGGCAATGTTCCTTCTAGCAGTGGTCTTGGCCAGCCTACATTGAGTCTTTGACTCCTGGTCCCCTACCTCCTGCCACTGGTGAAAAGCAGCCTTTTGCTTGATGGCTGCTTCTACCTTCTCATTCCACCACCATGTCTGCCTGTTTCCCTGGACTGTGCCTCCTACTCTGCCCTGCCCCAAAATTTCTTTCCCAGAACTTCTAATTTTTCTGGTGACCCTGTCCCACATGACTTTTGCTGTCCCTTCCCAAGTCCCAAATTACCTGCCTGTGCACTTCTAGTACAAATTCCTCTGTTTTGGTAGGTGTTTTCCACCACCTAATGACCTGCTCTCCTTTCCAAGAATGTGCCTTGCCTGACACTTTAACTAGGATTTCTAAGATAAGTAGCCTATGGCCACATTATTTTTGGAAATTTTCCCTGGGGAGTGCCCAACTATAGAGGTATAAAGCTAATGACCTATTCCATGAAGCTCTGGGAGGGAGTAATGGAACGTCGCCTCCAGGATAAAACCAGTGTCCATGGAAATCAGTTTGGGTTTATGCCAGGTAGGTCCACAATGGCGCCAATCTTCATTCTGAGGCAGATGATAGAAAAGTATAGGGCAGCAAAGAAGGACCTCCATGCCATCTTTATCGACCTGGAGAAGGCCTTCAACAGTGTTCTACAACAGGTAGTCTGGGAAGTATTACAGAAAAGGGGGGTGGAAGAAGGGTTTATTAGAATAATCCAGGATATGTATGATGGCTCCATAGCCAGGGTATGGACACCTTGGGGAAACACCGGGGGCTTTCCAGTGAGAGTAGGGGTGCACCAAGGTTCAGCACTTAGTCCATATCTTTTCATCCTGGTTATGGATGAACTGCTGACAGGTGTAGGAGAATGGGCCCCTCAGTGCCTGGCATTTGCCGATGATTTAGGGAAGATTAGTGATTGCAGAGAACAGATAGAGAAGGGATTAAATGATATAAGAGGAGCAATGGAAAAGGGAAGGCTAAAGATTAACATGACGAAGACAGAGTATCTAGCTTTCAATTGGGATGGTCAGGAAAATAATGGGGACATACGCTCGAGGGGCGAACTGGTAAAAAAGGTGCAGGAGGTAAAGTACTTAGGATCAACGTTCCACAGCAATGGGGAGATAGACTCAGATGTGACCCATAGAATCATTGGGGGTTGTTGAAATGGAAACAGGCAAGTGGAGTTCTGTGTGATAGGAGGGTCCCAATGAAGTTGAAAGGGAAGTTTTACAGGACAGTGGTTAGGCCAGCTATGTTATATGGATCAGAGTGTTGGGGAGTGAAGAAAAGCCACGTAAATAGAATGCAAGTAGCCGAGATGCGAATGCTGTGGTACACGTGTGGCGTGTCAAGAGCAGATAGAATTAGGAATGCGTACATTAGGTAGCCTGGGGGTGGTGGACATCGCCGAAAAGATGAGGGAGAATAGGCTGAGGTGGTATGGACACGTTATGAGGAGAGGGGAAGAGGAACTCGTTTGGTGCATCTTAGGCATGCAGGTGGTCGGCAGCACCCGATGTAGGGGGAGACCAAAGCAGACGTGGGAGCAGGTTTTCTGGAGGGACATGGCGGTGTGTGGGGTGGACGGGGACCTGGTGGGAGTGGAGGGCTAGAACCTGCAGACCCGACCCTGCCACAGGCGGGACGAGGGTATGATGATGATGATGATTCACTGGGGAGTGCCTAGAAATCACAGACCTCTGATCTATGCCGCCCTCTAACCATGAAGAAATCTATCTCAGACATCCCTTGTGGCAACTGGAATGTGATTAGGTGTTTGTTCCTCTTACTAAACCAGGTATTTGCCAATGCAAGGCATAGTGAGTTTGCTGTGTCAAGGATTTACTGTCCATCTATGCTAACTGTTCCATACCCCCATCCCCATGGACCCTCCCATAACCCTAGTTATCATTGCCCATTTGGCCATTAAAGTTGTCACCTTTAACCAGGTGCTCATTCCCTTGACATTTCCCTACTTCAGCCTCTAGTGAGTGCACATGGTCCTTGCAATCTGTCCTGAAACACACCTTTGTGGGTTTGCCCAGAACCTCCTGGGGTCTATCTACTCCTGCTATGTAGCCTGCTCCTGCTGTGTAGCCTCTACTTGTAGCCTGCTATTGATACACTTCACTTGAGTGACCCCTTGTTGCAGCTCCTTATCTAATACGGTGCCCATCCCATTTTGCCCCCTCACTAGTATCATATGTAAGTTTGTATCCTTCACCAAGGGCCCTTGACCTATTCCCCTTCCACTGAGTATCCTGAAGAAAAGCTACTTGAATCTTCCTCTGCTTTAAGATAGTGACTAATTCTTCTGATTTGCCAGTAAGGGTCCCCACATTCCATGTTCCCAGTCTAAGATTTGTCCCTATGCTGTCTGAACACACTCTGACTAGCCACCTCAGCCAGGTGTCTGGAACCTGCAGGAATGTTGGCACTGCTTGCCATAGGGTGATGCCAGCCTACCCCACAGAGGACACTTCTTGTGCTATCTGCCCAGGATCTGAGGTCCTGACCTTTGTGACATTGTGGACTACTGATGGCAGTTGTCCAGGGCCCACTCACTCACCCTGGATGGCTGCTGGTGCAAGGGTTTTAATCCTCTGCATAAGTTAGGACGCTAGTTTAGGACACTACATACTAAGCACGTGAATAATACTGATAATAATAATGTTAATAATATTAACTAATAATAAAATTAACCAATAATATGAACAAAAATCATATATACACACATATAATTATATATCACATTCTGCCATAGCTAGTTGGTGACTGGCCTCAAGTGCGGTCACAGACAGTGCAGACAAAGCATACCGTACCATGCTGCTGTCTGCAGGAAGTACCATGAGGTTAGGCTTAAGTAGCCAAACCTCACACAAGTTCCCCACGGCCAAAAACTGGCCCCAACACCTGCGGTCCTACCTTAGACAGGAACTTTAGGGGTTGAAAAAGGTGAGTTTTACCCCAAAAAACGGCTGCAGATGGATATATCAGTTAAAAAAAAGTGCCAAGCACAAGGAAATAAGATACATGGGGAGCAGCGCCACCTAGCATATCTCTTGTGCAATAAAGTTAAAAAAAATTAATTTGTTGAAAATGAATTGTGGTTGGAAGACATTGTTGAGAAGAAAAATCCTGAGGCTAGTCAAAGATGGCTTGGGCATGTCATGATAGGAGTGGGAGTAGAACCTGGTAAGGCTCAATCACAGGGATTTTGGACAAAGGTTATAGATGAGATAGATGTGCATCTGACAAAACATGGAATCACACTATGCTTGGTGGGCAGGAGTGTGGTTGGGATTGTTTTAAAGTAGTGCCAGACTACTGACTAAAACCTTGAGAACTGCTCAGAGCTGAGAACCGTTTGACACATTACTTCAGGCTTGGACCTCTTTTGTGACCTAAGCCTTGCTCACACTATAGTCAAGACGGTTGCACAATTAGGAAAACGCATCTACTACACAAAACTGTTTAGCAAACATTGCAACACTTATGCAGCAAGTCAGCCCTAAGGCTGCCAACTTCCTATTGAAATGTATGCACGTGCCTGTACTCCAAAAAACAGTTTGGATTCCAATCCGTTCTTCCAGTCTCATTTGAATATCAAAGAGAAAAATACCCTTTACTGTTACATTTGCTAAATCTGCCTTGATAAGTAGTAAAAGGTGCAAGTAGTTTTAACAAATTGTCAAAGCCTCAACAAATGCATTTTAATATCATCATCATACCCTTATCTTGTCTGTGGGAGACCGAGTCTGCATGTTCTAGCCCTCCATTTCTTGTCTATCTTCTATCAGGTCCCCATTAATCCCATACACTACCATATCCTTATGGACAACCTGCTCCAACGTCTACTTCGGTCTCCCCTGCTCCTGGTGCTTCCAACTGGCTTCATTCCTGAAATAGACCTAATGAGATCCTCCTCCCCTCTTTTCATTCCATGTCCATACCACCTCAACATATTCTCCCTCATTTTCTCTGCAATGTCCCCACCCCCAGGCTACCTCTAATATATTCATTCCTAACTTTCAGTTCTCAATACCCTGCTCATGTACTTCAGCATTCACATCTTTGCTACTTGCATTCTATTTTGTGGCATAACTTCAGTTGTAGTGCATGGTGGAAGAAGAATTCAAAGCGCCCCTCCCCATTGCTTGTTATGAACAGACATGGAGCACTATGGGCCGCATTCTATGGGTCACATTTGAGAATGTAGATCCTAAGTGCGAATGTATGAAAAAAACTTTTGTGAATGATCTTTCAATGTACTTAAAAGAGTATAAATTTGTTCTTTATTATTCAGTATATAGGGTGCACCCAATATTGTCGCCATTTTTGCTTATATCTGGATTCCAATCTCAGCACTAGGATACTCGGGGCAACAGCCTCAGTGATGTCCTTTTTTCATTCTAATCATGCAAGTTGTTAAATTTTAACAGCTGTTTTGATGGTAGTGTACTCTCCCTACTAGTTAACATTGTCTTGCCACTATGGTTTTACTAAAAACAATTCTGTGTAATGACAATCTTGACTTTAGTAAGTGCATGGCTTTCAGGATGCTCCTCCGTCCAGCTACCTTTTTGTGCAGCATGTCCTCTATATTGCAGTATTCCATGGCACAGTTCCATGATTTACTTACCATGGAATGTTTTAGTAGTTGAAAAGTGTCCACACATAGCACATTAGTGAGTGATGTGTCAAGATGGGAGTGGCAAATGCAACCCCAGCTAGTACTAACATAGGTGGCACTTGTGAAAACTGGGTACTGCATTAGTGTACTGTTGTCAGGGCCATTCCATGGTCCTTCTAGTGGAGTGGTATCTTGACTAAGTTGTCATCTCTAGTGATAGGGCTCTCCTGGTCCGATGCCAATTTAGACTTGGTTTTTTATTACTAATGAATCCCTTATCTCTATCCCTCTCATGAATTGTTTTATTTGCTCATAGATTTAATCCTTTATAACTTAAATGAGTATTTTTTAATGAAATTAAGAAAAAAATTTCTTGGTTGCTTACTTTTAATGGTGGCAATCCTGGATATCTTCTGTGATGTGGTTTTTCCGTAGATCCTTATGATGAGAGGTCGTCATAATGTTCTGATTTTTTAGTCTTAAGTGGTTTTACATTTCTTGAAAGTTAGACCATTAATAATTGCACTCGAAACCTTTTATGTTTTGGCTGAATTAAGTTTTATTTTCCTTTGATTAAAATAACACACTTTCATTTGAGTTCCATGTTCCAGCTAGGTTTCTGTTTCACAAGTCTCACAATTATTTTCAGCTCTACAACTTCTATTTCACAATTCTTACAATTTTTTCAATCTCTATTTCACAAGTTTTACATTTATTTTAGTTATTCAATTTTCGTTTTATCAAGTTTCACAATCCCACTCTTTCACCAGTATCTATATTCATAGTCAATGATTTCATAATGTTCATCTCTCAAGATCAGAGAGTTCTCAGACTGAGTGAGGATCTTACTTTCCTTGCATGTCTTTATCTCTCCATCTGCATGACTGCAAAGACTACATGACTGCTTTAGGAGTTGTTTCACACCTTTATATAACCTTTTTTTGGTGTATCTGGCCATTTTCTCCGTTTTGCCATCCTTTCCCACTCATCCATTAAAGTGGAGTGGTAGATTGAAATCAGGGGCTGGACAAATAATGTATGTTTTAGAAATGGGTTATTTGCTCAAAATATCTAGTGGATGAGGAAATGGTTTTATCATAATCAAAAATTTAAGGAAATTGAAGGTTAATTAAAGGAAATGAATTATCCGTTTCATAATATTAAAAAATGGGGTCAATCAAGGGAAACGAGATATTTTTTTGTTATTTATTAAATTTTTGCTTTTTAGGCTTGTAGTAATGGGCCTAAATTGTTGTGGCAAGCTTGGCGTGGGGTCGGCAGTTAAGCCTGATCCCATGCTACTTTTGCTGCTCCCATTGTATCTTGGTGCAGCGTGTGCATCGTCTGCATAGACAGACGTCATGCTGTGTGGCAGCTGGGTGCCCAATTTCACTGCAGCAGGAAAATTTATTTATCTATTTATTTTAAATTAATATTTTTTAATTAATTCTATCTCCTTCTGGTCATTTATTTTTCCTTCTTTGATTGTTGATGGCATGGTTGTGTTCCACAGTCCCATATAAGATGACGTCCTGAGATTTGCATGTATGATGCAAAATCAAAGTAGCTTCAGACCCACAGTGCAGAGGGTTAAAACCCCAGTGCTGGCTACTACTGATAGGGGTTTGCAAGTCAATCCCAGGCCACAGTCACCAGTGGCTGGCAATGCCATGGGGGTTGGGACCTTGGACCCCATGGCAGATAGCATGCCAAGTGTCCTCTGTCGGGTAGGCCAGCATCCCCCCACTGCAAGCAGCGCCAACATTCCTGGGGGTTTGAGATGCCTGGCTGGGGTGGCCTGAGCTGGAGCACATTCAGATAGCATAGGGGCTAATCTTAGATTGGGAACTTGGAATGTGGGGACCCTTACTGGCAAAGCTGGGAAACTCACAAATACCCTAAAGTGATGGAGGATCCAGGTAGCTTTCCTTCAAGAAACTAGGTGGAGGGGGAATAGATCAAGGGCCCTGGGTGAGGGGTACAAGCTTATTTATACTGCCAGTGAAGGGGGTGAAATAGGGTGGGCATAGTATTGGATAGTGAGCTTAAACAAGGGGTCACCCAGGTAAAACGAGTCAATAGCAGGCTCATGTTAGTTACAGTGATTTGGAAAGGAGTAGTGCTTCACCTCATCAGCATGTATGCCCCCAGGTAGGTCTGGATGAACCCACAAAGGATGGCTTCCAGACAGAGTTCAAGGACTTGGTGCACTCACTGGAGGCACAAGTAGGGCAATGCCAGGGGAATGAGTGATTAGTTATTGGGGTACTTTAATGGACATGTAGGCAAGGACAACCAGGGCTATGGGGAGGTCCATGGGGGATGGGGGTATGGAACAGTAAGCACAGATGGGCTGCAAATCCTTGACACAGCAAATGCACTTGGCCTCGCATTGGCAAATACATGGTTTAGGAAGAGGGACAAGCACCTTATCACATACCAGTCACCACAAGGGATGTCACAAATAGATTTCTTTATGGTCAGAGGGCAGCATAGATCAGAGGTTCGTGATTGCTGGGCACTTTCCAGTGAAAATTTCCAAAAGGACTGTGGCCATCGGCTACTAATGGTAGAACTATTAGTGAAAACAGCAAGCAAGGCACATTCTTGGAAAGGAGAGCAGGTTATCAGTAGTGGAAACTACCCACCAAAATAGAGGAATTTGCACAAGAAGTGCACAGGCAAGTAGACTGGGATTGGGAAGGGACAACAGATGCCGTGTGGGACAGGGTTGCCTGGAAAAATTTGAGCCAGTGGGAAAACCATCTTGGGGCAGGGTAGAGTGGGAGGCACAGTTCAGAGTAACAGGCAAACATGGTGGTGGAATGACAAGGTAGAAGCAGCCTTCAAACAAAAGAAGGCTGCTTTCCACAGGTGGCAGGAGATAGGGGACCAGGCATCTAACACTCAGTATAGGCAGGCCAAGACCACTGCTAGCAGGAAGATTGCTCTGGCCAAGCACCAGAAGTATGAGGCCCTCTACGAGCAGTTAGGGACAAAGGAAGGGGAGAGAGAAGTTCTCAAACTGGCCAAGGCTAGAGATAGGGCAGCAAAAGATATACCCCGAGCCATAAAGGTGAAGGATGGCATAGGTAGGGTCCTGCTCTCTCCAACCATGGTAAAGAGGAGGTGGGAGGAGTACTTTCAAAACCTCTTGAATGAAGTGGGGGAGGTGAGGGCGTCACCACCAATCCTGCACCAGCAGGGGCTGTAGACTTTGTAACAGAAGAGGACGTAGCCAGGGCACTTAAGAAGATGAAAGGTCATAAAGCTGTAGGCCCACACAGAATCCCCATTCAAGTATCGCATAGTCTGGGGAGGACAGGTACCATGTGGCTGGGGAAACTTTTCAACAAGATAGCTAGTGGAGATAGAATGCCATCTGCAGGGCGAGAGAGTTGGATAGTACCACTCTACAAGGGTAAAGGGGATGTACAAGACTGTAGCAACTATAGAGGTATAAAACCAATGGGAGAGAGTAATGGAATGTCGCCGCCGGAGTAGAACTAGTGACCATGGAAATCCATTTTGGTTTAGGCCAGGTATGTCCACAATGGAGCCAATCTTCATTCTGAGGCAGATGGTAGAAAAGTATAGGGCAGCTAAGAAGGACCTCCATGCCATCTTTATCGACCTGGAGAAGGCCTTTGATAGTGTTCAATGACAGGTAGTTTGGGAAGTACTATGGAAAAGGGGGGTAGATGAAGGGTTATTAGAATAATCCCGGATATGTATGATGGCTCCACAGGCAGGGTAAGGACACCTTGGGGAAACACTGGGGGATTTCCATTGAAAGTTGGGGTGCACCAAGGTTCAGCACTTAGCCCATATCTTTTCATTCTTGTTTTGGATGAACTGCTGACAGGTGTAGGAGAATGGGCCCCTCAGTGCCTGGCATTTGCAGATGATTTAGGGAAAAATTAGTGACTGCAGAGTGCAGATAGAGAAGGGACTAAGTGATATAAGAGGAGCAATGGAAAAGGGAGGGTTAAAGATTAACATGAGGAAGACAGAGTATTTAGCTTTCAATTGGGAGGGCCAAGAGAATGACAGGGACATACGTTCAAGGGACGAACTGGTGAAAAAAGTGCAGAGGGTAAAGTACCTAGGATCAACATTTCAAAGCAATGGGGAGATAGACTCAGATGTGACCCATAGAATCAATGGGGGGTGGTTGAAATGGAAACAGGCAAGTGGAGTCCTGTGCGATAGGAGGGTCCCAATCAAGTTGAAAGGGAAATTCTACAGGACAGTGGTTAGGCCAGCTATGCTATATGGCTCAGAGTGCTGGGCAGTGAGGAAAAGCCATGTATCTAGAATGCAAGTAGCCAAGATGTGAATGCTGCGATAAACAAGTGGGGTGTCGAGAGCAGATAGAATTAGGAATGCGTACATTAGAGGTAGCCTGGGGGTAGTGGACATTGCCAAAAAGATGAGGGAAAATAGGCTGAGGTGGTGTAGTCAAATAATGAGAAGAAGGGATGAGGAGCTTGTTAGGGCCATACCGGAAATGCCAGTGGTCAGAAGCGCCCAGGGCAGGGGGAGGCCAAAGTTAACATCGGAGCAGGTCGTCTGTAAGGTTATGGCGGTGTGCGGAGTGGACCAGGACCTGGTGGGGAATAGACGGGTGTGGAGGGCTAGAACCCACAGACCCCACCCCCCACAGGTGGGATAAGGGTGTGATGATGATGATGAGGCTTGTAATAATGGGGCAATCCAAAAAAATGCAGAACCAACAGTAGGGCAATTCACACATAGTGTGAAGTGTGAAACTTCTGTGTAACAGTACTGCCTGTGCAGTCTCTGCATTAGAACTATGCAGTGGATGGGGCTCTAATAATCTTGAACAGACGTGTCAAGATGAACAAATTGCAGTATAACAAAGAAACATTTTTTTGGCAACCTAAGGCCCCTTTCACATGCATCATTAGCTAATGCACGATTTTGTACAGTGCGTTGGGGAAGACACAGGTCAATAGGTGCTTTCACATGGATAGGTGCTTTCACATGCAACATGCATTTTGAGAGTTGGGCAATTTTCTAGCAGTTAGCACGTGCTTTCAAATACAAGGAACTGAAGAGCGGTGTACACTTGGTGTTTATTTATGTGCATATTCTTATGCTCAATGACCTCTGGCGTCTCAAACTTGCAGCCGGCATACTAGGCCAGTGCGCACATGAGCATTTTGTATACATGCGTTTCCAAAATCAAAACTTTTTGATTTTGAAGCATTTACACCTTAAAGTTGCGCATATGTGGTCCACATTCTTGCAACTTGGACTGTAAGGCCCTTCATCCACTGGCACAATGCAATGCAACTGCAACCCAATGCATTTATGGCAGCTGCGTGAGAGTTGCATTGCACATCCCTTTGTCCACTGGTGCAACTCTCTTGCAACTAATGTCTTGCTACTTTTTTTTGTCAGTCTTGTCAACAGTGGCAAACCGTGAAGTTCGTGTAATGTTGTTGTTGCACATGGACAAGTGTGATGACAATGTCATTATTCAAGGCTCTTTGAAAAATAAGGCATTCTTTGCAGTGGCATAGCTAGGGTTGGCATCACCCGGTGCAGTGACGCCATGATGTCACTAGAGCGGCGAGTTGCATTGGATGCACCAGTTCTCGTCTGACCAATGCAAGCCCAGTTAGTACTGACATCGGTGGTCGCTTGGGAAAGCTGGGTACTGCTAATACCCAATAATCATCACATTGGTGTAGTGTCTGTTCAGTCTATGCACTAGAACTATGGGGTGGATGGGTCTCTAATGACCTTGTAGTTGACGGGACCTTAAACACCAACAAACAACAACAACAAAGTGATGTCACTCCCTCTCCTGGAAAAAAGCTGCTTCTTCTGCTTTGGGTCACCTCATTTGTCATGGTGTGAGTGGTGTCACCTGGTGAGGACCTCACACCCCTTCTGACGCCACTGGTTCTTTGCAGTTAGACAAGTGTGTTTACAATGGTTTGTATTGAAAGCGTTCTTTGCTGTATAAATGTTGCTGTACCAGCATTGACAATGAAAACTTGAAAAAAGTTGCACAAGCATTGGTCATGCAACTGACATGCCAGTCGTTTTGGAGTTGGTCGTTTGCCAGCCAATTGCAAGTTGCGTTGCAGTCGTCTAGGTGGACGACCAACTACACAATAGCAAGGGTCTGACTGGGAATCGACTCCCATCCAACACTAAAGTGATATTTTTTCGAGTCGAATTTCAAACAAGTTGCACGGGTGGACGAAGGGCATAAATCTACTGATCTGCAACATAACATAATTCAATAAGAAAAGCGATTTTTAAATTAAAAAAGGGTTGTTTTATTTTCAAATATATAGTTGCAAATGATAATTAACTGCAACAGTTATGCCCTTAGATGCCTTTGACTAATAATTTGTCATGTACACTAGGAAGGGTTTTTCAGTGTAAGCATAGCAGCAATCATTTTCAATGGCATGGGGTGGAGCAAGCACCTCCAAAATCGCTTGCGTGTGAAAGGTTGTAATGCAGCACTGAACGTGGCATTAATTGCTGCATTAGCTAATGCATGATTTTGTAACGTGCATTGGGGAAGACACAGAGGTCAATACGTGCTTTTACATGGGAACGTGCAATTTTGGCCAATGCGTGATTCGAGAGTTAGGCAATTTTCTAGTGGTTAGCGTGCACTTTGAAATACAAGGAACTAAATTGATCTTTTCACATCAACGAGCGTTTTCACTGTAGGTTTTCATTTTTTGAAAGAGGGAATAGCATTACAGAGAAGCCTCCACAGTGGTGGTCCACCTCCAAAATCGCTTGCATGTTAAAGGTTGTAATGCGGCGCTAAACACACTGTTAACTGCTGCATGTGAAAGAGGCCTAATCAGTGCCGTTATGAAGGCATGGTGGAAAGGCGCCCGCCACAGGTGCTACTGGGGCACAAAACAATGCCAACCTGGTTGAGAGTTTTATGAGGGGTTCTATTTTAATTGACCATTCTAATCTAAATGAATCAACACCAACTGTCACATTGCATTTAGTAAAAGTTCACTTGTTTTGTGTCATTATTGGGTTACAGGGAAGCGGGAGGCTTCATTCCCTCGTTATGGGACTGCTGAAAATAATGTGTTCTGACTAGTTTAGTGGCTTATTTAGTGAGGAGTGGCGTATTTAGTGAGAGTCCCTGTCCTGTAGGGCAATGCTTCTCAAATTTTTCTGATCACAGCCCACTTGGAAAAAGCATATCAACACCTTAAATGAAGAAACATGACCAGATATGCAGGGTGATTTTAAAGGTCATGCTCAAAATGAAGGGGGAGGTAGAGGAGTAAAAAATAAACACTACAAAAGATTTTATTCAACAAAAGAATTACTCTGCAAAAGATTTGATTGGAGGCTTTAATTACAGAGTTACAAGCATTTGATAGTTTTGCATCACAATTGTGACTCTTTGAAATACCAAGGCATATTACACATCCTGGTAACATTGCCATAATAAAATACACTGTTTGTATTAGTGGTATTCATTGATTGATTTAAATAAACTGAAGAAATAACAATCACTGCAGGTTTTAAACAAAAGATTTCCATTACAACAACTGCTTGAAATTAGGTCCCCTGCACTCAAACCATGCCACGTATCTCCTCATAAAACTTTGACTCACATTTGCAAAAACATTTGGCGTATTTCTGATTTCCTCATTCGCTGCTACTAGTTTGGCTACTAGAGTTGTGCATATCTCAAAATGAATGTATGTTCAAAGCTCGCTTGCTCATAGCATAGTAGGGGTATTGGGAATACTCTCGCTCTGGGACTGTTTTGTGAACAAGTCTTGCTTGACCCTTATTACCAATTAACAAAAATTGAGGCTTGGTCTGGCTGCTTTCATATTGAGTTTATTGAAAAAAACAAAATAATTTTAAAAGTATGACTGATTTAATCATATTTAGTTAATGACTCTCGCTCGCATTCTCGCCCACAATGTGAGCCGAGACTCACTCTCGGCTCTTTACTTAAAAAATACTATGCTAACTCGCTCATTACACCGAGAGCAAGCCAAAACATGTTTGCTTTTTTTGAGACTCATTGCACAACTCTACTGGCTACAAGTGTTTCTGGATCATTAACTGGTGTTTCATGCATCAGACTTTTGAGATGACCCCACAAAAAATAATCGATTTGTGACAAATCAGGAGAATGGACTGGCCATTCCACTGCACCACCTCTGCCAATCCATCTGCATGGGAATGCATTGTGAAGAAATACTCGAACGTCACATGCATTATGTGCAGGAGCTGCATCCTGTTGGAACAACATTTGCTGCCGTAACACAAGTGGAACATCTAAAAGTTCTGTGAGCGTTTGTTAAATTAAATTATCCAATTAAATTATCACCAATTTGTCCAATTAAATTATCACCAATTTGTCCAATTAAATTATCACCAATAATACCTGCCCACACGTTGATTTTAAATTGTGTTTGATTGTTTGTTACAAAACTGGCATGTGGATTGACATTTGCCCAAATACATCAAATGCTTGTAACTCCATAATTAAAGCCTCAAATCAAATCTTTTGCTGAGTAAATATTGTTTATTTTTACTCCTCCACATCCCCCTTCATTTTGAGCATGACCTTTAAAATAACCCTGTATATCAACCATAAAATGTATGGCCCACCAGAGACTTCTCATGGCGCAGTGGTCGATTGCATACTGCACTTTGACTTAAGTTGCTCTAGGGGACCGTGAAGGGGTCACTTAGTTGAAATTTTGGGCTATTTGTGATTATTGCCATTCCAGATTCATAATTATTTGTCAACAGCAACAGTAGCCTATATGTTATTTGAAGTAGATTTAAATGGCTTTCCGGGCCATATAAGAAACTGTAAAAACACCGCCATGCAAGGAATCCTGAAAAGGTTCCACCAAAGTGCTTCACCGGCTTACAGTGAGAGGTCAACAGTTCTAGGTGACGTAGATATGCCTGTGGGTTTAATACAAGTAGGTGTAGGGCAAGAACTCTCTGACTTTACCTCACATAAATCAGATAAGGGTGATGACTTGTACATCGTGTGTCCTACACTAGCTGTCCTTTCTCCACAGACAGCACTTCCTGGCTGTCTTCTTTGATGTGAAGAAGGCATATGATACCACATGGCGCCCTGGTATACTGGACACCTTGCACCAATGGGGGCTCAGGGGTAATCTGCCCCTCATCCTCCATAGCTTTTTGTCTGAACGGACCTTCAGAGTGCTTGTGGGTAACACCTACTCCTCAGCCTTCATGCAGGAGAATAGTGTCCCACAGGGGAGCGTCTTGAGTGTGACGCTCTTTGCTGTTGCGGTGAACGGCCTACCATCTTCCATTCACCCCCTGGTAAAGTCGTCCCTATTTGTGGACGACTTCTCTATTATGTACCGGGATGCCACGATGCACAGCATTGAGCGTCAGCTGCAACTGGCACTAAATAGTGCCAACGAGTTTACCACCTCTCGTGGCTATAAGATCTCCCCTGACAAAACAAATGTCATGTACTTCTGTTGTAAGCGAGGGCTTCACCCTGAGCCTCAGCTTACCCTTGATGGCCGCCTCCTCCCAGTTGTAGAGACAGGATGGTTTCTTGGTCTCCGTTTTGACAGCCATCTGAAATGTTTGCCGCACTTGAAGGAGCTGAAGGCAAAGTGCCTTTGCTCCCTGAATATTCTGCAGTGCCTTAAGTGAACTGGTTTTGGGGCAGATCGAACAGTGATGCTTCGGCTCTACGGATCAGTCGTTTTGATCACGTCTGCATTATGGCTGCAGCGTGTATGGCCTGGCCGCTCCCTGAACTCTCCGTTTGGTGGACAGTGTTCATCATGCTGGCATCCAATTGTCTATTGGGGCGTTCCGCACAAGTCCAGTACTCAGCCTTTCTGCTGGGGCTGGTGAACCCCCACTGGCTGTGCAGCGGCAGTGCTTGGCAGTGGCATACATTTTGCGGCTGAAAGGTCAGCCACAGCACCCTACACACCCAGCCGTCTTTCGTAACACTATGAGACGGCCATTTGACTGCCGCCCGGGGGTTCCCACTCCATTTGGTGTGCAGTGGATGGACGGTCTTCCCGGCCTAGGTGTGACTCTGCCTAGGTTGCAGCATGTACTGCCGGCCGCTGTGCCACCCTAGACAGTGCCAGAGCCATGTGTAGATTTAATGCTTGCAGCCTTACCCAAAACCAGTACTGATAGGTCAGTGTACCAACAAGAGTTTGGACGCCTCTCTTGGACCTATCGAGGCCATGTTTTTATTTACACAGGTGGGTCAAAGGATGGCTCCTCGGTCGGTTGGTCAGTCTTTACAACTGGTCATGTCATAGGGGGCCGCCTTCCGGGCGTCGCCAGTGTCTTAACTGCAGCACTCCCAGCTGGAACTCATCCAAGTATTAAGCTACAGACACTTTGTTGTTGCGACTGACTCCCTATGCTCCCTTCAGCTGTTGCACACCCTATATGGCAGACATGCCATCATCCAGGGTGTGCACAGATTTCTGCTTGTGATTCGTGAGCAGGGCAAGACAGTGTGGTTTATGTGGGTCTTGGGGCATATCAGCATCATGGGCAATGAGAGGGCGGATGCGCATGCCCGTCAGGTGGCCCTCTTGCCAGATATACCGAAAACTGCTGTCCCCTCCTCCTGTGCTCTCCCGATGGTGCGGCGGGCCATCCATGAACAGTGGCATGCCCAGTGGTTTGCGGAGACCACCCACAAACTCTGCACACTGAAGGACACTCCAGAGCACTGAGTGTCCTCTTGCCGCCAGTCACAGAGGGAGGAGGTTGTGCTTTCACAGCTTCAGATTGGTCACACCTTCCTCACCCACTCCCACATTCTACGGGGTGAGGACCAACAATGCTGTGACTTCTGTTGGGAGCCTCTCACAGTGGCACACATCTTTAGTCACTATGAGAGATACCGAGAACTTAGGTGGCGACTGGGAGTCAGTCCAGAGCTCTCAGCTTCGCTTGGGGATAATTCCCAGGGGGTTGAGAGCTCACTTGTATTTCTGAAAGAGGCTGGCCTCTTTCCCAGGATGTAATTTATACTCCTTTCCCGTTTATGGCTTTGCTTTTAGTCTTGTGTCATTTTGGCTTTTGCCATTTTTATCGTTATGTCTGTTTGGCTTTTGCCATTTTTATCGTTATCTCTGTTTTGGCTTTTTCCAATTTTATTGTCATCTCCGTTTTGGCTTTGCCATTTTTACTGTTATGTCTGTTTTGGCTTTTGCTGCATTTATTGTTATGTCTGTCTTGGCTTTTGCCACTTTTATTGTGATGTCTGTTTTGGCTTTTGCCGTTATTTTTAATGTCTGTTTTGGCTTTTGCCGTTGTTATTTTTAATG
>JAAFCE010006156.1:501054-591519 GCA_013389805.1 Trigoniulus corallinus | reverse complement strand
GTTATTTTTAATGTCTGTTTTGGCTTTTGCCGTTGTTATTTTTAATGTCTGTTTTGGCTTTTGCCTGTACTTATATTCCATATTTATTTGGCTCTTGCCTTTTTTATTTTTATTAGTTTTAGTGGGCTTTTGCCTTTATTCATTGCCATCATGGTGGGAAGGCCATTTACATCCCCACCATGAGGATTGTCTCTCTGGGCCCTAATGACCATTGTAGTCGATGGGCCCTAAAACAAAAACCAACAACAACGTGGGGACGTCCATGGGGGTTGGGGGTATGGGACAGTTAGCACTGAAGGACAGTGCATCCTAGACACAGCAATGCACTTGGCCTTGCATTGGCAAATATGTGGTATAGGAAGATGGACAAGCACCTAATTACCTTCCAGTCTCCACAAGGGATGTAACTTTATGGTTAGAGGGCGTCATAGAACAGAGGTTTGTGACTGCTGAACAGAGGTTCAGCACTCCCCAGTGAAAATTTTCAAAAAAGAATGTGGCCACAGACTACTTATGCTAGAAATCCGAGTGAAAGCGGCAGGCAAGGCACATTCTTGGAAAGGAGAGCAAGTCATCGGGTGGTGGAAGCTACACACCAAAGTGGAGGAATTTGTACAAGAAGTGCACAGGCAGGTAGATTGGGACTGGGAAGGGACAACAGATGCCATGTGGGACAGGGTTGCCAGGAAAATTAGAAACTTTGGGAAAGCCATTTTAGGGCAAGGTAGAGTGGGAGGCACAGTCCAGGGGATCAGGCAAACGGTGGTGGAACAAGGAGGTAGAAGCAGTCATCAAGCAAAAGAAGGCTGCTTTCCACAGGTGGTGGGAGATAGTTGACCCAGAGTCTAAGACACAATATAGACAGGCCAAGACCACCGCTAGGAGGATCATTTCCCTGGCCAAACATCAGAAGTATGATGCCCTTTATGAGCTGTTAGGGACAAAGGAAGGGGAGAAATAAGTTTTCAAACTGGCAAAGGCTAGAGATAGAGCTGCTAAAGATATACACCGAGCCATAACAGTGAAGGATAGTGACAGTAGGGTCCTGCTCTCCCCACCAGAGGTAAAGAGGATGTGGGAAGAGTATTTTCAAACCCTCTTGAATGCCACAGGGAGAGGTGAGGACACCACTACCCATCCGGCATCAACAGGGGTGGTGGACTGTATAACAGAGGAGGAAGTACTTAGGGCACTAAGGAAGATGAAAGGTCGAAAAGCTGTAGGCCCAGATGGCATTCCCATCCAATTGTGGCATAGCCTAGGGAGCACAGGTACTAGGTGGCTAGGGAAACTATACAGTAGGATAGCTAGAGGAGACAGAATGCCATCTGAATGGTGGGAGAGTTGGATAGTACCACTCTTCAAGGGCAAATGGGATGTCCAGGATTGTGGTAACTACAGAGGTATAAAGCTAATGAGCCACTCCATGAAGCTCTGGGAGAGAGTACTGGAATGTCGTCTCAGGGTTTGAACTAGTGTCTGGGGAAACCAGTTTGGGTTTATGCCAGGGAGGTCCACAATTGAACCAATCTTCATCCTGAGGCAGATGATAGAGAAATATAGAGCAGCAAAGAAAGCTCTCCATGCCATCTTTGTCGACCTGGAGAAGGTTTATAACAGTGTCCAATGACAGATAGTTTGGGAGGTTTTATGAAAAAGGGGGGGGTAGAAGAAGGGTTTATCCGAATAGTGCTCAAATCATGTCCGGGTCACCAATTTTGTAGCGTGTTCGTTGTTGCAATAATCCAGAGACTAAGTTTAATCAAATTTGTAAAACTAACTAATTCAAACTGATTTAATTAATAAACAGTTAATTAGTGATAAAAATGATAAACTCGAATAAATATAACGAAATTCGTGGATCAACACTAAAATGTGACTGTACCGACCAAAGTAGTAGAACCCGTTTTTTTCTAAATTCTCTTTTCTTTTTGTTCCAGAATTTTAAATGAAAAGTTGAGTTCCAATAGAACTCCAACCTCTTTAAATTGTGGAACATAGAGAATGAAAATGACGTCATGCTGGTGATGCAGGAAATTCAAAGAGCCTCACCAGACAATGACGCTGTTAAGGAAATGTCAGGTCTGGGTGACCCACTACATCATGTATGAAGATTCCAGAGCCAGAGTAAGGACTCCTTGGGGGAATACTGGGGTTTCCCAGTGAAAGTCAGGGTGCACAAACGTTCAGCAATTAGGCCGGTTACAAGCAAAAAGACCACGGCAATTTGACCATGGGTAAAAAGACCACGGTAAAAGGACAGCAAGCAATGAGGTTGCATGGCAATATGACTGTGGGTAAAAAGATCGCAAACAATAAAGTCGCACAGCAATAATACCTGGTTACTATTTTACCTAGCGATTGAGGTGAAAGATGCATGCAATGAATTATCTTTGGAAAGTACCTTTACAATGATCTCTACTTTCGGTGTTTTGGTCCCCCAGCATTCTCGCCTTCGGCTCGAAGGCCTTCTCCCCGCGAACAAGAAACATATCGATTCTGTGAATGATCTCGTGTAGCCAGGAATATCCCGTTTGTACGAATCTCGCTTTTCTAGGAACTCTGCCTACTTTGGAAACTTCATAGCATCTCTGATACTAAGAGTATGTGTAACTCCGCCTACTACCTTTTTGGGGGGTCTTTTTACCCTCGATCATATTATCATGCGATATAAATTTTCGCGTCCGTTTTTTTGGCGGTCTTTTTACCCTCGATCACATTACTGTGTGATCTAATATTTTGTGGCATTTTCACCACGGTCTTTTTACCCACGATCATATTGCCACGGCCTTTTCGCCTGTCACGCTTAGGCCATACCTCTTCATTCTGGTTATGGACGAACTGCTGATGGGAGTAGGTGAATGGGCCCCTCAGTGTTTAGTATTTGTAGACGACATTGGAAATCTTAGTGACAGCAGAGAAAAGGTAGAAAAGGGACTAAACAACATTAGAGGAGCAATAGAAAAGGGAGGGCTCAAGATAAACATGAAAAAGACAGAGTATTTAGCTTTCAGTTGGGAAGGACGTGAAAGTAACGGGACGTACACTCAAGGAGTGAACTGGTGAAAAAGGTGCAAGAGGTACAGTACTTAGGGTCAACTTTCCAAAGCAATGGGGAGATAGATGTTGAGGTGACCTGTAGGATCAATGAGGGTTGGCAAAAGTGGAGACAGGCAAGAGAAGTCCTGTGTGATAGGAGGGTCCCAATCAAGTTGAAGGGGAAGTTCTACAGGGCAGTGGTTAGGCCAGCTATGCTATATGGATCGGAGTGTTGGGCAGTGAGGAAGACACACGTCAGTAGAATGCAAGTAGCTGAGATGCGAATGCTGCGGTACATGAGTGGGGTATCAAGATCAGATAGAATTAGGAACGAGTATGTTAGGGGTAGCCTGGGGGTGGTGGACGTCGCCGAAATGATGAGGGAAAATAGTCTGAGGTGGTATAGACATGTAATGAGAAGAGGGGAGGAGGAGCTCGTTAGGGTCATACCAGGATTGCAAGTGGTAGGAAGCACCCGGGGCAGGGGGAGACCGAAGTTGACGTGGGAACAGGTTGTCTGTAGGGATATGGCGGTGTGTGGGCGACAGACGGGAGTGGAGGGCTAGAACCCGCAGACCCGACCCTGCCTCAGGTGGGATAAGCATATTCTGATGGGTGAAGCATATTCTGATCTAAATTATAAAGGAGGTATTGCTTATGTTATCCGCCCTTTTTCTTTGGCATTTTCTGCCATTTCTTTGTTTAGATGTCATTTGAGGGAGTATAATTCTAGCTAACAATTACAATAGGGCCTCTACTGCTCCATAAACAATGTCCCATCTTCAGTGGCTCCTCAAACTGTAGATTGGACTGGCACTATAGAATTGTTAATAACAAATGCAAAAATTCCTCATGAGTTGGAAAGTTGAATCATGCAACACTTGAAATGTGTGCCCCATTGAGGTAGTGAGGAGGGATCAATTGCTGCATTGCACCTCCCTGGCAGAGCCGTAACGGGGGTATGAAGCGCCTGTGGCAAGTGTCTAACTTTCGCTTGCCCGTAACACAATAATGACAAAAAAAAAAACTTAAACATTTTGCGCCCCAAACCCAGTTGCGCCCGTGGCGGCTGCCTTCTTCGCCAGGCCCTCGTTACGGTCCTGCTTCCTGGATCCGTCCAGGGTGAGCGATGCATTTAAATGCCAACAACTGAGTGCACAGCTGAGCGATCAGTTACTGGATACACCCTGTATGTGGCCTAATGGAACAAAAATCGGTGCCGATCCTTCTGCGGGTGAGAAGCGAGAGAATTGCAGGCTTCTGCAGTTTGCGACGGAACGGGCCTATTTAATATTGGGAGAAACAATTTCCCACTAGATGGCGAAAGTTACCATCTTGTTAGCCGGAAAAAGCCTAATTTGTTGGTGAAATGTAAATAATAGTGAGGTTCCATTTGCGCATTGGTATTTTAAGTGAAGACGTAAATATCAATTACATTTTTTGCATGAATTCCATCATTTTCATCGTGAATAGAGACAGTTTTTTTCTGGAATGAGTTCAACTTCACTATGCATCCATCGATCGATGACAATATTTATAACCTAAGGCGTTGCGCATAGAAGGTTTGCAGACAGAGTATAGGGCATTACTTTGCTGGTGATTTCCTGCTCACATCAAATCCAGGTCGGATTCGTTAACAGACATCTATTGGCTAACTTTGGTTTCAACAAATTAGTTATTTGGCCGAGTTATTTTGCCTTCCACTCTCGTTTTTCATAAGCTGTTGTTTGTTTTCTTTTTAAACCGTGAATGAGTATCTACTATATACCTTTCCGCCATCAATGAAGCCCTGAACACCAAATTACAATTTTATGCTACTTGCAACCGATTGATAATGAAATAGCTCCGGAAAATCTAGAAAGAGATTTACACAACAAATAATCCACGATGTTAGCGACGTTATTAGTGAGTTTTGTATTGATCGGCTTCTCAAAAGGTAAGTAATATTTCCGGCATTCAGTCAATTAATTATTGTCGAAAAAGTAAATACAATTAGTAATGCCTGGGTTCAGACACACCGGCAAAAATATATTGTAAAATGATATTTAATAAATTAACGAAACCGGCTGTAATGACGATAAACGATTGTGGAGAAGAAAAGTATAGCATTGATTTTCTGATATTTACAGCTAAGGGCTGCCATCATCCTATGATACTCCTAAACGTTTGCACATAATCATTCATTTTGGTCTTTTACCAATGCAGCAACTTAAGAATTATTAAACGCAATTATTATTATTATTGTCGTCATGGTTAAGGTAACCAGATTTTAACTCAAAAATCACAAAGTAGGGGTCACGGGTGAACCCCAAGCATTTTAAAATTCGTCATATCTTTGTTATTATTTATTGGGAAACCAAATTATAAATAAACTACACACTCTGTTAGATATACGGTAATTTTGCAAAAAGAATTTAAGCTGTACCAAAAATTATATAAAAATCTTCTCTGCAAAAACTAGCCACCCACACATAGACAAGTGGCCCCTTTCTTTATGTTTGGTCAACAACCCCATCAACTGCTCCCTGTAAGGAACGTGGCAGTATATCTGGGGCAATTTAATTTTAATTAAAAATTAAGCTAAAACCCAAAAAGAAAAACTTTACAAAAAAAGTTACATACAGTAAGTACGTAGATGGTGTGTTGTGAGCACCCCAAGCTGATAAAACACCTGCCTTATCAAACTATATAGTCAATTCATCACAATTTGTTTTGGATGTCGTGGTGGGCTAAATAAAACAAAGCTAATAAAGGTTTCACAGCCCTAATATAACCATAATTGATTTTTTTTCCTAACTTAAAGGTTAATACAAAAAATGTCGGTGAAGTAACTTTTTTCTAATAAAAATTGGCCATTTAAGTTGGTAGTCTGACAGACTACTCGTTAGTGATTATGTAACAGCAAAGACGACGTTAGTGTTTGAGGGATAACCCTAGATAACTAACGAGTAGTCACTCAGACTACCCGATTTGTCCAACATGTTAAACTTTTACCCTTAAAATGAATGGATGACAGTAGAACTTCGGTATATCGCACTCGCTTATATCGAAATTCTGCCTATATCGAAGTTGAAGCGCCGGTCCCGCCAGACACAATGTTAATTAATACCAAAGATGCCCTGATAAATCGAAACTCGTTTATTTCGAAATCTCGGTTTTATCGAAGGTGATTTTCAGTCCCTCTGATCAGAAGCCTAAGGCCTGGTTCACACGGCAACCTATTCGATACGATATTTCTCGTACACGATTTTATCGAATACGAGACAGAGTTTCACATGGCGACTATTCAATTAGAGTTTTCACGTATAGAGGGACACTGCAGGGAAGCACATTTGTTGTTGTTGTTTGTTGGAGTTTAAGGTCCCGTCAACTACGAGGTCATTAGAGACCCGTACACTGCATAGCTCTAATGCATATACTGCACAGACACTACACTAATGCGACGATTATTGGGTATTAGCAGTACCCAGCTTTCTCGAGCGACCACCCATGTCAGTACTAACTGGGCTTGCGTTGCTTAACTTCAGGGATCAGACGAGAACTGGTGTGTCCAACGCAACTCGCCGCTCCCAGGGAAGCACAGATAGTAAGTGAACTAACAGTCGTCATCACGAATGCACGCATTCAAGGGTCCACTTATTACAGGCCTGGGAGCGGCTTATTGCATTGGACACACCAGCTGTCATCTGATCACTGAAGTTAAGCAACGCATCCCCAGCTAGTACTAACATGCCGTTTGGGAAAACTGGGTACTGCTAGTACCCAACAAGTGTCGCATTAGGGTAGTGTCTGTGCCGTCTCTGCATTAGAACTACGCAGTAAACGGGGCTCTAATGACCTTTGTAGTTGAATGGCCCTAAAACAGCAACAAACAAACAATTACAGAGCAGTGGTTGAGCCAACTATGCTATATGGATCAGTGTTGGGCAGTGAGAAAGACTCAGGTCAACAGAATGCAGGTAGCTGAGATGCGACTGCTGCAGTACATGAGTGGGGTGTAGAGAGTAGATAGGATTAGGAATGAGTATAATAGAGGTAGCGTGGGGGTGGTGGACATCGCTGAAAAAGTGAGAGAATAGATTGCAGTGCTATGGGCACGTAATGCGAGGAGATGAGGAGCTCGTTAGGTCCATTTGAGGAATGCAGGTGGTTGGAAGCACACGGGGCAGGGGAAGACCAAAGCAGACGTGGGAGCAGGTTGTCCATTAGGATATAGCAGTGGACGGGGAACTCGTAGGAGATAGACGGGAGTGGAGGGCTAGAACCCACAGACTCGACCCTGCCACAGGCGGAATAAGGGGTTGATGATGAGGCAGGTGCACAGGCATCCCACATTTCAAAATCTGGAAAAATTTTTGCTAAAGTTTCTTTTCTGACTTAGTAGGGGGAAAAAGTTTGTTCGTGTGAACAGCACAATAGCAAAATAAGTGCCACTGCTTCTCGTATTCGAGAATCTCGCATCTCAGTGACAAGTTCGGTCAGTATACGGGAAAATGTTTTTCTCCTATTCGAGATTTCCCCGCATGGCCTCCATCTGAACAATCCAATATAGTTTTAAATGTCACTTCTTTATTCGGGAAAAACTCGTATACGGTATACGGGAAAAACATTGCCATGTGAACGAGGCCTATGGGATATATCGAAATATTGTAAATATAGTATTTGACTTTGGTCGACAGGGACTATAGAGAGGGTCTCACTCCATCTAGACCAAGGTCATCAACCTTTGTCGACTCACTAAACCCTTAGAACTAAAAGATTTTTATCCCGTCAGTGCCATTGAATTGGCAGCCCACACATGAAGCCTCTGATGTACAACTGTACCCCTCTGGTTGGAAATGTGGCCCTGGATGAGTATAAGGTGAGAAAGGATCATACGTATAAATTGAGGGAGATAAGGGCACAGATAAGAATCATACTACTGGTCTTTTTTGACAAGATCCATTTGGCAATGGAATACCTTTTGAGAGGATAAAGTGGAGGGCTTCCTGAAAGGAAAAGCCACCATTGCAAGTATTGTAGGGGGACAAACAATTATAGTTTAGGGTTTTAGGAGTTTTACGGAACCTGCCACAGGCGTGATAATGGTATGGTGATGACGATGATGATCTTAATATTTTATCCTAAAATTGAAATTGTAGATACAGTAGTATAATAGTGAGACATTTACATTTGAAAAACGTAAATTTTGACTATAATTTCCGGAATTTGATATATCGAAACTCGGATATATCGAAGTATTTTTCATGGTCCCCTTAGGTTCGATATAACGCGTTTCTACTGTGTTTTGAAATTTGGCGTATTTTCCTAATTTTTATATTAATGCTGGAATCACAATTATATTAATGCTTCGTCATGGGATCCCGACAATTGGGTGAATGACAATTTGATGAATCACAGGTGAATACGACAATTCGGTGAATACGACAATTCGGTGAATACGACAATTGGGTGAACGACCATTGGGTGAAGGACAACTGGGTGTATACGACAATTGGGTGAATGCAACAATTGGGTGAAAAATTTGTTTTTTAATTTGCTTTTTGCCTCATGTAATCCTACTACACCGCAGCTGTCACTCGGAGCTACTCTACTACGAGTAGCTTTACCACGATTTACAGTTCCATCACAGAGGATGGGCGTTCTGCATTGATGGGAGTTCATCAAGCATTGTGGGATGGTTTGCAGTGACCATTTTATGAAGAGCTCTTTGATCTCTAGCCTACATGATCTTGGGTCTTCCAGTCCTAGGTGGAACACTTTCGGTGCCTTTCTCTTTCCAGGCCCGGATGACGTTGTGAACAGTCGATTTTGGGATGTTTAGGAGGATTGATGTCTCCCTAACAGTTTTGCCTGTGAGATGACACCTGACAATTGTACCCCTTTGGGAGTCTGAAAGCTGTTTTCTTTGAGACATTCTTTCAGCATTCGCCGAAGTACCATCTCATAATAGTGTACTCTCTGTTATATAGTCCTGGGAGGAATGCCACCTATGATATTGGAAAGGAATGTCACATTTTAATGCAAATAAGGGTTGTCCCATGACTTTTGATAGGGTAGTGTATATGGGCAGTACTGAATGCAATGATATTATCGGAAATAATTATCTAACATGTGAAAATGTTAAGTCGCCCGGGACAAATGACTGTCGGACAAGGACACAGACCTCAATACCAGTACATACCCTGGTGTAGCGGGATCATCATCATCATCTAACCCTCCTCCCGCCTGAGGCAGGGTCGGGTCTGTGGGTTCTTCTCCACCACTCCCACCAATTCCCCACCACTCCCACCAATTCCCCACCACTCCCACCAATTCCCCACCACTCCCACCAATTCCCCACCAAATCCCCCTCCATCCCACATGCCTCCATGTCCGTTTGCACCAACTGCTGCCACGTCTGCTTTGGCCTTCCTCTACCTCTGGGGTCCCCAACCACCTGCATTCCCATAATTGACCTAATAAGCTCCTCCTCTTCTCTTCTCATCACATGGCCATACCACCTCAACCGGTTCCCTCTCAGCTCCCCCATAATGTCTCCCACCCCTAAACTACCTCTAATGTAATCATTCCTAATTCTGTCGGCTTGTGACACCCCACTCATGTAGCACAGCATTCACATTTCTGCCACTTGCATTTGCCGTTCATGGTTCTTCCTAACTGCCCAACACTCTGAGCCATACAGCATTTGCTGGCCTAACGATGGTTCTGTAAACCTTACCCTTAAACTTTATTGGGACCCGACAGTCGCACAGGACCCCACTTGCCTGCCTCCATTTCAGCCACCCTGCATTAATTCTATAGGGCACATCAGAATCTATTTCCACATTGCTCTGGAACACTGATCCTAAATATCGATACTTTTGTACCACTGGAATCCTGTCTCCCCTGCAATGGATCTCACCCCCTTGCCCCTGGTTACTAAAATTGAAAGCTAGGTACTCAGTCTTCTTCATGTTCACCTTAAGACCCCCCCCCCACTTTCCACTGCTGTCTTAATGTCCTGTAAGCCCTTTTTTGCATCCTCTTTGGACTCCTCCAACCTACCTACATCATCAGCAAATACCAGGTACTGAGGCGCCCATTCTCCTACTCCTGTCAGCAGCTCATCCATTACTAGTGTAAATAAATATGGGCTAAGTGCTGACCCTTGATGCACACCAACCTGCACACTGAAAAGTGCAGTGTTTCTCCATGCTGTCCTCACTCTAGTGATGCACCCCTCATACATATCCTGCACTATCCCAATATGGCTAGGGACCTGTCTAGGGTCACTATCCTAGGCCTTCTCCAGGTCAAGAAATACTGCATGGAGGTCCTTCTTTGCTACTCTATGCCTCTCTATCATCTGTCTTAGAATAAAGATTGGTTCCATGGTGGACCTACCAAGTATAAACCCAAATTATTTTCCCTGGACCCTAGTTTGCTCTCTGAGGCGACATTCCAAGAGTCACTCCAACAGCTTCATAGAATGGCTCGTAAGCTTAATGCCTCTATGGTTTCCACAGTCCTAGCCATCACCCTTGCCCTTGAACAATGGAATTACCCAAATCTCTCACCATGCAGATGGCGTCCTATCACCTTTTGTTAACTTATTAAAAAGCTTCCCAAGCCATGTAATTCCTGTGGTCCCCAAAATGAGCCAAACATCGATAGCGATCTTATCTGGGCCTACTGCTTTGTGACTACCCATGTGTGCCCGGGGTAGAATAGGCACAATGCATACCTGCATGTTGTAAGAGGTGACAAAAAGGGGTGACTTCTTCTTGCCCCTGACTGGACAACACCACTATCGTCTTTGCCCATGACTTGTGTTCTGGACGGGACGATACCATCATTGTGGTTGTTCGTGTCCTATCTGTGTTAGTTACTTGATAACTGTCTGACTTGTTTGCGGTCGATGTAGGTTCCTTACTCAGGTGACCGTAAACAAACGCCTACCCACGTGTTTGCCGTGCGTGGTTGACCCGCACCCTTGGGAAAAGTGGATCCTGGTGATTGACGAGGCGCATGTCCTGCAATGTCTCTGAGCCACCTCACACTTGTGGCTTGGCTGACAGACATTAGGGATTAGGGCTGCAGTCTACAGTCCCAACACATCACTTTGGCCACAGCTTCCAGGGAAAATGGGAGGCCTAGGCAGTGGCCCGGTGTTGGTCAATCAGCCAGGGGCGCATAAGTGGTTATACCTCCTAGGGTGACTGTAAGTAGACCAGCAGTCAACCCCGATGCCAATGGCCCGGTACTCGGGGATTATGCCACCCTAACGGTATACTGCCCGAGGAATCTCAGCGACCCGAATGGGCGTCCCCTCATTGGGCTCCGTGTGGTGGGTAAGACCTGCGGGCAGTGAACACATAATTATCAAAAATTATGGCAACCCTAAAACCGAGGCTGGTGGCCTCCTCAAATAACCCTACCCCTACCCCTCCCCCTTTTTCTTTACTGACTTGTGTTGAGCCGGAAGATGGCAGGCTCGGGCCCACCCAATTGAGTGGGCCAGCTGCCATTGAGCTGATGGAGAGATGTACTGCTCCAACAAAGAAGCCGCATTCCCCCAGTAAGCCAACTGGATCAGGGAGCGAAGCTGTGGCGTCTATGGCATCGGCACCTGCCCTTAACTAGAGGCAACGACCTCTTAGCCTTAAGGTGCAGGGTTCAAAAGCCAATGCACAGCATGTTCCTGCATCTAAGAATTTAGGTGCAGTCCAACCACCATCCATACCTTCTTCCTATCCTCCCCAGTTTATTTCTATCTCTGGGGAGGATGGAGCAGCCTTGGGGAAGGCGTCGCCCTTCCTTATCGCCAAAGCCATCAAGGGCATTGCCAGCGATGTGACTTTGGTCAAGAAACTGCGCAATGGCACCTTGTTGGTGGAGGCATCTGCCCCTCACCAGATAGAAGCATTACTGAAAATGCGGAAGCTCGGTGATATCCCTGGTGTTGTGCAGTGTCCTGACCTATGTGGGGAATCAGAAGAGCAGATAGCGGAGGAGCTCAGGGACCAGGGTGTGGTGGCTGTCCGCCGCACCTCCGTCCGTCCGCCGTCCGCCCATCTGACACGTTGGTGCTAACTTTTGGTAGGCCCAAGGTGCTGGAGTACAGCATGGCTGGCTACCTCCGCTTGCCTGTCCGTGCCTTCATCCCCAGCCCACTTCGGTGCTTCAATTGCCAGTGATATGGCCATGGACAGAATTCGTGTTCTGCCAAGGTCGTGTGTGGCACCCTTGGACAGGGTGACCACTCCCCTGAGTCTTGTAAGACTGCACCTTTTTGTGTCAACTGTAAGGGCAACCACCCCGCCTCCTCTCGGGATTGCCCCACTTGGCTGCAGGAACATGTGATCCAGGAGTTGCGTCTCCAGAAGTGTTTAGCTTTCAGGATGAAACGCAGCTGCTAGCCTTGCCAAGGGGCCCCCAGTTGTAGGGTGTCCTGTGCAGGTGCTGCCAAGACCCAGTACCCAGACGGACACCCTACCTCAGCTCCCCCCTCTCATTCGTTTGACGCCCCCTGGGGCCCGCGGGGTTACTGGGGTGCTGGTCTGTGCCAGTATTGGCTGCCAGGCGGACCCCGACCCCATTTGCATGGCCTTTTCCGGCTCCACCACCGCCTCTTGCCCATTCATGGGTCCCCCAATGATAGCGGTGCCAGCTTCTTTAGAGGCCCCAGATGTCACTCATCACAGAGAGGCATCTCCCTTGAAGGCCTCCCTCCCTGTCTCAGGCCAGCCAGCCCCCTCCATGGAGAGGGTGGTGGGTGAGACAGGAGGAAAGAAAGTAAGGACACCTACCAATTCCACATTGGGCGGGTGTTCTTGGTTCATCCACCCAAGCTCTCCAGCCAAAGGCAGAGAACACGGGGTGGTTTCATGCCCCACCTGGGGAAAGATGGGGATTCCTCCTTCGAGATGCAGGAGGACGAACCAATTGAAGGCATTCCTCCCTTTTCTGCATTGGGACGGAGAAAAAGGAGAAATAGAAACAAGCCACCTAAGTTCACGTGATGGTAAATTTCCTACAATGGAACTGTCGAGGGTTTTCCCACAAGAGGGACGAGATCAAACTTCTGATCTCTAGGCACCACCCTGTGTGCGTCTCCTTCCAGGAGATCCTGTCTCAGAGTGATACCCCCGTTTCAATATGGGGGTACACTACATATTCAGACTCCCGGCAGCAAGGAAGCCACCCTGTGGGAGGGGTCGCTATCCTTATCCAGAATGGGTGCATGCATGTGCCAGTGGCTTTGCAGACGCCTCTGCAAGCAGTGGCGGACTCATTGCAACTAGATGTGCCCACCACTCTATGTTCCCTCTACATGCCTGCTGGGATTGATTTCCCATGGGAGACCTAGACTCCCTCAGTGCCCAGCTTCCAAGACCCTTCCTGATTATGGGTGACTTTAACACCGATAATCCCCAATGGGGCTTGGACAGTCACAATCCCTGAGGGCGACTTGTGGAACAAGTGCCAACACAGGTGCCCCCACACATATGATGACTGCCACTGGTGGCCTGTCATGCATAGACCTTCCCATTTGCTCTCCTGGGTTAGCACCAGGTTAGACCCTTGTGGATGTGATCACTTCCCCATCAAGATTAGCAGTGGAGATGGGTCAATTTTCCAAAACCCGCCATGGTGGTGTGCGTCGGGCGGACTGGGAAGAGTTTGCCCACCGTATCTACTTTAGCCCACTGTGATTTTGATGGGATCAACGACCTAGTGAGTGACTTCACAGAGGTGGTTGTCGGGGCGGCATTGGCATCCATCCCCCAGAGCTTGTGTAACCCACCACGAGCATGGGTGCCTTTGTGGACGGAGGATTGTCGGAGTGCGTATTCGGGCTCGCTGACGGGCCCTTCAATGCTTTCAATCTCATCCTACTGAGGCCAATCCTATCGACTATCTCCGAGCCCGGGGATATGCACGACGGGTGATCATGGAGGCCAAACGCTTCTCATAGAGTCAGTATGTCTCCTCACTTACCTGTCACACGCCCTCCAAGAAAGTCTGGGAAAAGCTGAGGAAGATCCAAGGCAGATATTTACCATCATGTGGCTCAGGTCTCCTTGTACAAGGGAGACATTGCCTTCTGCCGTGTGAAGTGGCTGAGGAACTGGCAAGGACGTTTGCCACCGTCTCTAGTTCCCAGCACTACACGGCAGCATTTATACAGTCCAAACAAGCTGCAGAACGCCACACACTTAATTTTGCTGGAGGTGTCCCTGAGGGGTATAACAACCCATTTACCCCTTGGGAGCTGCGGGCAGCTCTAGCAAGAACCAGGGATACTGCCCCTGGACCAGATAGCATCCACTATCAAATGTTACGACACCTACCAGAGAAAGGCATTAGATACCTGCTTGAGGTATTGAATTACATTTGGCAGCAGTGTGAAATCCCTGCAGGTTGGCGAGATGCTACTATAATCCCACTGCAAAAACCTGGGAAGGATAGTAGCCTTCCAAAACATTACAGACGCATTTCTTTTATGAGCTGTCTTTGCAAAACCATGGAACGCATGGTGAATTGGCGCCTGGTGTGGTATCTTGAACGGCACAACCTTCCCGCCAATGCCCAATGTCGGTTCCGTGCTGGCATGTCTCCAGTGGATCATCTGATCTCACTGGAGACTGCAGTACGTGAGGCCTTTCTCCACATGCAGCACTTAGTGGCTGTCTTCTTTGATGTGGAGAAGGCATATGATATCACATGGCGCCATGGTATACTGGAGACCTTGCACCGGTGGGGGCTCAGGGGTAATCTGCCCCTCTTCCTCCATAGCTTTTGTCCGAGCAGACGTTAAGTGTGCGTGTGTGTAATGGTGTCCCACAGGGGAGCGTCTTGAGTGTGACGCTCTTTGCTGTTGCGGTGAATGGCCTACCATCTTCTATTCACCCCCTGGTACAGTCGTCCCTATTCGTGGACGACTTCTCTATCAGGTACCGGGCTGCCACGATGCACAGCATTGAGCATCAGCTGCAACTGGCAGTCAATTGTGCCAACGAGTTTGCCACTTCACGTGGCTATAAGTTCTCCCGTGACAATACAATGGTCATGCACTTCTGTCGTAAGCGATGGCTCCACCCTTAGCCTCAGCTTACTCTGAATGGCCGCCTCCTCCCAGTTGTAGAGGCAGCCGGTTTCTTGGTCTCCGTTTTTACAGCATGTGACATGAGTCCCACACTTGAAGGAGCTGAAGGCTAAGGGCCTTCGTTCGCTTAATATTCTATGGTGCCTGCAGGGAACTGGTTTTGGGGCGGATCTAACGGTGATGCTTCGCTCTATAGATCACTCGTTCGATCACGTCTGGATTATGGCTGTGGAGTTTATGGCCTGGCCGCCCTGTCTACTCTCCGGATGCTGGACAGTGTTCATCATGCAGGGATCCGGTTGTCTATTGGGGCATTCTGCAGAAGTCCAGTAATCAGCCTTTATGCTGAGAGTGGTGAACCGCCACTGGCTGTGTGGCGGCAGTACTTGGCAGTGGCATACATTTTGCGGCTGAAAGGTCAGCCACAGCGCCCTACACACCTAGCCATCTTTAGTAACACTATGAGTCCGCCATTTGACTGCCGCCTGGGGGTTCCCCCTCAATTCAGTGTGCAGTGGATGGACTGTCTTACCGGCCTTTGTGTTACTCTGCCTAGGGTGCAGCCTGTACTGCCAGCCTCTGTGCCACCCTGGGGAGTGCCAGAGCCAAGTTGTGACTTTGTGCTTGCAGCGTTACCCAAAACCACCACCGATAGGTCAGTGTAGCAACAAAAGTTTGCACCCCTCTCTTGGACCTATCGAGGCCATGTTTTTATTTACACAGATGGGTTGAAGGATGGCTCCTCGGTGGGTTGGTCAGTCTTCACAACTGGTTATCACATAGGGGGACTCCAGTGTCTTAACTGCAGAACTCACAGCTCTGCGCAGGGCACTGGAACTCATCCAAGTTTTGAACGACAGACAGTTTGTTGTTGCAACTGACTCCCTATCCTCCCTTCAGCTGTTGCACCCCCTATATGGCAGACATGCTATCGTCCAGGGTGTGCACAGATTGCTGCTTGTGATTCATAAGCAGGGCAAGACAGTGTTGTTTATGTGGGTCCTGGGGCATGTTCGCATCATGGGCAATGAGAGGGTAGATGCCCATGCCCATCAGGTGGCCCACTTGCCAGATATACTGAACACAGCTGTCCCCTCCTCCGATGCTCTTCCGATGGTGCAGCAGGCCTTACATGATCAATGACGGTCCCAGTGGTTTGCAGAGACCACCAACAAACTCCGCACACTGAAGGACACTCCAGATCACTGGGTGCCCTCGTGCCGCCAGTCGCGGAGGGAGGAGGTTGTGCTTGCTCGGCTTAGGATCGGTCACACGTTCCTCACCCACTCCCACGTTCTACGGGGTGAGGACCAACCAGGGTGTGACTTCTGTTGGGAGCCTCTCAATGTGGCACACATCTTTTGTCACTGTGAGAGATACCAAGAACTCAGTTGCCGACTGGGAGTCAGTCCAGAGCTCTCCACATCACTTGGGGATAAACCCCAAGCAGTGGAGAGCTCGCTGGTATTTGTGAAAGAGGCTGGCCTCTTTCACAAATATGTCTTTCACAAAAATCACCATGGTGGGGGTGTAAATTGCCATCCCACCATGATGGCAATAAAAAGGGCAAAAAGCCACTAAAAGTAATAACAATCAAAGGCAATAGCCAAATAAATATGGAAGAATAATTACAGGCAAAAGTGAAAACAGACATAACAATAAAAGTGGCAAAAGCCAAAACAGACAGAAGTAAAAGGCAAAAGCCAAAACGATACAAGAATAAATGGAAAGGTGCTGTAAAGTAAATTTGGTGAAAGTAGCCAGCTGCTTTCACAAAGACAAGCGCGCTCTCAACCCCCTAAGGGTTATCCCCAAGTAAGGTGGATAGCTCTCGACTGACTCCCAGACGGTATCGAAGTTCATGGTATCTCTCACAGTGACTAAAGATGTGTGCCACTGTGAGAGGCTCCCAACAGCAGTCACACCATGGTTGATCCTCACACCATAGAATGTTGGAGTTGGTGAGGAACGTGTGACCAATTCAAAGCTGAACAAGCACAACCTCCTCCCTCCATGACTGGTGGCAAGAGGACGCACAGTGCACTGGAGTGTCCTTCAGTGTGTGGAATTTGTTGGTTGTCTCTGCAAACCACTGGGACTGCCATTGGTTATGCATGGCCCACCACACCATCAGGAGAGCATCAGAGGAGGGAACAGCAGTATCGGGTACATTAGGCAAGTGGGCCACCTGACTGGCAGGGTCATCTGGCCTCTCGTTGCCAATGATGCCAACATGCCCCAGGACCCACATCAACAACACTGTCTTTCCCTGCATACGAATCACGAGTTGCAATTTGTGCACACCCTGGACAATGGCATGTCAGCCATAAATGGTGTGCAATAGCTGAAGAGAAGATAGGGAGTCAGTCCCAAAAATGAAATGTTTGTCATTCAATGATTGGATGAGTTCTAGTGCCCTGTGCAGAGCTGTGAGCTCAGCAGTGTCGCCTGGAAGGTGGCCCTCTATTAGATGACCAGTTGTAAAGACTGACCAACTCACCAAGGTGCCATCCTTTGAGCCATCCATGTAAATAAAAACATGGCCCTGGTAGGTCAGAGAGAGGCGTCCAAACTCTTGTTGGTACACTGACCTATCAGGCTGCGAGCACAAAATTATAATTTGGCTCTGGTGCTGTCCAGGGTGGCACAGAGGCTGGCAGTACAGGCTGCACCCTAGGTAGAGTCACACCCAGGCCATCAAGACCATCCAATCCGCCACATTCCAAATGGAGAGGGAACCACTTGGCAGGGTTACGAAGTGCGACTATAAACGGCTGTGTGTGTAGAGTGCTGTGGCTGACCTTTCAGCCGCAGAATATATATGCAGCTGCCACGTACCAGTGGTGGTTCACCAGTCTCAGCTTAAAGGCTGAGCACTGGACTTCTGCGGAAGGCCCCAATGGATAACCAGATACCAGCGTGATGAACACTGTCCAACATCCGGAGAGTACATGGAGCGGCCAGGCCATACATTCTTCAGCCATAATAAAGACGTGATCAAACGAGTGATCTGTAGAGCTGAAGCATCGCTGCTCAATCTGCCCCAAAACCATTTCCCTGTGGGCACCGCAGAATATTCAGGGAGAAAAGGCACTTAGCCTTCAGCTCCTTGAAATGCAGGACCCATGTCAGATGGCTGACGAAACAAAGGCCAAGAAACCAGGCCGCCTCTACAAATGGCAGCAAGAGGCCAGTCAGGGTAAGCTGAGGCTCAGGGTGGAGCCCTCGCTTATGACAGAAGTGCATGACCATTGTTTTGTCAGGGGAGAACATATAGCAGCGTCAGGTGGCAAACTCATTGGCACTATTGAGTGCCAGTTGCAACTGATGCTGAATGCTCTGCATCGTGGCAGGCCAGTACCAGATAGAAAAGTCGTCCACAAATAGGGACGACTGTACCAGGGTGTGAATGGAGGATGGTAAGCCATTCACCACAACAGCAAAGAGCGTCACACTCAAGACACTTCCCTGTGGGACACCATTCTCCTGCAGGAAGGCCAGGGAGTAGGTGTAACCCACACACACTCTGAAGGTCACATCGGACAAAAAGCAAGGGAGCAGCGAGTTGCATTGGACAAACCAGTTCTCGTCTGATCACTGAAGTTAAGCAAAGCAAGCCCAGTTAGTACTGACATGGGTGGTCGCTCGGGAAAGCTGGGTACTGCTAATACCCAATAATCGTCGCATTAGTGTAGCGTCTGTGCAGTCTATGCATTAGAACTATGCAATGGATGGGTCTCTAATGACCTTGTAGTTGACGTGACCTTAAACTCCAACAAACAAAAAAAACAAAAAGCAAAGGAGGAAGAGGGGCAGATTACCCGAGCCCCCAGTGGAGCAAGGTCTGCAGCATGCCATGGTGCATGTGGTATCATATGCCTTCTCCACATCAAAGAAGACAGCCACTAAGTGCTGTCTGTGGAGAAAAACCTCATGTACTGCGGTCTCAAGGGAGATCAAATGATCCACTGGAGACCTGCCGGCACGGAAGCCACAATGGGCATTGGCGAGAAGGTTGTGCCTTTCCAGATACCACACCAGGCGCCAGTTCACCATGCGTTCCATGGTTTTGCAAAGACAGTTTGTCAATGAAATGGGTCTATAATTTGTTGGAAGGCTACTATCCTTCACAGGATTTTGGTGTGGGATGATAATAGCCTCTTGCCAGCCTGCAGGGACTTAATGCTGCTGCCAAATGTAATTAAAAGCCTCATGGAGCTTACTAACGCTCTTCACTGGTAGATGTCATAGCATTTGATAGTGGATGTCATCTTGACCAGGGGCCGCTAGAGCTGCCCACAGCTCTCAAGGGGTAAATGGGTTGTTATACCCCTCAGAGACAATACCAGTGAAATTAATTGGATGGCGTTCTGCAGCCCATTTCTCTGGTAGAAATGTTTCCATGTAGTGCTGGGACCTGGAGATGGCTGCAAACGTCCTTGCCAGTTCCTCAGCCACCTCACATGGCAGAAGGAAATGTCTCCCTTGTACAAGGAGACCAGAGCCACATGATGGTAAATATCTGCCTTGGATCTTCCTCAGCTTTTCCCATACTTTCTTGGAGGGTGTGTGATGGGTAAGTGAGGTGACGTACGAGCTCCATGAGGAGCGTTTGGCCTCCTTGATTACCCGCTATGCATATGCCCGGGCTCAGAGGTAATCAACACCATTGACGTCAGTAGGACGAGACTGGAAGAAACACAGGGCTTGCCTGCAAGCCCGAATCGCACTCTGACAGTCCACCGTTCACCATGGCACCTGTACTCTGGGTGATGGGGGCACCATCTCTGTGAAGTGGATCACTAGATCATTGATCCCATCAAAATCTCACAGTGGGCAAAAGTCGATGCAGTGGGCGAACTCCTCCCTGTCTGCCCGACGCAGACACCACCATGGTGGGTTTTGGGGCAATGCCCCATCTCCACTGCTAATCTTGATGAGGAAGTGGTAACTTCCACAAGGGTCTGACAGAACCTCCTACTGCCAACCCAGGATAGCAGATGGAAAGGTCTATACACGAAAGACCACCAATGGCAGTCATGACATGCAAGGGGTCGCCTGTGTTTAGAACAATGAGGCCATTGTATGACCCATTGTTCCACAAGTCGCCCTCAAGGGTTGTGACCGCCCGAGCCCCATTGAGGATTATGGTCATTAAAGTCACCCATAAACAGGAAGGGTCTTGGAAGATTGGCACTCAGGGAGTCGAGGTCTGCCCGTGGGATATCACTTCCAGGAGGCATGTAGAGGGAACATTGAGTGGTGGGCACATCCATTTGGAATAAGACCACCACTGCCTGCAGCGGCGTCTGCAAAGCCATGCACCCATTCTGGATAAGGATAGCCACCCCTCCCACAGGGTGGCTTCCTTGCTGCCGGGTGTCTGCATATGTAATGTACCCCCATATTGAAATGGGGGTATCACTATGACACAGGATCTTCTGGAGGGAGATGGAGACAAGATTGTGCCTGGAAATCAGCAGTATGATCTTGTCCCTCTTGTGGGAAAACCCTCGGCAGTTCCGTTGTAGAAAATTTACTATCAGGTGGACTTAGGTGGCTTATTTCTATTCCTCCCTTTTCTCCGTCCCACTGCAGAAAAGGGTGGGATGCCTTCAATTGGGTCGTCCTCCATCTCAAAGGAGGAATCCCCATTGTGCCCCAGTTGGGGCATGAAAGTTGGCCAGAGAGCCTGGGTTGACGAACGAAAGACATGCGCCCGAGTGCAGTAGTGGCAGTTGTCCCTATTTATTTTCTTTCCACCTGTCTCACCCACCACCCCTTCCGTGGAGGAGGCTGGCTGGGCTGAGACAGAGAGGGAGGCCTTCAAGGGAGATGCCTCTCTTTGATGAGTGGCATCTGGGGCCTCCAAAGAAGCTGGCACCGCCATTAATGGGGAACCCATGCATGGGCTGGAGGTCGGTGGTGGAGCCAGAAGAAGCCATGGCAATGGGGTCGGAATCCGTCTGGCAGCCAATGCTAGCACAGACCGGCATCCCATTAACCCTGCAGGCCCGAGTGGGCATCAGTCGAATGAGAGGGGGGAGCTGGGTGCAGACAGACAACACAGCAGCTGCCTTTGCAGCACCTGCATAGTACAGCCCACGATTGGGGGTCCCTGGCAAGTCTAACAGCCGCCACGCACCCTGAAAGCTGATACCCTTCCAGACACACAACTCCTGGATCACTTGCTCCTGCAGCCAAGTAGGGCACTCCTGGGAAGAGGCTGGGTGGTTGAACTTGCAGTTTATGCAAAAAGGTGCAGTTTTATAAGATTCTGGGGAGTGGTCTCCCTGCCCACAAATTCCACACATGGCCTTGGCAGAACAGGAATTCTAACCATGGCAATCACACTGGCACTTGAAGCACCGAAGCAGGCTTGGTATAAAGGCACATACAGGTAAGCGGAGGTAGCCAGCCATGATGTACTTTGTCACCTTGGGCCTATCAAAGGTGTCAGAAGGGCAGGGTTCTCCATGCTGTCGAACTGAGGTGCAGCAGACAGCCTCCACACCCTGGTCCCTGAGCTCCCCCGTTAGTTGCTCCTCTGACTCACCCCATAGATCGAGGCACCGCACCATACGTCGACTGGTGTTTAAGGTGTGATGGGGTTCGACCACAATTGGGAAGTCAGCAATCTTCTGCATTGCCAGTAATTCTTCGGTCTGGTAGGTGACAGATGCCTCCACCAACAACCTGCCATTGTACAGTTTCTTGACCGCGGTCACATCACCGTCAATGCCCTTGATGGCTTTAGCGATAAGGAAGGGCGACGCCTTCCCCAAGGCTGCACCATCCTCCCCAGAGATGGAAAGAAACCGAGGAGGATAGGAAGAAGGCGTGGTAATTGTTTTGACTGCACCTAAGACCTTAGACCTAAGACCATTGCCTCTTGTTAAGGACAGGTGCCAATGCCATAGAAGCCACAGGTTCATTCCCTGATTCAGTTGGGTGACTGGGGGAATGCGGCCTCTTAGTTGGAGCATAATTTGTCTCCTTGATCTCAAAGGCAGCTGGCCCAGTCAGTCGGGTTGGCCCTCGCCTACCAGCTTCCGGCTCGACACAAGTCAGTAAAGGAGAAGAAGGTAAAGAGGTGCGGTTATTTAATAAGGCCCCCAGCCTCTGTTTAGTTGCCATACTTGAAATATATGTTAATTCGCTGTTCACAGGTCTCACCCACCAAGGAGCCGAACACGGGGACGCCGATTCGGGTCATCGAGATTCCCCGGACAGGATTACCTGCATAAACCCCGAGTACCAAACCATTGGTATCGGGGTAACTGCCGGGCCACTCACAGGAACCCTAGGGGGCATAAACACTTATGTGATCCTGGCCAGTTGAACAAGACCGGGTATATGCGTTGGCTGCCCGTTTTCCCTGGAAGCTGTGGCCAAAGTGATGTGTTGGGGCTGTAGGTTGCAACCTTAATCCTTGATGTCTGTCAGCCGCTTCACCAGTGTGGTGTGGCCTGGAGACATCACAGGACATGCGCCTCCTCAATCACCAGGATCTGCTTTTCCCAGGGGTGCAGGTCTCCATGCATGGCTTAGACGTGGTTAGGCGTTGATTTACGGTTACCTCAGTGAGGAGTATACATTGACCGAGAAAAATTTAAACAGTCATCCAGTAAAGGACACAAGTAGGACACTGACAGCCATGATGAATGTATCGTCCTGTCCAGAAAACAATTCACGAGCAAGGACGATAGCGGTGTTGTCCAGTCAGGGGCACCTCTTATGACATGCAGGTATGCACTGTGTCTATTCTACCCTGAGCACACTGATCACAGAATTATTGTGTGACTCACTGCAGCAGAGGCAGGTATCTGACAGCATTAATCTTTTTATCACTAATGAAGATAGGGTATGAGGGTCTTCCAGTTTTCAGCTTATCCATCGCAGAGTATTGGAGGAGAAATTATCATCTGTTGAATTTGAAGGAGATCAGTTCTTGGACACACTCATATTACTGGTCTTTTTTCCTGAGGATCATTTCCTAATGGAATGCTCTTGGTGAGGATAATGTGAGGAACTTTCTGAAAGGTACCAGTATAGAAAGTAGGGAATGAATGGGAGAATGGATGATGCGCTTCAAGTTCCTTGTGGTTTTCATATTTAAAACTTAGGTTTTCATAATTGAAATGTAAAAACTTAGGAAGAAGAGTTATGCTCTCAACTGCCAATTTGGCATATAAGGGCTGCTTGCAGTGTATTCAATGAGAATTTGATATTGCAACTTCATTCCAGCAATCACCAATATTTTGAGCAGCTTAATAAATATTGTACTCTTACTGAAATTGGGCTAATGATTTCCCATGCTGTCCATCAGCAGCTCTAACTGGTTGCCTAAATGTATTTCATAGGTAAATTTAATTTCTATTTTTATTTTAAAAGAATAAAAGTAAGTCGAAATTGTGTAAATCAGGGACTTACTGTAAAAGAAAACTGTAACCTTCTCCTGGTAAAGGAAACCTGTCAGATTTAAGTACTGGTACTGCTCCAGTGACACCTCAAGCTTACTAGAGTAGAAATTATTGAAGTTCTGGGTGTCTATTTAAACCCCAAATTGATGCTCTCTGCTCACTCCTGTCATTTATATCTTTGTCTAAAGGAGGGTTGGCCAACACAAGACCCATCGGTTGCATGTGGCCCACTGGCAGTCATGGTGCTAGGTCAAATAAACACAAAATTATTGTGCATAGCACCTAAACAACATTACTTAATGAGTCATCATCAACCAGGCAATCATTTGACCACTATCTAACATTCTGCGAAGTGATTATGTGGTTGAAGCTGCAGCATTCTTTCTTGTTTACTTTAATTCAACCAAAAAATTGTTTGTGTGGGTCAGCAGGAAATTCTATTTCTTAAATTTGGCCCACCTGATGGTAAGGTTGCCAACCCGTGGTCTAAGGCATTCCTTCTCTGCAACAAGTCGAGGAGAAATCTATTTCCACCCAGCTCTTCACAGGCACCTTTTCCAGATGCTGACCCATCCTAAGCTATTACTCTTTTATCTTGAGTACAGCCAGGTCTCCTTTTATACGGGGGATACATTCCTCAGAAATTCACATAAAAGAAGACCATACGTCTATGGAAAAATTAAAATTTTTTAATATTCATATAACTCCAAAATAAGGAATTAAATTTGACGTACAACCATGTAAAAAGGTTTGTTGATGTTAAAGAAAATAGGTTTCTTGATAAATTTCTTTGGGAAGCTAAAAAGATTTAAATCAATCTTAAATAAAATTGTATTTCCATTCAATTTTTTATCTGGTAGGGGTGTAAACCAGTGGCGGCTCGTCCACTATAATTTTTACAGAACTCTCTAGTTGTATGGAAATAATACAGTGCTGCCAAATGGAATGGACAAGAGTTATTGCAGCCCTGAGACAATAAATGACAAACGTCATAACATTTCCATTGATGTCTCTTCCATTCACATGATGTTTTCATCGCTACTTGGGCTGCAATAGTTCCTGCCCGGCCCACTGCGCTAAAGCTGGCAGCACTGGTTATGCACATACAAACCAAGAATTGAAATTGTCATTATTTTTGTCATTGTTTATGCATTGTTTTTATTGGCTCTTGGGCTGCAATAGTACCAGCCCAGTCCGTCTTTCTGCCGTGGGGGCAGCACTGTCTATTTGCATAGAAGTGAAGTTGAACTTAAGGGTGGATTGGAATTTATTTTTAAATGAATATACACTGTATAGTTGTTTTAATATAATTTTATCTTTTCTAAACCATTCTGATTCACTTTCCTATGGTCATCACCCAGGCCATCAAGACCAGCTCTACTAGTACCACATCCCACCAAACTCCCCCCAGAAAATTTTAACTTTATTCATGGAGCCCCACCATTGTTAATTCTCACGAGCCACCACTGGTGTAAACTATCTGTAACCTGTTTGTAAATCACTTTCATCATCAGAAATAACTGTATATGCAATGGATCACTTTGGTATAGGCAATAAATTTTCACAAACACATTTTTGTTCTCACTCTCCGCAGACTTTTGTTTTACCTGCCACGGTGGTGTAGTGGTTAGCACGCTCGGCAACTATGCCAGTAGTTCTAGGTTCGATACTGGACCGGCATGGGTCGGCTTCTTTTGGGTGAGAGAGAAACTGCGAGTGTGTCTTCTTTTGGATGAGAAGTAAAACCGAGGTCCCGTGTGGGTGTACGATGGCACCTGCACATAAAAGAACCCTCTCTACTATGCAATGAACAGATTATGCAAAATTTCCAGGTTTAGGAGCTCGCCCCCTGGCGTCGGTAGCATTCCCCAACGAACACTAGACCGACAATAAATAAGCATAGGGGTGCAGCTTTGCCCGGCAACCGGCTGCAGAAAAAACTATGACCCATATATCACCCTGTGTCCATTCAGAGGGACAAATGGGTACCCCACCCTGCCATAGGTTGGGAAAAGGGTTAGGAGTTGCTTTGTCTCTGCAGACTTTTGTTTTGACAATCATCGTCATCATACTCGTATCCCACTTGTGGCAGGTTCGGGTTTATGGGTCCACTCAACATGCTCTGATTAGGGACACCCAGTCAGGCGTCCTGTCCGTGCAGGAATATTGGCTGGGTTGTCTGTGGGGGGAGCCGGTGTCACACATCAAAGTGTCTGGTGGGAAACTGAAGCAATTTTTGAGTACCTGAAAGTGTCCACCATTTAGGTCAAAATGCAGATGCCGTAATTTGTCAGTTTTCTGCAGAGCACATACAGTGGTGGTCAAAATAATAAGAGTGGAGTGAAAATATTGACATTTCTGTTTATCAAATGCAAATGTTCAACACTTAAGAGTGTTAAGGATGTTTATGTCATAATGTTTGATTTGCAATACAAAGGCTACAGAAACTCTTGAACAAGAATAACGTGAGGAATACATAAACATCGCAATAGGGAGGTGGCCAAAATAATAAGAGTCATCCAAGTAGAAAGGTATTTTAAAAGTCCCCAGTGGCAATAATTGTTTATTCATGTATAAATAGTAATTGTCACTCAATCGTCACTTGTCAACACAAAACGAACAAAGAAATATGTAATCTTATCAAATGGTCTCAGTGTGTGGTTTCAAAAGTGTTGCAGGAATGCAGGATGCCACACAAAAAAAGAAACCACAGAATGCCCAAGAAAAACCTGTGCTAAACTTGACAGGTGTGTCACACATCAAGCTTTGAAGGATCAATTTGCAGCCTCAACATCAATTGTAATGAATTGTGGTCTTAACATCAGTGAGAGGGCAGTTAGAATACGTCTACAAGAAAGAGATTTGCATGGCCATATAGCCAGAAAAGTGCCATTGTTAAGTTTGACGAATGTTAAGGCATATTGCAATTGAAAGTGATGGCAGACTGTACATTAGAAGATCCAAAAAGGAACTGGCTCCTAGATATACAATTAAGAAAATAAATCATGGTGGAGCTAACATCAAGTTCTGGGGATGCGTCTCATACCATGGTGTTGGTCCAATATTTTGGATAAAACAAAACATGAACAAGGAAATCTATCACGATATTATGGTGAACATAATTCTGCCTTATGTGGAGGAAAACATGCCTTTAATTTGGGTGTATCAACAAGATAACGATCCAATACGTACTGCCAAGTTAGTAACAAATTCGTTCACTGGCAGAAATATATTAAAATTATCATGGTCGTCCCAATCACCAGATTTGAATCTGTAGAAAGAGTTGAAAGTTGAGTTTCTGTTACAAAAACCTCAAATGGAGTTGATATGGTGTTTGTCAACACCATATCAACTCCATGCCAAGATGTACAGCTGTCATTGATGCTAATAGACATGCAACAAAATATTAATTGCCGAACTTAATTGTTTTATTAAATCACTTCGTATTATGTACAAGTAGTTTTGTGTTAACACTCTTATTTTTTTACTCACCCCAAACTGGTGAGGTGGCTCACAACCATAGAGGACTAAGGTTGCACCCTGCAGCCTCTAAAACATCACTGGCCACAGCTTCCAGGGAAAATGGGTGGCTAAGGTGGAAACCTGGTCTTGGTCAACTGGCCAGTGGCACATGGGTCTGTGTGCCCTTGGTCAACCAGTGAGGGGCACATAGGTCTATGGCATCGACGGTTACTGTGAGTGGACTGGCCATCGACCCTGATGCCATTGGTCTGGTACTTGGGGATTATGCCATCCTTGCAGTTACCCGAGCAACCTTCTTGACCCAAATGGGTGTCCCCTTGTTGGTCTCCGTGGTGGGTGAGGACTGCAGACAGGGATATTGTAAAAACCCCAAACCATGGTGGTAAATCAGAGGCTGAGGGGTTCATCAAATAACCCCACCCCTTCGTCCTCTTCTCCTTCATTGACGTGTTGTTGTGTTGAGCTGGAAGATGGTGGGCTCAGACCCACCCAACTGAGTGGGCTGACTGCCACTGAGCTAATGGAGACAAGTACTGCTACAAATAACAGGTCGCATTCCCCCTAGTAAGTCAACTGGGTAAACCCCCCCCTCATCCGTTTGTTGCCCACTCTGGCCCATGGGGTCCATTGGGTGCCAGTCTGTTCTAGCATTGACTGCCAGATGGACCCCGACCCCATTTCAATGGGCCCCCAATAATGGTGGTTCCAGCCTCTTTGGAGGCCACAGATGCCTCTCTTCCAACAGACATCCCTCCAAAAGGCCTCCCTCCCTTGCTCAGCCCAGCCAGCCCACCCCTTGGAGGGGGTGGTGGGTGAGACAGGAGGAATGAAACTGGGGACACCCCCACTCCCACTGCAGGGTGCATGTCCTTGATTAAGCAGGTCTCTTTCACCAGCTTTAATTCAGATGTGGTTTCCTTTCAGGTGGTGTTGTCTTTTATCCTTTTGTCGTCCTTGGGTTTTGCCTTTTCATGTTTGTATTGGCTTTTGCCTTGTTTCTATCTGTGTCTCTTTAGGCTTTTGCCTTGTTTTTATCTATTTATTTGACTATTGCCTGTATACTTTTTTATTACTTTTAGTGGGCTTTTGCCCTTATTAATTGTTTTCATGGTGGGGTGGCCATTTATATAAACCCTCACCATGGTGATTGTCTTTCTAGGCCCTATTGACCATTGAAGTCAATGTATGCTAAAACACGAACACAAACACTTCTTTGACTGTCTAATAAAATGGCCAATGGATTTTATGTCATTGGTCTTAGACTGACTATACTTCCTCAACAAGCGTACAGTATGCATATTTGGCCAATTTGTTTAATCAAATGGAAGCTGCACAACTTCAAAATCACATGAAAGTAAACCACTTAAAACGAGACCCAACTGTATAATGTGCACCAGTGCATAATATGCATCCTAAGTTTAAAGATTTATGCCAATGTGAAAATCTCATTACTCATGTATTATACTCAGGCTAAGTTTGCCAGTTCGTAGTTATTTCTGATGATGATCCCAAAGAATTTTTAGGGTTTTAATATCAGTATTGTTGGACATAACTGGACTTAGACTGCTCACTTTTATTACAGGACTTGTTAATGTTTTTAATAATATGCTAGTATGCCTATTATTATACCTATGGCTATGCTTTTATTAATACAGTAGAACTTCAGTTATCTGACTCAATTGGGACCAGATCCCCTTTGAATAATCAAAAATTCGGATAATTGGATTTTTTCCAAAAAAGATTTTTGATATTAGATCCTAATTTAATGTATTACTGTTTGTATGTTGAAAATGGGAGAAAAAAACTATTAAATGAAAAGACAGCACTTTTACATATCGACACCTTCCCGGTAAAACATCGTAAGCGCCATTTCATAAATTTTACAGGAAATGAGAAAAACGTTCTGATTTCCTCATTCATTCTTATGCTTACAATATTTTTAGATATTAAAAAATAAAATAACTATTTAATGTAGGGTAAAACTTACCTAATGTAGGGTAAAACTGCAGAATTTGATTAAATTAAAAAGTGAAAATCTCAAAAAATGTCGCTTACGTTGTTTTACCGGGAAGGTGTCGATATTAAGCATACTTGATACATGTACATAATACTTAATACTTGTACATTAGTACAGTATGTATGTGTACCATACTGTAAATGATGGTCATTGCTTGCTGAATATTCTAATTCTTATTCACTACACTCCAAGCAGCCACATTAGACCAATATGGCAGTGGGGAGACCAACTCTCATTCCTACACATACTACCCTAAGTGCCCCCTGCAATACTAGCTACCCGTGTGTGCCCGGGGTAGAATAGGCACACTGCATACCTGCATGTCGTAAGAGGCAACAAAACGGGGTGACTTTTTCTTGCCCCTTACTGGACGACACCACTATCGTCTTTGTCTACGACGTGTTCTGGACAGGATGATACCAACATCATGATTGTTTCAGCGTTCGAGCTGACTTGTTCTCGGTTGACGTAGGCTCCTCACCGAGGTGACCGTAAACAAACGCCTACCCACGTGTTTGCCGTGCGTGGATACCCGCACCCCTGGGAAAAGTGGATCCTGGTGGATGAGGAGGCGTATGCCCTGCGATGTCTCTGAGCCACCTCACACTTGTGTCTTGCCTGACAGACAGTCGGGGACTAGGGTTGTGACTCACAGTCTCCAAAACATCACTTTGGCCACAGCTTTCAGGGAAAACGGGTGACCAAGGCAGTAGCCCAGGCTTGGTCAATTGGCCGGGGGCACATAAGTTGTTATGCCTCCTAGGGTGACTGTAAGTGGACCGGGTGTCAACCCTGATGCCAATGGTCCGGTACTCGGGGATTATGCCACCCTAACGGTATACTGCCCAAGGAATCTCGGCGACACGAATGGGCGTCCCCTCGTAGGGCTCCGTGTGGTGGGTAAGACCTGCGGGCAGTGAACACATAATTCTCTCAAATTATGGCAACTTTAAACCCAAGGCTAGGGGCCTCATAAATAACCCCACCCCTCCCCCTTCTTCTTTAGTGACTTGTGTTGAGCCGGAAGATGGCTGGCACGGTCCCACCCAACTGCGTGGGCCAGCTGCCACTGAGCTGATGGAGACATGTACTGCTCCAACAAAGAGGCCGCGTTCCCCCAGTAAGCCAACTGGATCAGGGAACGAACCTGTGACGTCTATGGCATCAGCACCTGCCCTTAACAAGAGGCAACGACCTCTTAGCCTTAAGGTGCAGGGTTCCACTGCTGATGCAAAGCATGTTCCTGCATCTAAGATTTTAGGTGCAGTCCAACAACCATCCATACCTTCTTCCTATCCTCCCTGGTTTATTTCCATCTCTGGGGAGGATGGTGCAGCCTTGGGGAAGGTAACTCCGCACACTGAAGGACACCCCAGAGCACTGGGGGTCCTCGTGCCACCAGTCACGGAGGGAGGAGGTTGTGCTTGCTCGGCTTCGGATCAGTCACACGTTCCTCACCCACTCCTACATTTTACGGGGTGAGCACCAACCATGGTGTGACTTCTGTTGGGAGAATCTCACAGTGGCACACATCTTTAGTCACTGAGAGATACCGTGAAATGCGATACCGTCTGTCGAGTCAGTCGTGAGCTCTCCACCTCACTTGGAGCTCGCTTGTATTTGTGAAGGAGACTGGCCTCTTTCACCACATCTGAATTATACACTTTTCCTTTAAAGCAGCATGCATTTATTCTTGGATCGTTTTGGCTTTTGCCTTTTTATATTTATGTCTGTTTTGGCTTTTGCCTTTTATATTTATGTCTGTCTTGGCTTTTGCCTGTTTATATTTGTGTCTGTTTTGGCTTTTGCCATTTTTATTGTTATGTCTGTTTAGCCTTTTGCCACCCTTATTGTTATGCCTGTTTTGGCTCTTGCCACTTTTATTGTTATGTCCGGTTTGGCCTTTGCCACCTTTTCTGTTATATCTGTTTTGGCTTTTGCCGCGTTTATTGTTCTGTTTGTTTGGGTTTTGCTGCTTTTATTTTTAACGTCTGTTTAGACTTTTGCCTGTAGTTATTTACCATATTTATTCGGCTATTGCCTTGTTATTTCTTTTCGTTTTAGTTGGGTTTTGCCCTTATTTATTGTCATCATGGTGGGATGGCGTTTTACGCCCCCACCATAGCGGAGGAGCTAAGGGACCAGGGTTCTCCATCCGATGGGATGGAGAATCCCGCCCATATGACACCTTGGTGCTGACCTTTGGTAGGACCAAGGTGCCGGAGTACATCATGGCTGGCTACCTCCGCTTGCCTGTCCATGCCTTCATCCCTAGTCCACTTCGGTGCTTCAACTGCCAGCGATATGGCCATGGACAGAATTCGTGTTCTGCCAATTCGTGTGGCACTTGTGGACTGGGTGACCACTCCCCTGAGCCATGTAAGACTGCACCTCTCTGCATAACCTGTAAGGGAAACCACCCCGCCTCTTCTCGGGATTGCCCCACTTGGCTGCAGGAACTGCGATCCAGGAGCTGCATTTCCAGAAGGGTATCAGTTTTCTGGATGCACTGTGGCTGCTAGCTTTGCCAGGGACCCCCAGTCGTGGGGTGTCCTATGCAGGTGCTGCCAAGGCAGCTGTTGTGACATGTGTCTGCACCCAGACGGACACACTACCTCAGCTCCCTCCTCTCATCCGTTTGACGCCCTCTCGGGCCCGCGGGGTCCATGGGGTGCCGGTCTGTGCAAGCATTGGCTGCCAGACGGACCCCGACATCATTTCCATGGCTTCTTCTGGCTCCACCGCCGCCTCTGGCCCATGCATGGGCCCCCCAATAATGGCGGTGCCAGCTTCTTTGGAAGCCCCAGATGCCACTCATCAAAGAGAGGCATCTCCCTTAAAGGCCTCCCTCCCTGTCCCAGCCCAGCCAGCCTCCTCCACGGAGGGGGCGGTGGGTGTGACAGGAGGAAAGAAAGTAGGGTCACCCCCCACTACTGCCATGGGCCGTGTGTCCTTGGTTCGTCCACCCAAGCTCTCTGGCCAACGGCAGAGAGAGGGGTGGTTTCATGCCCAAAGTGGGGCACGATGGGGATTCCTCCTTCGAGGTGGAGGAGGACGAACCAATTGAAGGCGTCCCTCCCTTTTCTGCAGTGGGACATAGGCGTCTTGTTTCTATTCCTATTGTTTTTTAAGTCCACGTGATGGTGAATTTCCTACAATGGAACTGTCAAGGGTTTTCCCACAAGAGGGACGAGGTCAAACTGATGATCTCGTGGCACAACCCCATCTGCATCTCCCTCCAGGAGATCCTGTGTCGAAGTAATACCCCCATGTCGTTACAGGGGTACACTGTATATGCAGACACCTGACAGCAAGGAAGCCACCCTGTGGGAGGGGTGGCTATCCTTATCCAGAATGGGTGCATGCATGTGCCAGTGGCTCTGCAGACGCCTCTGCAAGCAGTGGCGGTCTCATTGCCCATCATATCCCATCAGCAGACCTCGACTCCCTCAGCGCCCAGCTTCCAAGACCCTTCTTGATTATGGGTGATTTTAATGCCCGTAATCCCCAATGGGGCTCGGACAGTCACAATCCCTAGGGCGACTTGTGGAACAATGGGTGTCACACAATGGCCTCATTGTTCTCAACACAGGTGCCCCCACACATATGATGACTGCCACTGGTGGCCTGTCATGCATAGACCTTTCCATCTGCTCTCCTGGGTTGGCACCAGGTTTTCAGTGGGAGGTCTTGTCAGACCCTTGTGGAATTGATCACTTCCCCAACAAGATTAGAAGTGGAGATGGGGCATTATCCAGAACCCACCACGGTGGTGTCTGCATTGGGCGGACTGGCAGTAGTTCGCTCGCCATATCTACTTTCACCCACTGTGTGATTATGATGGGGTAAACGACCTAGTGAGTCACTTCACAGAAGTTGTGGTCGGGGCGTCATTGGCATCCATCCCCCAGAGCTCGTGTAACCCACCTCGAGCCCGGGTGCCATGGTGGATGGAGGATTGTCGGAGTGCTATCCGGGCTTGCCGATGAGCCCTTCACTGCTTCCAATCTCGTCCTACTGAGGTCAACCGTATCAACTATCTGCGAGCCCGGGAATATGCACGACGGGTGATCATGGAGGCCAAACGCTCCTCATGGAGTCAGTACGTCTCCTGACTTACCCGTCACACACTCTCCAAGAAAGTCTGGGAATAGCTGAGGAAGATCCAAGGCAGATATTTACCATCATGTGGCTCCGGTCTCCTTGTACAAGGGAGACATTGCCTTCTGCCATGTGAAGTATCTGAGGAACTAGGAAGGACGTTTACAGCCTTCTCCAGTTCCCAGCACTACACAGCTGCATTTATGCAGTCCAAACTAGCTGCAGAACGCCACCGACTTAATTTTGCTGGGGGTGTCACTGAGGGGTATAACAACCCATTTACCCCTTGGGAGCTCCAGGCGGCTCTAGCAAGAGCCAGGGATACTGCCCGTGGTCCAGATAGCATCCACTATCAAATGCTACGACACCTACCAGAGACAGGCGTTAGATACCACCTTGAGGTATTAAATTATATCTGGCAGCAGCATGAAATCCTTGCGGGTTGGCGAGAGGCTACTATAATCCCACTGCAAAAACCCGGGAAGGATAGTAGCCTTCCAACAAATTATAGACCCATCTCATTGACGAGCTGTCTTTGCAAAATCATGGAACGAATGGTTAATTGGCGCCTGGTGTGGTATCTGGAACGGCACCACCTTCTTGCCGATGCCCAATGTGGCTTCTGTGCTGGCAGGTCTTCGGTGAATCATCTGATCTCACTGGAGACTGCAGTACGTGAAGCCTTTCTCCACAGACAGCACTTAGTGGCTGTCTTCTTTGATGTGGAGAAGGCATATGATACCACATGGCGCCATGGTATACTGGAGACCTTGCACCAGTGGGGGCTCAGGGGTAATCTGCCCCTCTTCCTCCATAGCTTTTTGTCCGAACGGACCTTCAGAGTGCGTGTGGGTAACACCTACTCCTCGGCCTTCCTGCAGGAGAATGGTGTCCCACAGGGGAGCGTCTTGAGTGTGACGCTCTTTGCTGTTGCGGTGAACGGTTTACAATCCTCTGTTCTCACCCCGGTACAGTAGTCCCTCTTTGTAGACGACTTTTCTATCAGGTACCGTGCTGCCACGATGCACAACATTCAGCATCAGCTGTAACTCCCACTCAATAGTGCCAACGAGTTTGCCACTTCACGTGGCTATAAGTTCTCCCCTGACAAAACAAGGGCTCCACCCTGAGCCTCAGCTTACCCTGAATGGCCGCCTCCTCCCAGTTGTAGAGGCAGCCCGGTTTCAGCTGTCTGACATGGGTCCCGCACTTGAAGGAGCTGAAGGCTAAGTGCCTTCGGTCCCTGAATATTCTGTGGTGCTTGCAGGGAACTGGTTTTGTGGCAGATCGAACGGTGATGCTTCGCCTCTACAGATCACTCTTTCGATCACGTCTGGATTATGGCTGTGGCGTGTATGGCCTGGACGCTCCGTCAACTCTCCGGATGCTGGACAGTGTTCATCATGCTGGCATCCGGTTTTCTATTGGGGCATTCCGCACAAGTCCAGTACTCAGCCTTTATGCTGAGGCTGGTGAACCACCACTGGCTGTGCGGCGGCAGTGCTTGGCGGCAGCATACATTCTGCAGCTGAAAGGTCAGCCGCAGCAACCTACACACCCGGCCGTCTTTAGTAACACTATGAGACGGCCATTCGACCGCCACCCGGGGGTTCCCCCTCCATTCGGTGTGCGGTGGATGGACGGTCTTACTGGCCTGGGTGTGACTCTGCCTAGGGTGCAGCCTGTACTGCCGGCCTCTGTGCCACCCTGGACAGTGCCAGAGCCAAGTTTAGCATTGTTGCTTGCAGCCTTACCCAAAACCAGAACCAATAGGTCAGTGTACCAACAAGAGTTTGGGCGCCTCTCTTGGACCTATCGAGGCCGTGTTTTTTATTTTACACGGATGGGGCGAAGGATGGTTCCTCGGTGGGTTGCTCAGTCTTTACAACTGGTCATCTCATAGGGGGCCGCCTTCCAGGCGTTGCCAGTGTCTTAACTGCAGAACTGACAGCTCTGCACAGGGCGCTGGAGCTCATTCAAGTATTGAATGAGAGACACTTTGTTGTTGCGACTGACTCCTTATGCTCCCTGCAGCTGTTGCACACCCTATATGGCAGGCATGCCATTGTCCAGGGTGTGCACAGATTTCTGCTGGTGATTCGTAAGCAGGGCAAGACGGTGTTGTTCATGTGGGTCCTGGGGTATGTTGGCATCCTGGGCAATGAGAGGGCGGATGCCCATGCCCGTCAGGTGGCCCACTTGCCAGATATACCTAACACTGCTGTCCCCTCCTCCGATGCTCTCCCGTTGGTGCGGTGGGCCATCCATGAACAATGGCGGGCCCATTGGTTTTCGGAGACCACCAACAAACTCTGCACACTGAAGGACACCCCAGAGCACTGGGGGTCCTCTTGCCGCCAGTCGCGGAGGGAGGAGGTTGTGCTTGCTCGGCTTTGGATCGGTCACACGTTCCTCACCCACTCCTACATTTTACGGGGTGAGCACCAACCATGGTGTGACTTCTGTTGGGAGCCTCTCACAGTGACACACATCTTTAGTCACTGTGAGAGATACCGTGAAATGAGATACCGTCTGGGAGTCAGTCGTGAGCTCTCCACCTTACTTGGGTATAACCCTTAGGGGGTGGAGAGCTCGCTTGTATTTGTGAAAGTGGCTGGCCTCTTTCACCACATCTGAATTATACACTTTTACTTTACAGCAGGATGAATTTATTCTTGTATCGTTTTGGCTTTTGCCTTTTTATATTTATGTCTGTTTTGGCTTTTGCCACTTTTATTGTTATGTCTGTTTAGGCTTTTGCCATCTTTATCGCTATGCCTTTTTTGGCTTTTGCCATCTTTATCGCTATGCCTTTTTTGGCTTTTGCCACTTTTATTGTTATGTCCGGTTTGGCCTTTGCCACCTTTTATGTTATATCTGTTTTGGCTTTTGCCGCTTTTATTGTTATGCCTGTTTAGCTTTTGCTACTTTTATTTTTAACGTCTGTTTTGGTTTTTGCCTGTAGTTATTTACCATATTTATTCGGCTATTGCCTTGTTATTTTTCGTTTTAGTTGGCTTTTGCCCTTATTTATTGCCATCATGGTGGGATGGCGATTTACACCCCCACCAGGATGATTGTCTTTCCGGGCCCTAATGACCGTAGTAGTCGATGGGCCGTAAAACGCAAACAAACAAACAAACAACTAACTGCAATACTAGCTATGGTGGGCTTTCTTTGAGCAAGCCCTCCACCTTATCATCTCGAAAAGTGTTTACCAACCTTTTTTGGTTTGCATACCACTTGGTAGTACATCATGCTAAATTGCACCACTTCATAAAAATGATTGTATTTTGTGAAATGTTGTTATTGTGAGTGTGATATTTTCTAATTCTAATTGAATACACTGCAAACATCTCTGATAGGTCAAATTGGCAGTGGAGAGAGTGACTCTCATTCCTAATTTATAACCCATTGAACCCCCAAGGATCCTGAAGCATGACATCTACCGTAAAATCTCGCGAATATACGCGAAACATAGGGTCATTTAGTGCGGACTATATATGGGTGTAGACTATAAATGAAACCCAGGGTCCTCAATTAAAACTGCTCTTCATTTTCTGAACATGTTATTACACTTAACAGCACGATTTTACACAGTACGTTCTTATATCTATGATAATGCAATATAAAATCTTTCACACTTCAATTTCATCGTCAGGGCAATCTGACATTTCATGTTCAAATTCATTTGATCCCATTCCTCCTACAAGTTGCTGCACTGGCTACAGTAGGAATTTTAAATTGTGGACTATATTTGAAACATACCCATCGCTAATGCAGACTATAGACGTGGGCAGACTATATTTGAGGCATGGACTTTACGTGAGATTTTATGGTATTCAGCCAAATATTGCATGCCTGTTATAATGACACCTTGAAGAAATTTACTCACATTATCCTCGCTGAGAGAATTCCATTGTTGAATGACCCTTGGAAGAAAAGACCAGTAATATGAGTCTGTTCATGCCCCAACATCCTTCAGTTTGAACGGATGATCCTTTTTCCCCTATAGTCTACCACAGATAAGCTGCCCCCAGCTACCCTCATATCCTAATTTCAGCAGTGTCTGTGAAAAAGCTTAATGCTGTTAGATACCCGCCTCTGTTGTAGTGAGTCACACCCTAATTCCATGATTATGTCTGAGGCACTCCACCTATGAGAGAAGCAATGCAGCACAATTCCTGCACCCCTCCTCTGTGTCATTTCAATATCCCAAGATAACCCCTGCCTAAAGGGAAACCAAATTGGACTACAGTACTCCACTACTGGCTGTCATCAGCATCATTGTACCCTCCTCTCATCTGTGGGAAGGTAGGGTCTGTGGGTTCTTATCCTCCACTCCCACCTATCCACCACTACGTCCCTCTTCACCCTGCATGTCTCCATGTCCCTCAGCACCACCTACTCCCACCTCCGTTTTGGTCTTCCCCTACCCGTAATGCCTCCAATCACTTGCATACCCATAATGGACTTACTCCTCATCACTCCTCATTGCATGCCCATACCACCTCAACCAGTTCTCCCTCATCTTTTCCGTGATGTCTCCCACCCCCCAAGCTACCTCTAATATAATCATTATGGACTCTGTCGGCTCGTGGGACTCCAGTCCTGTAGTGGAGCATTTGCATCTCAGCCATTTGCATTCTTCTTTCATGGTTCTTCCTAACTGCCCAACATTCTGACCCAGCGGGACCCAGCGGTCACACAGGACCCCACCTCCACTTCAGCCACTTGGCATTAATCCTATGGGTGATGACAGAATCTATCTCCCCATTGCTCTGGAAAACTGATCCTAAATAGCAAAACTCTTGCACCACTGGTATACCCTCACCGCCACAATGGATCTCACCCCCCTTGCCCCTGGCGGCTAAAAATTGAAAGCTAGGTACTCCATCTTCTTCTTGCTTACTTTAAGACCCCCTCTTTCCATAGTTGTCTTAATGTCTTGTAGGGTTTTTTGTGTATCATCTTTGGACTCCTCAAGCTTTCCCACATCATCACCGAATTCCAGGCACTGAGGGCCCATTCCCCTATTCCTGTCAGCAGCTCATCCATTACTAGAGTGAATAGATATGGGCTAAGTGCTCACCCTTGATGCACACCAACCTGCACCTTGAAGCATGCAGTGTTTCCCCATGCTGTCCTTGCGCAAGCAATGGAACCCTCATACATATCCTGAACTATGCTAATATGACCTTCATCAACCCTTTGCTTCCTTAAAACACTCCGTAGTTGCTTATTTTTCATGTACCAATAACCAGCAACAGGCATACCACCAGTGGTACGCTTACCACATGTAGGGAAACGCTGCTCTTGCAGGCTATTCCATTGCCGAATGGTCCTAGGTTAGAAAGACCAGTACCTGTAGGGAAATCAAATTGGACTACCATAAATTGGTTGCATCATGGAAATACCGTAAAACGTGGTTATAACGTTTTGTTGGGGATCAAAGGGAACAAACGTTATAACCGTGAAGTCGTTATAGCTATGATGTGCCTTTTTGTGCTTTTCCATCCATAATACCACACAGTGGTAAAACGTCATGTTGGGGTACATACTGTAAATGATTTCCCTGTGTTTACAGTAATCAAGAATTGATGATTGCTTCATGGTGGATGGCTGCTTCCAGCTCTGGATGTTGTTTGTTTGCTGGTGTTTTATGGCCCTTCAATGACTAAGTCGTTAGAACCCCTTCCATGGTGTAGTTCTTATGCAGTGACTGCACAGATACTACACTAATGTGACGCTTTTTTGGATAATAGCGGTACCCAGTTTTCCCAAGTGGCCACCCATGTCACTACTAACTAGGGTTGCGTTGCTTAACTTCAGTGATCAGACGAGAACTGGTGTGTCCAATGCAATTCGCCACTCCCTCTCTGGATGTTGAGGCATACATATCCTCTTGGTATCTTGGCTGACCTCTACACAAGTTCCTCAACTCTAGGTCGCTTGTGTCATTACTACTAAAACCACACATTAGCAAGATTGTGTGGTCTGTTCATGTACAATGTATGTAATGCACAGCTTATGTTGTACTTTCTGCACATATGCAACATTCCTAATCAGGACATGTACAAATATGGATTGGAAGTTTTACATATTGATGATGGGGTATGAAAAACTAGCCTGTCCACCAGGGCCTTGCAAACGTTATAGCTGTGAGAGCAAATGCTATATCTGTGACCCTCTACCATTAAAAAGCCATAAGCTCTGCCGGGACCAGCCCAAACAGACACCTCCTTTTTTACCTCCTTTGTGCTGTTCCTGAGGACCCTACTAATCAGACGGAAGAATTGACCAGCCCTCTGAAACAATTTACTTCTTGGTTTTTGTTTTAGGTCCCATCAACTTCCATGGTCATTAGGGCCCACCAATTTACTAATATGATCCTTCCAGTTACCTTGAGAATTTAAAACAATTCCAAGATGCTTATGGGTCACAACCCTCTTGACCTTCACTCCACCTATGTCGCAATCAAAATCCAGTGGCTTCCTACATCTAGATATCGTAAGCATCCTACACTTTTGCAGGTTTAACCATTAAATGCATACTACCATTTCGTCAGCCACCTTTGGCCTAGTGGCCTGAGAGGCCAGCATTGATTTATTAAGAATAAAAGAAGATTATATATACATAATCTATTTAGAAATTTTGAGATATTTACTATAGTGCTCGCCACGAAAGATGACACATGGGAGGGAAAAGATAGGACAGTCCAAAACTGAAAATAGGGGGTTGGAAAAAGGTGAGGTAGTTGAGAGGTGAAGGGTTGAAGAGGTTTTGAAGGTTTGACAATTTTGAAGGTTTGACAGTTTTGAAGGTTTGACAATGTTGAAGGTTTAAGAAAGTATTGGACCTTCTTAATTCTTCTTCTTTTCCAAAATAAATTTTTTTTTTCTCAACCCCACAATTTTTAGCCAAATATTTAGAAGAATTTATTTTGTTTAAATATCATGCTTTGAAATATTCTTTGACTTTATGCAAAGCCTTTAAAGGGTAAAAACATAAATGTAAATGTATGATAAAATATCATCATTCTTCCCTTATTTCGCCTGTGGCAGTGTTGGGTCTGCAGGCTCTAGCCCTCCACTACCATGCATCTCCAGCCAGGTCCCTGTCCACCCCACACACTACCATGCTCCCTTGTTGTTGTTGTTTGTTGGTGTTTTAGGGCCCTTCAAATACAAGGTCATTAGAGCCCCTCCATGCTCCCTGCTTCCACTCCCACATTTGCTTTGGTCTCCCCCTGCCCCAGGTGCTTTTATCCTGACTGTAGCAGGAAAACTGTAGTCCACTGCAGGTCCATTGGATATCTCTGGATTCTCTGGATTAGTTTCATGGGTTGGGGAGTAAGCCAGGTAGCCATAACAGGACGAACCCTTAGGAGGCTGCCTGCGGGAGATGAGGAGGTAGGTGAAAGGACGAAGGAGAAGGTTAATTTGCAGTGCCCATCGTACTTTACCAACCACCCAAGTTGGTATTGACATGGGCTTGCTATGCTTAACTTCAGTGATCTCACAGGAACTGGTGTCTCCAATGCAACTTGGCTACACTGAACATGCTCTAAATTTTAAAACTTATTTTGGAAGTGATTTGAACATTTTAAACGATGATGATATACAGGAACTGGTGAATGATGTCTTAAATGATGATATTATTAAACTAACTTGCTCAGGGGTGGCGAACCTATTTCTGCTGGTGTGCCAAAAATTTTAAGTTAGATTTCTTGATGTACTAACGTGCCAGATAGTTTGTTAAAGAAATATATAGTATGGCACCCTTATTTCCAGTTTGTTACAGGAAATGGAAATTACACAATTGACTGGTTTGTTTTTATGACCCGTCTTGGCAGTGCCTGTGGCAGGGTTGGGTCTGCAGGCTCTAGCCCTCCACTACCACACATCTCCCACTAGGTCCCTGTCCACCCCTCACACTACCATGCTCCCTGCTCCCACTCCCACATTTGCTTTGATCTCCCCCTGACCCAGGTGCTTTTAACCACCTGTATGTGGTGGTTGGATTGTCTAGCCAGCCTGGGTATGACTCTTCCTGGGGTGGAGCCTGTACTGCTGGCTTCTGTGCCACCATGCCAGTCAACTTCAACATAAAGATGTGATGCAGTTTAAGATTTATAGGGTCACTGGTGATCCCCTTGTTGGGACTCTAGGGTTTATTCAATATTGGATATTCTTCTTTACATTGCTTCCAAGACCTGACTATCTTAAGAAAGCTACATTTGCACAGATTTAATGGCAACACCCATCTTCTACCTGAGTCAAAAGTATTTATGTCCTGTTACACTTTTGCACAGGAAGATAATCCCTCTTCCACCATTCTTGCAATGCATTTGTCATCTGCAAATTTCTCAACAAAGGATTTAATATCAAGTCCTATATCACATTAACATAAAGCATATCCATTCTCCTCTGATGGCATTTAAAAAAGATGTTGATGCCTACCATGCAGGTAGGTCCCTACCAACTGTGTAACCTTGCTATGAATCCCTCACTTGGACATTTTTGAAGCAATGTGGCCATGGAGCGCCAGAATGAATGGGTGATGGTTGAGATGGAGACAGGCAAGTGTAGCCATGTGTGATAGGAGGGTCCCAATGAAGTTGAAAACGAAGTTTTACAGTGCAATAATTAGACCAGCTATGTATGGTATATGGTATAGTGTTGGGCAGTGAGGAAAAGCCAAGATATTAATGCTGGATAGCCTGGATGTGGTGGACATCACGGAAAAAAATGAGGGAGGGTAGGTTGAGGTGGTATAGGGAAGTGAGAAGGAGGAAGTTATTCTCTCCATTATGGGATTGTAGGTGATTGTTGGCGCCAGGATTAGGGCTTAGGTTTTAGAGGTGGTACAACAGGACATGGAGACGGGTGGAGGGGAGCCTGGTGAGGGTTAGAACTGGTGGGAGTGGAGGAGGTGATGAGTATTTCCAGATCATCATCATCATCACACCTTTGTCCCGCCTGTGGCAGGGTCGGGTCTGCGAGTTCTAGCTCTCCACTCCGTCTGTTTCCCACCAGGTCCCCATCCACCCCGCATACCGCCATGTCCCTCCGGACAACCTGCTCCCACGTCTGCTTTGGTCTCCCCCTACCCCGAATGCTGCCGACCACCTGCATTCCTGGGATGCACCTAACGAGTTCCTCTTTCCCCCTACTCATAACATGTCCGTACCACCTCAGCCTGTTCTCCCTCATCTTTTCGGCGATGCCCGCCACCCCCAGGCTACCTCTGATGTTCACGTTCCTAATTCTATCTGCTACTTGTACATGACACTTCACAATCATACCATCATCATCACACTATTACCCCGACTGTGGCTGGGTCGGGTCTGCAGGTCCACTGAACATGCTCTAGAATTAAAACTTCTTTCGGAGGTGATTTGAACATTTTTAACCATGATGATATAGAAGAACTGCTGGTGGATAATGTCTTAAATGACGATGATATTATTAAACTAACTTTAGATGCATTAGCTGATCCCGAAAGTGAGAATGATATTGAAGAAAGACCAGGCCCCCTCCCCCTCACAGTAAAATCGATTCATGATGGTCTTCGTTTTTGTGGTAAATTAGAAAATCACTTTCTAGTTAATGCTGTTAATTCTGAAACAGCTGCAGAACAGCGTTTCTCGATACCATGAATTGTATAAAAATTCGGTCGAATCATCACAAAGTTTAATTTCTAATTACATTGTCATTAAACCAGCATGAAGTCTTCTGTCCAGAACGGATAAAGTACGACAGGCACGTAACACGTGTTTTAAGAGTTATGCAATGGTACAGCACCATGCAATATATAACCGACAAAGCATTAATTTACCTGCCAAAATCTGTTTTGGTTGCATAATGTGGTGTTAGTACAGTGGGGTAGGCTGGTGTTATACCTCAAAGTGCCCTGAAGTACCTCAATGTGTCCGGGGGGACACTTTGAGGTAATTTAACACATACAGTACCTCAGTGTCTCGACCATTTTCCATTACCCAGTTATGGTATTTTGATAGAAATTGCGCATTGATTGATTGTGCTTTTCTATACCGTTCGTTGGAGAATTCCACCGACTTCAGGGGAAGATCCTACACCTGCGAATTTTGCCTCATCTACCCTTTGTGTAGTAGAGGATTCTTTTATGTGGAAAGGCCATCATACACCGCACGGGACCTCGGATTTACTTCTCATCTGAAGGAAGGCGCACTTGGGGTATCCTTATCCTCTGAAAGAAGCCCAACCACCTCAGTCCAGTATCTAACCTAGAACCACTGACGGAGTTACTGAGTCACCATGGTAGGACCCTAGCTTTTCATACTATGCGCGACTTATGCCCCTTTTATAATTTTGTACTGCACTTTTGGACACTGTATACAGATATTATAGAGCATTCAACACCAACTTCATGCAATACACAGTGACCAGTATGTTTATCCTGTTGTGAATTTTCTAATTTAGTTATGTGATATGTTGTGTTCATGATGCTATGCTATATGGATCAGTGTTTGGCAGTGAGGAAGAGCTGCGTCAACAGAATGCAAGTAACTGAGATGCGAATGTTTTGGAGCATTAGTGGGATGTCGAGGACCTTGAGAATCAGGAATGAGTATATTATAGCCTGGGAGTGGTGAACATTGCCGAAAAGGTGAGGGAAAATAGGTTGAGGTGGTATGGACATGTAATGAGAAGAGGAGAGGGGGAACTTGTTAGGTTCATCTCAGGAATGCAGGTGATCCAGTGGCGTACCGAGGCAGGCCGAGGGTATTCTGCGCCCGGGGACAAAGACCGAAATCTGTGCCCTCTGGCACCCGCTAAGCGCATTTTTGCGTCCCCAGCCTTCTGTGCCCGGGGCCCCCCCCCCCCCCCCCAGTTATGCCTCTGAGGTGATCAGATACATTGGGGAAGGGGGAGGCCAAAGCAGACGTGGGAGCATGTGGTCTGTAAGGATATGGCATTGTGTGGGGTGGATGGGGGCCTGGTGGGAGATAGATGGGGTAGAGGGCTAGAACCAACAGACCTGACCATGCCATAGGTGGGGATAAGGGTGTGATGATGATGATGATCTGTTGTGCTCATGATAGACAGCTGGTGTTCAATACAGTGCAACATCATCTTCATCATTATCACACCCTTATCCCGCCTGTGGCAGGGTCGGGTCCGCGGGTCCATTGAACGTGCTCAGGCTTGGAACGCCCCACTCAGGCATCAGGAACCTGCAGGAATATTGACTGGTTGTCTGTGGGGGATGTCAGTGTCATGCATCAAAGTGTCCAGGGTCTACCTCAAAGTGCCCACCATCTAGGTCTGGGATGCAGATGTCCGAATTTGTCTCTTTTCTGCAGAGCACATATGCAACGTGAATCAAGGTGCAGATTATATCAAAAAAGCCTAACCAGGTAAAATGGAAAACGGCTGGGACACTTTGAGGTATGTGTTAAATTACTGAGTCTGGCCTGATTACTAAGTGCCAGGAATTAAGTGTCTGGCCAGACACTTTGACGCCAGGGGGTATCCATAAAGGACGCCACAGGATTTTTGCCAAAATTTTACTCCCCCATGTCACATTTTGTCCCACTTGGATGATCCCCCACCTACATTAGGAGGTCACATTTTGTATCACCGCCCCTCCTTTCTGAGTTCAGTAAACAGGTTCAGTTTTTTAATGGCATTATCTTAGATGTCAACCTGACACAAAGGGAAATATTTTTCAACCCAATATTTTACAAAACACTGCACTGAAGGTTAAAATCTATAATAAAAGAAATGTGACGTCCTCTAGTCATAACTTCCCCCAACCCCATTACCCCCTCCCCCATAAAGCGTGACGTCCTTTATGGACGTCCCCCAGGACACTTTGAGGTATGACACCGGCCTATCCAACTGTTCCAACACTGCATTATAAAACCAAATATAAATTTTGGCAGGTAAAAAACACTAGAATTATGCAGGTTAGGCCTACTGTATATTCAGCAGTTAAATTCAAAGAACTGAAAGAGAACAATTCATGACTTTTAAATAAAGTTTTATTTCCTTAGGAATGTTGTTAATAAAAGATAAATTGAGCCCAATAATGTTTCATCTACTTTTGCTTTAATTTTTATCAGTTTATTATTATTGGTGTAAAGTAACAAGTCCCCTTGCTATTAAAATAGGTGGCCTTCACTGCATTACTTATGCAGCTCCCTATTTTTTTAAATGGACGCGTCCATTCCCTCCCACCGATGTGTCAACTTATATGGCGACGACTATAGAACTTATTTTGCTATATAGTTTATGTTTCCACTAATATAATTTTTTAAATAAATAGCATATTTTTGAAATCTTTTAAAAATACATCCACTTTCTTTAATCCCAGGAAATGGGATCTATTTATTTACTTTTTATTTTCTAAACATTTATTACAAATCATATTGCAGTAAAACCTCTCTATGGGTACACCCCTCACCCTGGTTCTGATTTTTCAGGCACACCTTTTTCACCCATAGGCGTTAAGCTATTACTACCCCTCTTAATGGCACATCCCTGTAATGTGTACAGGGATGTGCCATTAAAAACTCTGTAATGTGTACATCCCTCCATTGGCACATCTAATACATATCACCATTTTCAGAAAACCACCTCTGTAATGGCTTCATCCCTCTATTGTCACAGGTCACCATTTTCAGAAAGCTACCTCTGTAATGGGTACATCCTGCATTGGTGATGCAATGGTTAGCATGCTGGGTTCAATAGTAGACTGAGGTGGGTTGCCTTCTTTTCTGCAAGAGGGAGGCCCCGAGTGCACCTTTCTTTGGATTAAAAGTAAAACCATACCCCTATTTGGTTTTAATGGCATTTAAACATAAAAGAACTCTACTATGCAGCAGATAGATGAGGCAAAATTTCCAAGTGAAGGAGCTTGCCATAGGTAGCAAATAAGAAGGTAGCTTCATTCTAGACAAACGATTCCTAATTGATTTGTTTTTAAAAGTTAAATTTGTGCATGTCAAGAGATATTATAATATTACAGAATGCATTTTTTTAAAAAAACACAATATAAAACAATATATTTCCTGCAACTGTATAAATTAAACAACAGTATTATTCAAGTGTCCCATTCTCCTCTTATGGGTGCACTCCTCTGATGGGTACACTTTGGCCAGGTCCCACAGGTGTACCAATTAGAGAGGTTTCACAGTACTGTGGTCATTACAAGTATTTTTTACTACAACTAATTCAATATTGAAATATTGTCCTATCTGTATTAAAGAAGTGGGAAGAAGAAGATTCAGAATACTTAAATTGGTATCAATTGATTTCTTTATAAATTTAATTTTTTTTAATTCTTGACAATGCAAATCTTGTTGTCATTGTTGTTGCAAATTCAGTTAAATCAACACATCACTAATTTCTTCCAAAAAAGTATTTCATTGATCGTTTCTTTTGCTCCACTTTATGTACCAGTATAAAAGATGTAAAAAAAATGTAATTCACAGCTCATGCTAATATATGATAAAGTAATGTAATGCACACTCAATTCAATAAAAAGGGCCACAGAAAGTTAAAAAATAGAAAGAAGCACACCTTGGGAAAGTACAATGGGCACTGATATGTTTACGGCCTCTGCAGCCAAAAGATAGAGGTTACCATGGGTGTTTTGTAAAAACCCAAATATTGGGACATTCCATGGCAAAAAATATTTTCTTTATGATAAATATTTTTCCTTTTATATTAATAGAGGAGTACTGACAGATTTGGCTACCATACTTTTTTCAGAAAATATTTCTATTTAAAAATGGCCATGGCCTCTCCAGCTGGTAGAATGAGGTTAACAGTTAAAGGCAATTCCCATCTTACACACCAAATGTAAATCTTATCTAGGTCCTGTTGTAATTGTGGACCAGATGATAATCCCTCATGTAATACCCAAGCCATACATGTGTCATCTGCAAATAGTTCAAGGAAGGAATTAATTGCAAGCTTTGTGTTCTCATTATGGGAATATAAAATACGGTATTGAATACGGTAAAATAAGGATACGGTAGAAAACTTAAAAAGAGTTATAGTTTTGCTTTACGAAAAATGGGGGTATGCACAGTGGTGGCATCTACTGGTGAAGGTCCCCAAATCCATTGCCACCATTTTTTAATAGAAGAATGTGGCACATGCATGGGCGAGAAATTCCCATATCTGGTTTGCATATAACGTGAACGAAGCCCTGTTCACGTAGATACGGGAACAAAGAAAACACTAACTTTTTGCGACGCATGTGCAGATGCATCTTTGTCTGCTAACATGAGTTACAGTAAGCAGTTGATGGCAACACAAAACTTTTTTTGCTTATTGTGACATCAGACACCCCAAAAACAGCAGTCTACAACCTGCAGTCAAATAGTAAAGTAGAGTCCATCAACCGAATTATCAAGTTCCATGCACATACTCTGGAAAATGGTAGTATCAAATTCAAAAAAGGGGTGATGAACCTCTTAGAACATTATCATGCAGAACGACTGAATAAAGGGACACCCAGACCATTCAAGTTGACCCTGCAGACCCCACCTATCGTTTGAGCCTTTGTCTGTTTCCAACACCCACAGTGAACACCAAACCACTATTGCTGAGCACAGGTCTCATGCATGAATCAACTTATGACCATCATCTGGGAACATAAACACTATGCCACCAAGTTAAGTACCAAGGCAGAGAGTAATGATTGAAGATACCTGCTTGGACCAAGCAAAATTCCATGTAAGTGACTGTTTGAGTCAGAAGACCAAGTGCAACACATGGTGAAGGAAACGCTGGGAGACTATACCTATTGGCTCTTGGATGGAGCCTTGGATCGAGCCTTCCATACTATCATTCAGCAATCCAAGCAGTGGTCTTCAGCCATTGTGTCTACGATTTTCAACCTGCCATAAGTGAGGACAAGGGCTGCAACGTTTCTCCCCTCCATAGTACTGGATTGCTGGATTAATTTCATGAGGAATGGGCCCCTCATTGCCTGGTGTTTGCTGGTGGTGTGGGAAGGCTTGAAGGGTCCAAAGAGGATGCACATAAGCCCTACAAGATATTAAGACAGCAATGGAAAGAAGAGGTCTTAAAGTAAACATCAAGAAGACAGAGTACTTAGCTTTCAATTTTAGTGGCCATGGGGTAAGGGGGTGAGATTCGTTGTGGGGGTGAGAGTATACCAGTGGTGCAAGAGTTTCACTACTTAGGATCAGTTTTCCAGAGCAATCAGGAGATAAATTCTGATCTGACCCACAGGATTAATGCATGCAGGATTGCTGAAGTGGAGGCAGACAAGTATAGTAATATGTGACCACCAGGTCCCAATAAAGTTAAAAGGCAAAGTTTACAGAATGGTCATTATGCCCTCTGCTGTGAGGCTCAGAGTGTTGGGCAGCTAGGAAGAACCATGAAAGGGGAATGCAAGTGGCTGAGATGTGAATGCTGCACTGCATGACTGGGGTGTCAAAACCAACAGTCCAAAATGATTACATTCGAAGTACCTTGGGGTTGAAAACATCACAGAGATAGTGAGAGAACATTGGCTGAGATGGTATGGGCATGAGATGATGACAGAGGAGGAGGAACTTATCACGTCCATTATGCATCTCCATGTGATTGGGGGGCACCAGCGTTAGGGGAAGACCAAAACAGATGTGGGGGCGGGTGTTAATGAGGAGCATCAAGCGGTGTAGGGTGGAGACTAGTTGAGAGGGACTTCTTGGGGTATAGGCAAGAGTGGAGGATTAGAACCTGCAAACCAGATCCCACCACAGGCGGGAGGAAGGTAAGATAATGGTGATGATTCGTTATTTGTTTTTGAATATATAAAAATCCTGGTATCATTCCTGGCAAATGTTATTTTTGGGTTAAGAAAATCTTTTATCATTTTCACATATGTCTTAATTTAAAAAGAAAACTCAGTTTAAGTTCAACTGCAAATAAAAATGTTCGACTTAAAACGTATAGTGTATGAATGCTTTGTTCATTCACTATAGATCTTAGTAATAAATAATTGAAAAGTGATTTTGAAAATGACGTTTCTTCTTTCTTTTTCAGGGTTGCCATCTCAAATACCCAAAGTATTATTGCAGAAAGAACATTTCCAGGGATCTGATCAGGTTGTAAAGCTACTTAATTTTCCACCACTTTGAGAAGTGGCACTAAGAGTTTGTTGTAAAAAAAGCGATGGATAACTTTTGATCATGAAATACTGAATTTTTCAGTTTATAATGCAAACTGCACATACCATGCATCCAACTTCTCAAAATGAACAAAAAAGTTATTTTTTAAAAAGTTGTGCTACTCATGCAGTGCAAAGCTCCAATGAGGCCTTGAAAGGTGTGGTGTGTCTTCTACTGGACATAACAGCACCAATGTTTAATTATTTGTTTTTCTTGTTCGTTGGTGTTTTTGGGCCCTTCAACTACAAAGTCATTTGTATTTCACTGCTTAGTTGTAATGCAGAGACTACACAGACACAACACTGATGTGACTTTTTTAGGGTATTAATAGTACCTAGTTTTCCCAAGTGGCCACCCATGTCGGTACTAGCTGGGGTTCTGATGATCATTGTGGTGATTCGATGAGAACCGTTGTGCAAATGAAATAAGCACCTCCCTGAGGTTTAATCATTTTTAAGTAATTTTACATGCACCCTCTTCTTAAAATTGTATTAAGAACAAGTTTCATGCCATAGTAGAGTTGCTAGATCATTTGATTTCTTTTACTATAATGTGACTATTTTTATATCATTCAATCATCAACATAAGTCATGAGTCACCCAAGAATATTGGGTTTCATAACATAAACAAGATAAAAGTAAGTGATTTAATAAATGATAACTCTTTATTAAATTCAACAATAACATTTTCATCAGATATAAATGGAGCATTTCATAATTTGAAATGTGTTAAAGAACATGAATCATGACAAGTGTACATAACCTTCAGAAAAAATGTTATGGGGTGCATGGTAAATTGTTGAGATAAATATTTGGTGTGTGAATTAATTTCTGGCCTGTTTTGGTGCCTGTTTTTTGATATGCAAAAATATATCTTTATTCAAAGTATTGCCCATCAGAAACAACAACCTTTCACCACCTTTCAGGCCACATATCAATTCTATGTTGAAAGAATTCCTTATCATTAGATGCAATCCAGGCCTGTACCCACTCTCCAACTTCTTCACAATGATGGAAACGTTGCTCGTTGAGTGCATTGTGCTGAATAAGTGGTAATCTAATGGAGCATTTTCTGGTGAATATGCAGGGTGCTAAAGAATTTCCCAGTTTTGACCTTTTAAATAATTTTTCACAGAAACAGCAAGATGTGGTCTGGCGTTGACATGTTGAAGGATTAGCTTATCCTGTCCTTCTTCCCTCTCTGGCCGTCTCTCAGTCAGAGCATACTTCAAACGTATAAGTTGAAGTCTGTAGTGATCATCAGTGATAGTGTCATTCGGATTCAGCAATTCATGGCACAAGACATCTTTTTGATCCTACCAAATGCAGAGCATTTTCTTGCGGGCATGAATATTTCGTTTTTCTGTTGATGTGCCTGGCTTATCATGTCTAACATATGCTAATTTATGCTTTGGGTTTTCATAATAATAGATCTATTTTTCATCCCCAGTTACTATACAATGCAAAAATCCTTTTCTCATTCGTCTTTCAAGTAAAAGTTTGCAAATTGTTTTATGACGTTCAAGATCTCTGTCTGTTTATTAATATGGTACCGATTTCCCACCTTATGTACCATTCCCATTGCATGTAGGCATTTAGAAATAGTAGTTCTGCCAACTTTTAATGCTTCTGCAAGTTGTTGTTGTGTTTGGTGTGGATCTTCCCCCAATAATTCTTCAAATTCACTGTCTTCAAATTTTTTCAGTTGACCAGTTCGTTCTTTGTCTTCTATATTAAGATCACCACTTTTAAATCATTGCACCCACTCTTTTCATGTGGATTTTGATGGAGAATGATCACCATAAATGTCCTCAAGCAAATGACATGTTTCTGCTGCACTTTTCTTTAAAAGAAAATAAGGCAATAAAATTTCCTGCAAGTGGCGTTTATTTGGAATGTAACATGACATTTTCAATGAAACAAAATAATAATTATTTATAGCAGATATGAACGACTTTTACTATGGTTGATAGTGCACGCAATAAGCTGTCAAATGCCAGTGTTGCCAGATGCATGCAAGTGTTGCAAACAAAAATATGGCTGGAAATCAATTCACACATCCAATAATTTACTAATAAGTTGTTGGACCTCCTTTACATTTAAAATCTTCTTGCAGTATTCTTAAACTTCTGCTCAATGAGCAAAGCTGTTTTAGGTCGTCTTCTTTCCAAAAGATCCCACAAATTCTCAATAGGATTCAAGGCTGAGCTCTGGTGATTTTCCTACTGGAACGTCCAGTTTTCCTGGAAAGTCCCAGTTTTCAACACATGTTTTTAAATTATTTTATAGGATTGCCACATATTTTTATTTATTCACTATTCCGTCAATAAATACTACATTGCAAGCACCTACTTCAGCCATGCATACTTTACCCACACCATCCCACAACCACCCCATTCTTTACAGTTGGAACAAGGGTTTCTTCCTGGCTGTTCCTGGTCTTTGCCAAACACCTTCCCTTCCATCACTTCCCAATGCATTGAATTTGCTCTTTTTGTTCCAGTGGCGGCTCGTCCATAGGGGCTGCAGGGCTGCAGCCCCTCCTCAATAAATTTTGCAAAGCTGAAACTTTCTAGTTTTAAGGAAATGTTAAATTTATAGACAATTATACCAAATGGACCAGGCAGGAACTGATTTCACCCCTGAAACGTCATTGTCATTATTTCACAGTATCTGTCTCTTCTTCTCTTTGCTTTTATCACTTCTTGGGCTGCAATAGTTCCTGCCCAGTCCGTTGCGCTACAGGTAGCAGCACTGTCTATGCATATTCAAAGCAACTGAACTTAGCATAGGAAAAGTTTCATGGGCATGCTGATTTCTTTACAATTCCTATTATTAAAACCGAATTTGAGAAATTCAATGCTGTGATTAATTTTATTTTATTTTTTCCTTTTTTTTAATTACACTTGTTTTAATTATTTTCTGCATTATTTCCTTCTCTTATGCATGATTTACATTGGTTATTGGGCTGCAATAGTTCCAGCCCAGTCCGTTATGCTGCAGCTGGCAGCAGCGTCTATTTGTTTGTAAGTTTGAGAATTCGTTGCAAGTCACGTGTGGATATTCCTAAAGGCAATTTAAGTTAAGTTCATTTAACTGATATTATTGTGAATTAAAAGTATTTTGGATTTTATTAAGTGTGACAATTCTGACAAATTCTGAATATATCTGGTGAGTCATTTCCATTTTGTTTTCTAAATTTGCATCCAACTTGTGTTCCCTTTATTAATTAAGCTGTTCTTAGAAATGGAAGAACAGAAAAATTCAGTTAAATATTTATTAAATTTGGACTTTTCACAACTAGAACTGCCCAAAAAACTTGAAATAAAAACATTAGGGCGCCTAACGCCTGATTTAAATATTTCCCAGCCTTCATCCAGCAGATCTCAAAGTTACATACGGAAATTCAACTCACAGATATATGATAAATACAGTTGGTTAACGGGTTGCAATGAAAAAAATGCATTATTCTGTTTTCCTTGTATTTTGTTTGGGGGTGAGGCAACGTGGACTAAAAGAGGAGTTGATGATATGAAACATTTGAATGAAAAAATTAAAAAACATGAGAGAAGTATTGCTCATTTAAAGAATTCATGTAGTCTAGGGATTTTAGGAACTGTTAATATTAAAACTCACATCAGTGATGCTTATAGACAGAATCTAGAAATTCATAATGAAAACGTCAAAAAAAATCGGGGTATTTTATCTAAAATCATTGATTGCATTAAATTTTGTGGTAAATTTGAATTGCCATTGAGGGGACACAATGAAACAGAAAACTCAGTAAATCCAGGAGTTTTTCGGGGGCTGTTAGAATATTCGCAAATGTTGGATGACTCTTTAAAAAAACATTTTCTAACTTCATCAGTTTTTAAAGGATCATCAAAAACTATTCAAAATGAACTTTTGGATTGTATTTTAAGTGTGTGTAGGGAAGAAATTAGGGATCAGATACAAAAGGCAAATTATCTAGCCATCATGGCAGATGACACAACAGATGTGTCTGATCATTGTCAACAGGTTATTGTTTTTCGTTATGAATTAAATGGTAAAGGTTTTGAAAGATTTTGGGGTTTTTTTAATCCAGAGAATCAAAATGCAAAAAGTTTAGCAGATTGCATTACCGAACAATTAAAGTGTGTTTTAAACAATGATAATGACAAACTCATTGCTCAAACTTATGATGGCGCTGCTGTAATGAGTGGAGAGAGGGGAGGTGTACAAGCTATTTTAAAAAACACTTTTAAAAATGCACACTTCATTCACTGTTATGCTCATCAACTTAATTTAGTTATTGAAAAAGCTGCATCACAAAATCGGCAAGCACGGATTTTTTTTAGTAGTCTTGATGCAATACCTGTGTTTTTTGCCAAATCTCCATCACGTTTGGCAGTTCTTGAAGAGGTATCTAAAAAACTTCCTAGAGGTTCAAACACTCGATGGAATTTTAATATTAGAGTTGTGAATACAGTATTTGAAAATAAAGATACTCTTATTAAATGTTTTGAAATACTTGAGGTCAACCAAAACACTGCAACAGTTCAAGGAGCCTCTGGACTTCTTAGAACATTGAGGGATGACAATTTTAATTTCTGGTTAAATTTTTTTCACGAGATTATGCCTCATGTTGATTTGTTATACTGTAAATTACAACATAGGGATGCAAATTCAATAAGTGTTCATGAAGGGGTAAAGAATTTCATTAAAGTCGTTCAGGAAAAAAGGAATAAATTACCATCGATTAATGATGAAGAATATTTTCCTTCACAAAAAAGGGCAAAATTTTCCTTTCGTAACAATATAATAGCAGCAAAGGAAGTGTGTGATTTTATCATTTATCAAATAGAAGAGCGTTTTCGGTTTAGAAACCATCTGTCTGCTGCAACGTTATTTTTACCTTGTATATATAGTCAATCATATTCAGATCAAATCCTATCATTCAAAATTGATGAAACTGTGGAAGCATACCCAATGTTAGATAAACAACGCCTAAAAACAGAATTTTGTGTCTTATATGAACTTTTGGAATTTAAAAATTTGGCCAGTTATACTAAGATATATAATTTATTTAAAGAAACAGGTATTGGCAATTCACTTGTAGAAGTTTTTAATCTCCTAAAAATTATTATCACAACACCTATGACTACAGCAGAACCAGAGAGATGCTTTTCAGCTCTGAAAAGAATAAAAACATTCTTAAGGAATTCAATGGGGCAAAACCGATTAACTGCTTTAGCTATGATCAGTATAGAAAAGGAAATGATTGAGAATACACCAGATTTTAATACAAAAGTAATTGAGAAATTTGTTCAACTTAAGGATAGGAGATTGGAATTTAATTTTAAATGAATACATAGTTTTTTAATATCATTTAAATTTGTTTTAATCTTTCTAATTCACCTTTCCTGGCAATTTACTACCTTTTACCTAGGTGTGGTCATCAACATAGGTTGCTGATACAAAGCCCATAAATGTATTAATGATTCAGACAAAAAGTAGCTGTATCCCATTTTCCCCCAAGATGTGTGTGCAATTGTTATCATGCAATAGGTTAGACACCATGCAATGTTATAACCAACAAAGCATTAATTTACCTGCCAAAGTTTCTATTTAGATAATGTGATGTTGGAACAGGTGGGGTAGGCTGGCATCCCTCCACAAATAACCCAGCCAATATTCCAGCAGGTTCCAGACGCCTGGCTGGGGTGCCACCAGTCAGAGCATGTTCATTGGACCCACAGACCTGATCCTGCCATAGGCGGGAAATGGGTACAATGATCTCTAATGAGAAAAAAACAATGTATAGCAGGGTTATAAACTAATCCCCTGCCACCCCCTGAAAATTTTAACATTATCTGTGCAGCCCCACCATTGATAATTCTCACGAGCCGCCACTGTTTTGTTCCCATTATTGATGAATGGTTTACTGAAGTTATTTGCACTAGAAGTTATTTTTATGCATCACTCTGTGGGTATAAAGTTGCTTCACTATAGTCAGTGCTGTTGTACTTCTGGGATTTTTTAAATTTCATTCACTAAATACCTCACAGTTCTGTCAGGAATATTCCAGTATGCATATGTTCCACTCAACCACTCACACAATATCTTGATATTGCATTTTGCACGATTCAGATTCACTCCCTTGATGTAAATTTTAAGATTAATACATACCAAAAAATACCATATATTCCACACCCGTCTATAGTCTGAATTAGTGATGGGTATGTTTCAAATATAGTCTGCACTCATGTGTAATCTGCACTTTAAAATTCCTGCTGTAGCCAGTGGCATAACTTGTAGGGGCAATGGGATCAAATGAATTTGAACATGAGATGTCACACTGCTCTGATGATGAAATTGAAATGTGAAAGATTTTATATTGCATTATCATATAAATAAGAACGTACTGTGTAAAGTCGTGTTGTTAAGTGTAATAAAGTGAGCCCCCACCATGGTGATGTGTCTTTCTGGGCCCTAATGACCGTTGTAGTTGATGGGCCCTAAAGCAACAACAAAACAAACAAAACAAAATAAAGTGAGGAACAGTTTTCATTGAGAACCCTTCGTTTCATTTGTAGTCTGCCCTTGCATATAGTCTGCACAAAATGACCCTATGTTTCAAGTATAATCTGTGGGCATTACGTGAGTTTTCATGGTATGTTAACACTACAATATGCACATACAACAAAGGTCAAAGTCACCACCAAAAATATTCCCATTTACAATTGTTAGTATCTGATTAAATTGTTTTTTACATTAGAGTTTGGCTATAATGAACCCATTAATAACGCACTCTTTGTTATAACGTAGGGGAGACCAGGGCAAGATGACAAGCAGGGCAGGATGACTAATGACTTAAAGAGTTTCCTGACAGTTAGCTGCACCCAGTGGCATACCGAGGCAGGCCAAGGGTATTTTGCGCCTGGGGACAAAGACCGAGATCTGTGCCCTCTTGCACCCACTAAGCACATTTTTGCTGTACATTTTTGTGCCCCCTGCCTTCTGCGCCCGGGGACATCTGTCCCCCTTCGCCCCCCCCCCCCAGGTTACTCCTCTGGCTGCACCATAGGTATACTTCTAGCAGTCCTCATTAATAAATGCTAAAAAGTCATGTAATAACTTAATGAAATAACACACTAACATAAAAATAAAAAATTAATTTGAAAACTTAGTATCGTCAATAGGTCTCCCCTACTGTATTTCAACAGTGAAAGTTTCCCAGTGAAATCTTTCACTGGTTATAACGTACTTTGGATATAATGCACCGTTTTTAGTACATTTTTCTGGTTCATTATACCCAGACTTCACTATTTTTATTTGGTTTCTGATAAGAAAACCCACTTTTTGTGGATGTCCCGTGACTTATGTTGATGATTGTATACTGCATTTTACTTTATGATATACAACATAATTTGGTAGTAATGGGATGTAATAATGTAACCGCCATCATGATGCTTTGGATTTGTATTATAATTATAGTATCATCATCCATTTTAGAGAATTCTGTTGCTTTTAAGTGAAAAGCTGAAATGCATTCTTCAATAGCCTTAATATGTTTATAGCTAATATCATATAGAGTAGTGTTCCACAACCAGTGGTCTGCAGTCCCCTTAGGGCCCATGGGTTTCGTTTCAGGTGTTCACCAGCTGCCTCACCTTATTGAAATATACAAATGTAGAAAAATTGTATATTTGAAATAAGTATTTCGTAAATTCTATGAATACAAGAAAGTCCAAAATAAAATTGAGAAACAGGAGCTTGCACTGATAACCAGGTAGTCTGCATGCTGCAGCACTGTTTTTCCCAGTATATACTTAAATTTTGCAGCTGATGGGTTATTTTCAAAACTAAAGTTTTTGATTCATTCACCTGATTTTAACTTCTTTTATTTGTTCATTGCATATACTTTCACTGTTTTAAAACATATTTTTTGACTGTTCCAAAATATATTTTTCAATAATTACATGGCCCACAAAACACTGTATATAAGGCAGTACTTGATTGCATTCAAACAGAAGAGCTTTGCATGCATTTGCACAATACCAAGTGACACTGCAATACGATGCCCGTATTGTGAACACACCAAGTAATTTTAGGATTCATCATGCTGGAATCAAAAACTTTCAAACTATCCATACTTCCAGCTACGTTTCTTTTTCCTTACATTACTTGATATCAATCGAAATGCATGAAATCCTTTGTTTATTTGCCACTAATAGAATGCAGTCAAGAATGAAAAAAAAGGAATGTAAAAGAAAAAGAACGAAGTAAAATGTTTCTGATAAAATTTTAATGTTTTAGTAGAAATAGAAATGCTATAATTATAGGATTTCTATTTAAAATTTGAAAGTTTACACCCACCTCATCTGTTGGGGTCAAGCAATGCATTTCCATGATCACTCAATTCAGTTAATTTTTCATCTTAAGCAATAATTCATTTAAATGCATAGTTTCTTGGGTATATTACTCCATCACTAATTTGCCTTTTCTGAACCTTGTGATGACAATGTATAGTAAGCAGTTGTTTAGGTTATGCATTTTATTACAATGTGTGCATGATTCCTATTGTAAATCAATGGACTTATTGGTTAAATGTTGTAAATTCATAGAACTTTGAAGACGAACTGAAAAAGTTACAAAATGGATATCACTTAACACCTCAACTGCATGACACCCAAGAAGTAAATCCCAGTAAGTATTGTGTAACTGAATATTCATTGTTCTTATTCGTGCTCCTCCCATGTGTGTGTCCAGGGTAGAATGGGCACATCACCCTTTTCCTCCAGTGTTTGTTGTAAAAGGCGAATAAATTGACAGAGCCAGGGAATGGCCAGCTTGGAACAGCATAGTTGGCCCCGGTAGATGTAGGCTACTCTCAGAGGTAACTGTATGAAATCGAATTTCCAACATGTTTGCCATGGATAGAGACCTGAACACCTGAGAAAGGTGGTTGGGAGAGTGAATCCCCTGTGACTTGTCTTGGCCGCCCTGCACTAACAGGACAACTTCAACACATCAAAGGTAAGGTTGTGACCCTAATTTCCCAACACTCCACTTTAGCCACTGCCTACAGTGCAAAACGGGTGGCCAGATTGTTACCCAGTCCGATCAGTCGATTGGAGGAGGCGTTTTCACCTCTTGTGGTTACTTTTATGTTATGTCATGTCATGTTCATCCCCGATGTGGGTTGGTCCTGGTACTCAGGGGGTAATGACTTCTGACGGTGGAGTAGGAGAGGGGACTGCAGACAGTGAATTTAAAATACCAAAAACATATGGTAATTCATTCTGAATTTACAGTGCAGGGTAACAAAACTGCAGTGCTAGTGGCCATTAGGATGAATGAGTGCGCTTATCACTGTCATCATGCTTCTGCAACGCCATTGGGTGCAGACCTCAGCTCCCGTGACAGATAATGCATTGAGTGTTTTCTGTGGGACAAGGTGGTATGCCTCACGTGACAACCCATCCAATATTACAGGGTGTTCCATGCACCTGGTTCAGGTGCTCTTAGAGCTGTTTTATCAAGGATAGGGGTAAACTTGATTATATTATGTTAATCTAATGGGTTGGAGAGCAAGCCAAGCAGCTGCAGGGTTATCGCACTACAATACTCTACAGAATGAATGTCCTCTCACATGACGTCATAGAGCATGCATTCTGGAGAGTGTTTCTTTTTGAATTTGATATTTTAACTTATCGTTTGGTTCTCGACTGGCACATTCCATAATTCAACAGTTTAAAAACTTAAAAGAATGGAATGCTAGAGTGGTAAAAAGTTCAGTTGATGGTTAATTTTAAACTTAGAGTTCTTTTTCTGTTTCTGAAGAGTTCAGACACAAGATTTGCTACTCCAAAACATTGAAACCAAATTTATTAACAATTAATTCATTTCATAAATATTGTTCCATTTCATTATTGAAGAAGGTTCGACATTATTAAATGCATTGTCTTTGAATGGCATTGTAGCAGGTCACTTTTACCTGCCATCTTGAATTGATGTCATCACCTGCTGATGCTTTTCGAATTTCAGCATCAGCCAGTGTGACGTCATCTATTTCTAATTTTTGGTTTGAATTTAAAAAAATACAAAATAGAATTACTTAGTAGATTTTTCCAGTAGTGATCGACTGAGGAAAAGAGGACAGTTTGATTTCCTGTTTTGAGAGTGTTGTTTCTAATGAAGTTTATTGCTTCTGCATTTGGTATTTCATTTTGTGTGGCTATTTAATTAAAGTAGTAAGTTTAACTTGGACATTTAAAAGGAGTCAGATGATTTTATTTCCAAAAGTTTGAGTAACACCACAAATTGGTGACCCAGATGTGATCCCAGTAGGGCGTGCAATTTTTTTTGGGATACTCTGAAGTCTGCAATTTTGCATACTAAAGGAGAGGAATGGATAACGGATTGCTTACCTCAGATCCTAATTTGCAAGGAGTGGCTGACAAGCTATTTCTTAATGCAAATCAGCAGGGTCTTAAATCTTTCAAATTGCCTCCCTTCTGGAGTTAACACACAGAGATGTGGTTCGCCACAGTTGAACACCGTTTCTGGGTGTATGATATTAGATCTGATACCCGAAAATTTGACTATGTCATAGATGCCTTGCCACAGGACACAATATCCGACATCAGGGACCTTATTTTGCATCCCCCTGCCACAAATTTATACAATTCCATTAAGGAAGCCATCCTTCATCGCAGTTCACTTTCCCAGTGACAGAAGATCCAGCAACTCCTAACAGATCAGCAGTTAGGAGACAAGAGGCCATCACAACTGTTGCGATAAATGCAACAGTTGGCTGGAGACAGTTATGCTTTTGCAGGGGACGTCTCCATCATTCGGGAGCTGTTCCTGTCCTGCCATCCCCATCAGGTGCAGGTCGTCTTAACAACTGCGGATGATACTACAACCATGGAAAAGCTCATGGAGATGGCAGACAAAATCATGGAGGTCTTGGATTTGTCCCACACCAACTTAAATGTCAGCTCAGGCAACACATCAACACACTCTCCTCCTCAAATCGAATCAGAACTGTCACAGTTGTGGGCATGGGTGGATGAGCTCTGTGGACAAATGACCTCACTGTTGTCAGACTCCCACTGACAACAGCCTCGACGATCTTTCAGAAGACGTTCAGGTTCATGCCCTCGGCAGCAATCCCAACATCGGTAACCATCTGACCAATCTCGTTTGGGGGTTTGCTGGTACCATGAAAGATATGGCACTGAGGCTAGGAAGCGCTGCCCACCCTGCATGCAGGGAAACGAATAAGGTCATCCATCCATGGGACGCAATCGGATGACAACACGTTCTCCAGTCGTCTCTTTTTTCCTCCATGACAAGGCCACACATCAACGGTTTTTGGTTGATACAGGAGCTGAATTGAGTGTTCTCCCACGTATCTTCCTTGACCAAAGTTCAAAGCCAAATGACTTCAAGCTTTTTGCAGCTAATAAGTCAATTATTAACACCTATGACACTCACCATCTGAATCTCACCTTGGGCCTCTGCCATTCTTTTGTGTGGGACATTCTTGGGGCTGATTTCCTCTCTCACTATGGCCTCGTGGTTGACATGAAGAGACAGAGACTTTTTGACCGAATCATGGGTTTAGAAATTGCCGGTGTGGCAGCGCACCGACCTACTCTGCATTGCCAACTTTCAACTGTCACTCAGGACACTAATGGTTTATATAAGACACTCTTGACAAAGTTTCGTGACATTACTGTGCCTCGTCCCGCTACGCTACAGTGCCTGTTGCACACTGTATTAGTCACCACACCATTACAACAGAAGTTCACCCCAGATACAGTATTTTGAAATATGCAGAATCTCTTACTATAAAACTAACTAGCAATTACAATAGGTCATCTCGTGCCCCTTACACAATGTCCTGTCGTCAATGGTTTACCCAACTACAGATTTGATTGGAACTGGTGGACTTGCAGTATAGAAATGTGGACATCAATTTAAAATGCCTCATCAGTTGTGCCCCATTGAGGTGCTGAGGGGTAGCAATCCCTGCATTGCTCCCCCTCTGGATCCATTGCTGGAAAGGGGCATTTGTCATTGTTTAGACAGCTGGCTTTGGGCAGATCAGACGAAACACTATTGCACTGGTTGGTGGAGGTTTATGTAAGGAAATGGTAGTGTGTAGTCAGGATGGGGGCTTAGTGGGAAATATTTGGGAGTGGTGGGATGCAACTCTCAGAAATGACCCAGCCAGAGGCAGGGAAAGTGTATGATGAATGAATGTGTGTGGTATGGTCATGGGATTTAAAGAGGAAGCATGAGGCAGAACCAAAATGCACTTGGGATAAGTTTGGAGGTAGGCAGCAGTGGTAAGCTAGACCCAATGATGGATCCAGGGGTGAATCAGGGGGAAGCACTCCGAATATTTTTAAATATTCAGAATCCCATGTTATAAATCTAGCAAGCAATTACGATAGGTGCTCTACTGCCTCTTAGGAAGTATCCTCTCTTCAGTGGTTTGGCCAACTGTGGATTGCACTTCACCTGACAGTGGGATGACAGTATAGAAATGGGGATAGCAGTGTGAAAATGCCTCATCAGATGCAAATGTGAATCATACATTAGTTGAAATATGCACTTCAGTGGGGCACAGAGGGTGTAGAAATCGCTGCATTGCTCCCTCTCATGGATCTGCCACTATGTGGAACCCTGTGACCCACCCCTGCCACAGGTGATGATGAAGCATAAGAGATAACTGTTGTTTGGGACAGCAAATGCATGAAACAGGTGTCTTGGAATGTTTGACAGAATGGATTTTTGCGCTGATATCAAATAGTAAGGCTAGATGCACAAAAGTTTGACTGCCTATGGCTGAAAGATTATAGTAGAACAATAGGTAAAGATCATCTATGGGCCATCATGCATCAAGAAATATGATAGCTTCAGAAATACCTGCATGTCAAAACGTGTTTTGTTTGCACAATTCCATTTCATTCAGTATGGGTACCTTGGTTAGTGAACCATGTGGAATGTTCTGGGTATTGGCATAAGTGTTAAAGGGAGATGATGTCAAGCAACTCCACAAGAGGAAAACTAAATCATTATGTATTCAATCACTACTAGACCTATAATAGAAATGTAAAGTATGTATTTGTGGAGTGATAAAATGAAAATTGATACATGAAAATGCTGCAATTTCCCTTATTTCTCCCACACTATGAAATGTTTTTTGAGAAAACCTTACGTGATACAATCAGTTATCAAAATCAGACCTGTGTAATTTATGCCATTTTGCCATAAGTGTCTTGGACAGTTTGGTCACATATGTCAGGCATTTAGCACAAGTGTGCAATCAACGTTCCAACACATCCCACAGAAGTTTGATGTGGTTCAGATCGGGACTTCATGCAGGCCAGTCAAGTTCTCGAGCCCCCACTTCATCAAACCACATGCCTACAGCCAGTGCTTTATGGCAAGGTGCATTATCATGCTGAAACAGAAAAGGACCATTGCCAAAGTGCTGCCAGAAGATGGGAGTGCAGCATTGTCCAGGTAATGCTCTGCATTTAGATGTCCATCCACAGCCAATCCCATAGAGTCTGCACCCAACCCATATCATGAGAAGCACCCCTACACCATCACCAACTCTATGCCAAACTTCACTTTGGGCACAACACAGCTTGGCAGGTAACGTTCGTCATACCCAAACCTATCCTTCCAATTGCCAGATGGTGTAGTTGGACTCATCAGTGCATTCAACCATTTGCCATTGATCCAGAGTCCAATGTAGTCACTCTTTGCACCATTGCAGTCTCCTTGCTGCATTGCTGGTGCTGATGTGAGACTTGTGGGCTGCCATTGTGCCATAATAACCCATTGCATACAGTTCCTTATGAACAGTCAGGGTGCTCACAGTTGTTCCCATCAGTTCTATGAATCATCTTGTCAGTTCATCAAGCAATGTGTGATGGTTTGCAATGACCATTTTATGAAGAGCTCTTTGGCCTCTAGCCAATATGATCTTGTGGTGCCTTTGTCTTTCCAGGCCCAGATGACATGGTGAATGATTGATTTTGGGATGTTTAGGAGGGTTGATGTCTCCCTAACAGTTTTGCCTAAAAGATGGCACCAGACAATTGTACCTCTTTGGAAATCTGAAAGCACTTTTCTTTGAGACATTCTTTCAGCATTCATGGAAATATCATCTCACAATAGTGTACTCTGTTATATAGTGCTGGGAGGAATGCCACCTACGATATTGAAAGGAATGCCACATTTTCATGCAAATAAGGGTTGGTTGCCCCATGACTTATGATAGGGTAGTGTATTTTCAAACAGAATATGGTCATGGGTTACTTATGTTAGAAATCAAAGTGAAAGTGACAGGCAAGATGCACTCAAGGAAGGCAAGGAAATTCAGAAATTACCCATAGAAGCAGGAATTTCAACAGAAAGAACACAGGCATGTAACTTAGACTGGTTTTGGGAAGGGTCAGCTGTTGCCATAGGAGAGAGGGTTGCCAGAAAACTTATAAAATGTGGGAAAGCCATTGTAGGTCATGCTAAAGTAGAAGGTTCATTCCAGGGCAGGTAGATATAGTGGTGAAATGTAAAGAAAATTGGCAGCAAGACCAGTCTAACGACTAAAGTTAAAACTATACTAAAGTTTACTTTACTATACTTTGTTGTCTTCTCAGTAATAGTAGATTCCTCTTCTCGTTCAGTTGTTCAGGTTATTATATGGCAAAAAATTCCTTGAATATCAAACCTAATTAACACAATAATTATCTATTTGAAGTGAAAGTAACAATGTTTTGCAACCAGGATATTGCTTCTTCAAGGTTATTGTATCTTGGATTAGTGCTTCCATATTAAGGATTGGTGGTAATCCTATTGTCTTTGGGAATAGTGCACATTACAAGGCTAGAATGTTATTATCTACATGTAAGTAGGTTAGTATTTTGAGATTAAATACAGTGCATTAACATTTTTAAAGTTAGTTTAAATTTTTAAAGATAGATATATTTTTATTTATTTTTACTTTTTCTGGGTTTTACGATTTTTTGGTATTTTATGTTTCAGTTTTTTTTAATTTTTGAATTAGAGACACAATGGTTTATTGTATGTAAAGCTGTAGTGAGATGCATATGTCATGCAACGTCACAGCATGCGTATGCAACTTCACTGCATCTCACATTCTGTGATGCAGCTTCACTGCATCTCATTTCCTTCTTAATTTAAAATTTTATATTTTTAGAATCCAAACACATGATTCAAAACTTTTAATTTTCGATTTTAAATTATTCTCAACTGAAATCAGTTGTTCGCCATTTTCAATGCTATTTAGACGTGTTCACGAGTAGCTCTTGAATATTTGGATATTAATACTATTTGGATTGTCTATATTCAATCATCTCGTCACTTTAGTTATGGAAGTTAAATAACAACATCTTCGCAACCAATAAAAACCTTTTTATTGTCTAAACTTTTATATACCGCAACTTTTAGTTCATTCAAATTTATGGAGTCATTTTGAACAAACCATGGTGAAACTTGGGTCTCTTGTCCACCACAAAGCTAAAAGGCAAAGTCTGCAGAACTGTGGTTAGGCCAGCTATGCTGTATGGCTCAGAGTGTTGGGCCGTGAGGAAGGACCATGAAAGGAGAATGCAGGTGGCTGAGATGCAAATGCTGAACTTCATGAGCAGGGTGTCAAGTGCTGACAGGATCACAAACGACCATGTTAGAGGTAGTCTGGGGGTGGGGGACATTGCAGAGAAGATGAGGGAAATCAGATTGAGGTGGTATGGGCATGTGATGTGAAGGGGGAGGAGGAGCTGGTTAGGTCCATCATGGGACTGCAGGCAGTTGGGAGCGTCAGGGGGAGGGGAAGATTGAAGAGGACGTGGGAGCAGGTGGTACAAAAGGACATGGGTGTGTGGGGTGGATGGAGCCCTGGTTGGGGATCGGTGGGGGTGGAGGATTGGAACTTGCAGACCCCACCCAGTTTCATGCTGGAGAAAGGTATGATGATGATGATGAAGAGACACAATGGTTTATTGTAGCTAAGACAATATTGGTATATATTTTTTGTCAATATTGAAGCCATCTGGTGATAAGGGTTTCAGCTCCCTTATCATGTGTGATTCTTTGCATTTCCTGTCTTTCTGTTCTAAAGCCTGTCATAAGGAATGTCACCTGGAAGTCTGTCAACTGATGTTCTGTTTCATTGAAATGGATCCCTTCTGGTGTACTTCTCTTATTCTTAATATCATAGAGGTATTCCCTAATACATATTTTACCTAACATCCAATTTCCTCAACATATTCTTTATCACATAAATTGTACTACAATGGATTAGATAGATCACATTGTAGGTATTGCAGTCTATTGTTTCTTTTATATTCCATATGCAGTTTGCTCTCTTTTTACGTGGGTTCTTTTAATGCAGTTTCCAAGTTACGTGGTTTGCATTTCATTAAAAAATTTTTTCTCAAATATTTATTCAGTATTGTATATATATGCGATCAGGGGATCAAATTTTGAAACCACTCATAATAAATCGATTTCTTAGACCCCTGTGCCCTAAAAGGCAAAGATTTAAAACAATTACCAGTGCATTGGATGGCTAACCCAAAAGCTGTTTTTACAGAATGGTTCAATAATTGCTTTCTAACAAAAGTGGTAGTCTATTTGAAAGAAAAATCTGTTGATTTTAAAGTCTTATTAATTATTGATAATGCACCAGGTCATTTACAGTTAGAACATCCAAATCTTCAAATAGTATTTCTTCCACCCAACACAACAAGCCTTCTTCAGCCATTAGATCAAGGCATAATTTCAAAGTGGACTTACAAATTCATATTGAATAAATTAGAAAATGAGTCCTTGACAGTAAAAGACGTCTGGAAACAATATTCTATATTTGATTGTATAATTCAAGTTGCATCTGCTTCTGCTGAAATAAAACCAGCAACTTTAAATGCCTGTTGGAAAAAGGTTTGGCCAGGATGTATTGCAAGCAATACAATCATTGAAACATGAACACTTTGGAAGGAAATTATAATTTTGGCGCATGCTATTGGCAGAGAATGTTTTAATAATTTCAACCATGATGATATAGAAGAACTGCTGGTGGATGATTTTTTAAGTGATGATGAGATTGTTGCACTAGCTTTAGATGCTGCAAATTCAGAAAGTGAAAGTGATATTGAGGAAAACCCCAACCCCTCTCACTTCAAAAATAATTCGAGATGGTCTTCATCTATGCAGCAAATTAGAAAATCATTTTCTCGTTAATGACCGCAATTCTGAAAGGGCCTTTAAATTCCAACGTGAGCTGCAGAACTGTGTTTCTGGATATCGTGAATTGTATAAACAATTAGTAGAATCATCAATGCAAAGTTTAATTATGGATTACATTGTTAAAAAAGGAAAATCAGCCTACAGTGAATATAGGTTTCACAAATGTGTCACCCATACCAAAGAGATCAATTGCAGAAACAGTTATTTCTGATAATGAAAGTGATTTGGAACCTGTTCACAAACGGTGCATACTTTTATCTGATAGTGATAGTGATTAAAATCATGAAAATTTATATTACTTTCTTATAAAATAAAATGAGTTGTATTTAAATGCAATTTTATTTAAGAATTTATATAGGTTATTTTCAGCTTATCAAAGGAATTTATTAAGAGACTATTTTTTTTAACATCAACAAAAATTTTTTTATGCAGTTTTACATTAGTTTTAATTCATAATTTCGTAGTTACGTGAATTTTAAAAATTATGGAACGTATCCCCAATTTTTCCATAGACTTATAGTCTTTTTTAACGCGAATTCTTTTCACGCGATTTTCTGAGGAATGTATCCCCCACGTAAAAAGAGACCTGACTGTACTTTTGTCAGCAGATTTTTGAAATTTCATTGTTTGTGTGACATATGGGTAGACAATGCAATTTAGCTTTTTACATCTATTGCAACCCTTGTTTGTATTGTCCATGATTTTTGCTTTAACTAGTATATCTCGTAAATTTCTCTTCCATTTGTATATAACTTTCAAAGGTAATGGGAATAGCTTTCATAAAGTTCGTTTGCTGGTGTTTAAGGTCCCATCAACTACAAGGTCATTAGAGACCCGTCCATTGCATAGTTCTAATGCATAGACTGCACAGACACTACACTAATATGACGATTATTGGGTATTAGCAGTACCCAGCTTTCCCAAGCAACCACCCATGTCAGTACTAACTGGGCTTGCATTGCTTAACTTCAGGGATCAGACTAGAACTGGTGTGTCCAATGCAACTCACCGCTCCTTTCATAAAGTGGGATCTGTCAGTAGTACATTGTGATGCTTGTTTAGTATTGAGGCAAATGAGGGTCATAGACTGTGAAGCATTGTGCAGAGATTTAGGTTATCACTTGGTTCCTTAGTATTATTGTAGGTTAGTGTCCATTTTTGTCAGAGTGCCTGTCTTGCAACACCTCTAAGGAATTTTCCAGGGTATCCATACCTTTCAAAATCTTGTCATAGTTGTTGGAATTTTTTATTGAAGTCCCTGTCATCTGAGCAAATCCTTTGTATTTGTTTAAGTTGTCCAATGGGGATTCTAGTCTTGCAATTCCTGAGGTGGAAACTAGTGTAATGTAGGTATTGATGAGTGTCAGTTGGTTTCTGGTAGAGAGTTGTTGAAAATTGACCATCTTTGAGATGTTCACATCAAGAAAGTCTATGTCCATGGTAGAGGTTTCAGCTGTAAGTTGAATTGATGGATTGTTGGAGTGTACAAAGCTGAAGTCTTTTAGTTCGTGCTATGAATGCGTCCAGATAAGAAATACATCATCAAGATATCTCAACCATATCAATGGTTTTTGCTGGACCTTGTTGATATGTTGACATTTGGTCTCCATTGCTGTGCCTTGATCTTGCAGGTAATAGTTGTCCTTGAATTCAAAAATGTTGCTAGTTAGGATTGTTTCTATTAGAGTGCAGATTGTTTCTATGTCAGGGAATGTTTGGTTTGTTGTTCTAAGGGGAGTTGCTATCCAGTTTCATATAGAAATTCTTATCTAAGAGTTGGTGATCTACTTCCATAATATAATCTTCCCATTTTAGAATTACTACTGCCCCACCCTTGTCTGCCTTCTTAATTATAATGTCCTTATTATTTCTAAGCTCATTAAGGGCCTTCACCTTTACATTAGATAAATTATTTGGTGCTCAATGGCATGTTGGAAGTCCCTATATATTGCTTCTTGGTGCACCTTGAAAACATCAGATTGGATGACTGGTGTCCAACTGGAAGAGGGTCTTAAGGCATTTGAGTGATTACATTGAGGAAAATGTTCACAAAAGAAAATTTAATCTTAATCCTTTTAATCAGTTCATCAAGATCCAAGAATGCTTCAAATTTGTTTAATCTTGCATTTGTAGGGCAGTATGAAATTGTGGAATGTGGAGGTGAACACTACCATGAAGCAAAAGAGGGCTGCATTTCACAGGGTGATTGAGATAGACGGCTAGAGTCTAAAATACACTATAAGCAGGCCAAAACCACAACAAAGAGGACAATTGCCATCGCCGAACACCAGATGTATGAGGTCCTCTATGATAAGTTAGAATCCAAGGAAGGGGAGAGAAGTTTTGAGGCTAACCAAGGCTTAGATATGGCAGGTAAAGATATACCATATTTTAGCACATATATCACATGTGGCCTGGTACCTTGAACCTAGGGCCTATTATTTACCCATAAGCAAGTGACTAAGATGGTGGTTCTGTAATTTTTTATATGATTTCTTTATGGTACCATAGGGGCCACAGATGCTAGTTTGAAACCACTGGACTAAGCAGATTCCCTGGCTTATGACCCATTTCATGAACTCGTCCAATTGTAACGCATGCCTAGGAAGCTACATTTGTGAAGGTTTAATGGCAACTCCCACTCTCTGCTCCAATCATATATCTTGTATAGTTCTTGTTGAAATTCTGTTCAGGAAGATAATTCTTCATCCTCTACCCTTGCAATGCATGTGTCATCTGGAAATAATAATGATATAGAGTAAAAGTCCCAATATGCTTCCCTGGGGAATAATGATGTGTCCTTTCCAAAGCCTTACCATCAAAAAGGACTCTGCTGCCTGCCATTCAGGTAGGCCTTTACCCACAACAAACCTTACTATGAATCCCCAGGGTGCCCAATGGTCTGGAAAACAGGGAAAATGCAGGGATTCACAAAGTTAAAAAAGATTCAGGGAAAACACAGGGAATTCCACCATGTTGTGCCTTTTTTTGTTCGTTTTTTGAAAAATTAATTTTTATTTTTGAGAAATAATCGTGCTTCATGGCATAATATTGTTCAAGTCAAGAATAAATGATAAAATATAAACCACACAAATAAAACTCCTTAAAAAATTGACTTTTTAATACAAAAAATTAAATATCAAAAATTAAAACAGTTGAAATTTTGATGCTGATCTTAGCACCAGGCTGCACTGTACACCATAACAATAAGCCATGCATTCATTCGGTGTTTTTCAGCAAACAGTGAACACGTTATTTCTTGTTTTGACTAGAGTATAGTATATAGTATGTAATTGTGCTTTATCAATTTGGTGATGTCAGTTCTTAACATTGACTGGATTGACAAAGTGCTTAATCCAGAATGGTCAAAATGGCTAGTGCCTGTGAAAAATAAGCTGCATGATGCGAAGTGCCTACTTTGTGCAAAAGCATTTTCTTTGAGCAACATGGGAAAGCGTTCTGTGATAAGTCATAAAAGCTGTGCTATTCATCAGAGAAATCTGCTTTCTTCTGTCCAAAATAGATCTCTGCTTTCTTATGTTGTCCAGAAATCGGTTCCTGAAACCACCGTTGAGAGCTCTTCAAAACGTGAACCAGTGAAGCAACCTACAACGTCCTCTAAACAAAGAATGCTTGGTTTTATGTCTGACACAGCAGCGACTGAAGCTGAGTTGTTGTGGGTCATGCATTCCATCATGAAAAAGAGGGATCAAATGAGGGAATCTTGAAGCTTTTTTGTAGAATGTTCCCAGACAGTAACATCACGGAAGGAATGCAGTTATGCAGGACGAAGTCCACACATCTTGTAACCCATGGTTTAGCACCTTATTTTTTGGAGAAACTGTGTAAAAAATTTGTTGAAACTGAAAATGTAGGTGTTTTGATAAATGTTTGAATCGATATATGCAAAACGAACAGATGGATATTGTTCTGCGTTTTTGGGGTAATGGAAAAAAATGAAGTAACTAGCTATGATTTTGATTCAGCGTTTTTGGGTCGTACATGTGCAACCGATCTCTTGTAGGGTTTTTTTTTAAAAGTTATCGACTCAACGTTACAAAAAGCTTTTACAAATATCTATGTAAGGCCCTAATGTGAACTTGGCTTTTTTAAAATTAGTCACGTCTGAGTTGTATCATGGTGAGGAAGAAAGCCCTGAACTTTTAGATGTTGGAACTTGTGGTCTTCATGTTGTTCATGGCACTTTCCAGGAAGGCCACAAACAGACTAAGTGGAACTTGTAAATGTTTTTGAAAGATTGTTATCAGCTTTTGAAGAATTCCCCTGCTAGGCGGTCAGAGTTCATTCGAGTAACAAACTAATGTGTTTCCTCAGAAGTTTTGTATTTGCCCATGGTTGGAAAATGCATCCATTGCATTGAGATTAGTTGAGATGTTGCCCTATTTATGTAAATATGTTTTCAGTATCGAAGCAAGTGTTAAAGCTCGTGCTATGGATGCGGTGAAAAGGGGGTTGACTACTTGCTGTTGGAGGCGAAACTGAAGGTTTTCATTTTGATGGCTTCTATTATGGAACCATTTCTGACGATATTCCAAACGTCGAAGCCAATGATTCCATTTCTATATGATGAGATTGTTGCTATTTTGTTTGATTTGATGGGACGTGTCATAAAACCCAAAAAAAAATGCCATCTCTGATTTGATCTCTGATCCGATTTGATTTAACCAAAATTGAACTAACAGATGAGGAGAACTTGATGGTTGCTCGGAATACGGACGTCGGCATATCTGAAAGCAATGCATTGAAATGCTCAAAAGCGTTGGAGGTTCAAAAAATTCAGTTTTTAGGTGAATGTCGGTCTTTTATAATAGGAACAGTTAATAAGCTTGTTGGCAGGTACTGCCTTGTCACCCAAAAATATAACCAGACATCCAAATAAGTGCAAAGAATTAATGAAAATTTGCTTGGAAATTTTTCTTGCAACAAATCAACTACCGAGCTTGGTATGTGATAAAGCTTACAGATAGTATGCAACTTTTGTTGATTTGTGTGATAGAGAAGAGCTGGTGTCTTCTAATTTTAACAACAATCGACTGGACGTGTTTTATTTTGAACACATTTCAAGCTACAAAGAATTATTGGCAGTTGTATGGTTGTTGCTCTGTTTACCTCATGGCAACGTGACTGTCAAAAGTGGATTCTCAATTAACAAGGATATGTTAGTCCTGAATCGTTTGTAGGAGACTCTTGTTGCACTACGATGGATTTATCAGGTGATATCTGCTGATGGAGGACTTGATGATTTTAAGATTGAAACGATGTGCATAGCATATGCCAGAATCGCTGGAAGCCATTACAAGGCATCACTGCTTGATAAGAAATCGGCTGAGAATGATCCAGATAAACAAAGAAAGCTGGAAAAAAAACGAAAGGATGGAGAAATTTTGGAGCTTACAAAACAAAGAGAGTTGTTAGACCAAAATCTGAAATGATTGAAGAGAAGTTAAGGGGAAATAAATTAATTTAGTGTTGTGTACGTTTTATTCCACAATCGATATTTTTTGTTTGATTACTGCAATATTTTCTGATCTTCTGCAGTATCGTTTGTGAGAAAACTACGTGTGTGGTGTTGATGTGTATTGCCGAATATACTATGTACTGCTTCAAAAAATGGATGTTGCATTGTTATATCTATCCTGGAAAAAAATGTAGTTACACAGGGAAAACGGAAAACATGGGGAAAATCACTTTTTGAAGTGTTGGGCACCCTGATTTCTCTCTCTGCATTGAAATGGTGATGCAAATTCTGCCATTTATAGTGAACATAAGACACTGCCTTTTCCAGTACCTCTGCTATTTCCTGAGTCTTTTGCCCTGGCAAAAATCAAAACTAAGTGTAATCAATGATCAAACGACACAGTTTCATACCAATATACGGTGAAAACCCTTAGACACAAAAATGCTTCACATGAAATATCAGTTAAAATGAAATGACACTGTGGCCCAGACAAAATACTATGTAATTTCACAGATGTTTTTTCTTTTTTTTTACATGAAACAAACATTGCTTAACATGAAGTTATTTTCCTTCTCAGATAACGAAATACTATATATACAATATATACAGTTCGCTCTCTCTTTTTATGCAGGTTCTTTTCATGCGATTTCCAATTTACACGGTTTGCATTTGGTTAAAAAAATTTTGCCAAATATGCATACTGTATGCTTGTTCAGGAAGTATATTCAGTGTAAGGCCCATGACTCTGATAAAATTCACCGACTATTGTATTAGCCAGTCAAAGACGTTTAAGTCTGTCAGAAATTAGCATACAATAATAGGGGCTTCTGCACTTGTACATGACACCAATCATACCATTATCATCATACCCTTATCCTGACTGTGGCAGGATCGGGTCTGCTGTTCCACTGAACATGCTCTAAAATTAAAAATTATGTTGGAGGTGATTTAAACATTTTTAACCATGATGCTATAGAAGAACTGCTGGTGGATGATGTCTTAAATGACGATGATATTATTAAACTAACTTTAGGTGCACGCTGGTGTCAAAATGTCCCCGAACACATTGAGGTAATTTAACACATACCTCAAGTGTCCGCTTTCACGTCAAAGTGTCTGGGTCGTTTTCCATTACCCGGGGTAAGTTATGTTGATAGAAATTTCATGTTGATTTACGTTACACATGTGCTCCGCAAATAGGAGACAAATTTGGGCATCTCCATTCAGGTGTAGATGGTGGCACTTTGAGTCCCACCAAAGTGTCCCAAAAGTGTCCCACTAGACACTTTCAAGTGGACTCCGGACACATTGATGTGTGACGCCGGCATCCCCCTACAAACAACCCAGCCAATATCCCTGCATGTTCCAGACGCCTGACTGGAGTGTCCTCAATCAGAACATGTTCAGGGAACCTGCAGACCTGACCCTGCCGCAAGTGGGATATGGGTATTACAATGATGATGATGGTCAAAACAAAAGTCTGCAGAGAGTGAGACAAAAATATGTTTTTGAAAACGTATCATCTATATTAAAGGGATCGATCTATTGTAAATACAGTTATTTCTGATGATGAAAGTGATTTACAAACAGTTTGCAGATGGTGAATACCCTTACCCGTGACAGGCAAAAAGGCTGTGGCAATATGATCGTGGGTAAAAAGATCGTGGTGAAAATGCTGCAAAAAATTATATCGCACAGTAATGCGATGGTGGGTAAAAAGACCGCCAAAAAAAGGACGTGAAAGATTAGATCGCATGATAATATGATCGATGGTAAAAAGACCCTCCCCCCCCCAAAAAAAAAGGTCGCAAGAATGAGATCCATGGTTTAATGCATTTTTGTGTACTGTAATTCTTGTCAATTAAACAAACAGACTGTAAGTATGTGACGTTGTGGTATCACAGTCACTATGCGGTTGTTTTGCTGAGGCGACCGTATTGCACACAATGGTTTTTTTATCACGGTATTTTTACCCATGGTATTATTGCTGTGCGACTTTATTGCTTGCGATCTTTTTACCCACAGTCATATTTCCATGCGACCTCATTCCTTGCTGTCCTTTTACCACTGTCTTTTTACCCACGGTCAAATTGCCATGGTCTTTTTGTGTGTAACCACCCTTACCAGATGGACAATTGAATTGAAATACAATTTTATTTAAGGTTCATATAAATTGTTTTCAGCTTCCCAAAGAAATTTACTAAGAAACATATTTTCTTTAACATCAACAAACTTTTTTTATGCAGTTGTACATTCATTTTAATTCATTATTTTGGAGTTATGCGAATTTTAAAAATTAGGGAAGGTGTCCCTAATTCTTATTTTATGTGAATTCGTTTTATGCGGTTTTCTGAGGAACGTATCCCCCGAATGAAATGAGACCTGACTACTGCAGTTTTAATTAGATAATCAAGAGAACAATGGCTGCCACTATTTCTAGATTACGCCTGGGTTCGAGATGGTAGAGACATGCCATTGACAAACCTTTTTTTATTGGCAATTTGATGCTAAAGGAAGACAATGCAAAAAATGCTTTATTTTTTTCCCAAAATAATTCTTTTATGTATGTGTGCATCATCACACCCTAATCCCCCCTTTGGTTTGGTCGGGTCTGTGGAGCCACTGATTATGCTCTTGACTGGGACACCCTAGCCAAGCATCTGGAACTGCTATCTATTATTTTTCCCTTTAGTTTTCCATTTCTGTTAAGACGGGTCCCTTCCCTAGATTTTTTGCCAATGTGGGCTTAATACAGTATGGAGTTTCAGGAGTTGAGGCATGTACTGCACATTGATATGGAAATAACAACAGGTGTAATATGAAATCCCAGTCATTGATGACATTTGCACAATAGTTTTATTAAACCTTTCTACTTATCCATCACTTTGGAGATAGTATGTTGAAGTAAACGTCTTTCTGATTTCAAGAGTTTCACAGAACTGGCAGAACATTGTATTGGTAAAGTTTGGACCTTAATCTGACAGCTGTTGCTCACGTAACCCATATCTTGAATTGACTTCATTCGCCATAATCATGGCAACAGTTTCAGCCTGCTGGTCCAGAACTGCAAAGCTTCCTCATATTTTGCCAGATAGTTAGTGAATACTATAATGAATACATTTTATTTTAGGGTGCATGGCAGGGGTCCTAAAATGTGTAAACCTTCTCTTTGGAATGGGAAGGTTATGTTGGTAGACTTTGGTTTGGGGCCATTTTCCTGGGATTTGTCCTCTCATTGCATGAAACACATGCATCACAATACCTTTTTTTATTTCTTGGGATTGTTTTTCCCAAAAGAAATGAGGTAATATTTTGTCAAGAGATTTCTGAAATCCAGAATGCCCTAATATTTTTGAATCCTGAGCATGGTACAGAATTAAACCCTTTAAAGTATCTGGCACTGCTGCTGTTTCTCTTTGCCCCTTAATTTTGAGTTCTCCATTTTCTTAATCACCCTTTCAGCCAATAAATAGCCAAAAGGAGCTCTTTGCTAGTATTATGTCATTACCATTACCTCAATCTTAACCAAATCTTATTACCTAGACTTAATATCTAATTCTTAAAAATTTCTTAAAATTAATGATGCTAGAGCACCTTCATCTAGGGGCTAGTGTTAATATGTGGGAAAGTTTAGCTATCCTGTCAACTGCTCCATTTGTTATCTATTATTTTTTTCCTTAAGTTCCCAATTTCTGTTGAGTTGGGTCCCTTCCCTAGATTCTTTGCCTTATGTGGTCTTTATAAAAGATTACTAGTAAAATGGAGTCTTTTATTCGTCTCGTATACAATCTACATAAATGTTTATCACAAAGCTAATTTTTAATTCTAAACAACTAAGGATTTACTTGTCGAATAATGAGGACTTTGCTCAAGTGATATATTGCTACTACACAAAACAAAAGAAAAAATATTGTTTTATTGGTATCCTTATCTCATTCAGCTTAATTGGGTTATTATCCTAGAGCTGTCCTCTTTGGTGAGTTTGATTCTAGCCATTCTTAAGGTGTTATGTCAGGTGTCATTGGCCTGTCATTCTTCAGTATTCCTGTTTGGACCAATCTCTTGTTTCTTCTCATCTCTCCTTTTATAGGTTTATTTTTGGGTCAAATTAAGGGTCCTTAAGGAAGAACTTTTTTTCATAATAAGTCAAAATCTAGTAAGGGCTTGATTGGTCCTTGATCAATTTCTAATTGGTTGTTTCATAGCTTTTTTTTTGCTGTCACAAGGTTCTTTAATATGATGTAAGGAATGTCCTACCATATACCAATAGGTATGATGTTAAATCTTCCAGAACTAAAAACCAACTGTGAATAAAATTGTTCAGTAAGTGTCTGGGTCGCCAATTGTTGCAAAGGTCTAAATCACCAATATTTCGTATTAGATTTTGTATATTAAATTATTGTAGCATAATGATTAAACCTCAGACCAACGATGTTATGTTGAACTGCCAAAATTCATAAGTGGATCAGAAGACAATGATATTGTGTTCAAAATGTAATAATGTGACTTATCTGGTGGATTTGGTGCTGAGAGTTACTTGTTCCAGTGAATATTTTATTATAAACCACACTTTCAAAACAAAGAGAAATAAGCAGCGCCCTCCACTAAATGGTGCACTGTTTATTAAAGGTAGTGTAAGTGTGGGTTACATTGGCCCTGTGGCAATACTTTGTCCCAAAATGAAAACAATGACTCAACCTTGTGTGCTGCAAACTGATTGCTACAGGTTCACAAAGTTCCTGGTGATTCTGCCAGGCCACAACGCTAGTCAACCTCACCCTAGGTTGCAGCTATGCTTTTTTCATAACCCTGTTGAATACACATGTTTTGTTGATGTCACACTTCTGTCTGTTCAATAAACCCATATATGCTTTAGTTTTGGTAACTACCAATTTTTAAAGTTCATATCCTAATTAAGAATATATGACAATTTTTTGATAAATGCTTAAGATTTTTATTTAAAGCATAGATCACAAATTTGTGTTGGTAACTCCACAAAAATGTGTGACTTTGTCCCATGAAAGGGTTCATTTGTCCCATGAAAGGGTTCATTTGTCCCAAAAAGGGGCCAGAGTGGTCCTTTGAATAGTACACTGCAATAAAAAGCATACTAAATCATTGAAAAACAATGCAAGTCAAACAATTTTAAACATTTGCAGCATGCTTCCTTTTGTTCCAGCTCCAAAAATATGCCATCAAAATACAAGAGGCAACCTGGAAGCAGAAGGCACTGTGATTAGGCAGAAGCTAAACTTAATGATTGCTTAGAAGCCATTAGATCACACAAAAGGTCTCAAAGACAACCTCAGGCACATTTTCAGATCTGCTGAAGCACTAAAGATAGAAATATTTCATGTGGGACCCTTTGCATTATCCACTTTAACCAAAAATAAAAAAAATTAAATTTCATAACTATTGTATGAAAAAGTGGATTTCTTGTAATATAGTATTTTAGATGAAGGTTTGAAAAATTTAAAAATTACCTTCAACGTGCAATATTCATTATAATAGAAAGTAAAAAAAGTAATGCATTGCTACAGTACTGAATTCAACACCATCATCCCAGGGTCGGGTCCGTGTGTTCACTGAACATGTTTGGACTTGGAGCACCCCAGTCAGGCGTCTGGAAACTACAGGAATATTTGCTTGGTCGTCTGGGAGAATGGCAGCCTATGCCACAATAATTATAGGCAAAAGCCAAAAACAGAAATAAAAGTAAAATCCACAAAAAACGAGAACAGACATAACAATAAAAGTGGCAAAAGCCAACACAGTCATAACAATAAAAGTGGCAAAAGCCAAAACAGACATAACAAGAAATGCGGCAAAAGCCAAAACAGTCATAACAGTAAACACGGCAAAAGCCAAAACAGTAATAACAATAATCACGGCAAAAGCCAAAAAAGGACACAGAAATAAAAACGCAAAAGCCAAAATAATTCAAGAATAAATTCAAAGATGTCTAAAACAAACCGTGTATAAATCAAATTTTGTGAAAGAGGCCAGCCTCTTTCAGAGGACACAGCAGCTGCCTTCGCAGCACCTGCATAGGACACTCCACGACTGGAGGTCCCTGGCAAGGCTAGCAGCTGCCACGCATCCGGAAAACTGATACCCTTCTGGACACGCAGCTCCTGGATCGTGCGTTCCTGCAGCCAAGTGGGGCAATCCCGAGAAGTGGCGGGGTGGTTGCCCTTACAGTTAATGCATAAAGGTGCAGTCTTACAAGACTCTGGGGAGTGGTCTCCTTGCCCATAAGTGCCACACATGGCCTTGGCAGAACAGGAATTTGGCCATGGCCATATCGTTGGCACTTGAAACACCGAAGCAGGCTCGGTATAAATGGACGCACAGGCAAGCGGAGGTAGCCAGCCATGATGTACTCTGGCACCTTGGGCCTACCAAAGGTCAGCACCAAGGTGTCAGATGGGCAGGATTCTCCGTCCCGTCGGACTGAGGTGTGGCGAACAGCCACCACACCCTGGTCCCTGAGCTCCTCTGTTATCTGCTCTTCTGATTCCCCACGTAGGTCGGGGCACTGCACCACACCTCTACTGGTGTTTAAGGTGCGATGGGGTTCGACCACAACAGGGATATCACCGAGCTTCCGCAGTTTCAGTAGTGCCGCTATCTGGTGAGAGGCGGATGCCTCCACCAACAAGGTGCCATTGCGCCGTTTCTTGACCGAAGTCACGTCACCGGCAATGCCCTTGATGGCTTTGGTGATAAGGAAGGGCGATGCCTTCCCCAAGGCTGCTCCATCCTCCCCAGAGATAGAAATGAACCGGGGAGGATAGGAAGAAGGTAAGGATGGTTGTTTGACTGCACCTAAATTCTTAGATGCAGGAACATGCTGTGCATCGGCTTTGGAACCCTGCACCTTAAGGCTAAGAGGTCGTTGCCTCTTGTTAAGGGCAGGTGCCGATGCCGTAGAGGTTAGTTCCCTGATCCAGTTGGCTTACTGGGGGAACGTGGCCTCTTTGTTGGAGCAGTACATGTCTCCATCAGCTCAGTGGCAGCTGGCCCACTCAATTGGATGGGACCCAGCCCACCATCTTCCGGCTCAACACAAGTCAGTAAAGAAGAAGTGGGAGGGGTGGGGTTATTTGATGAGGATCCCAGCCTCGGGTTGAGAGTTGCCATAATTTTAATTAATTATGATTTCGCTGCCCGCAGGTCTTACCCACCATGGAGCCCAACGAGGGGACGCCCATTCGGGTCGCCGAGATTCCTCGGGCAGGATACCGTTAGGGTCGCATAATCCCCGAGTACCAGACCGTTGGCATCGGGGTTGACTGCCGGTCCACTTACAGTCACCCTAGGAGGCATAACCACTTATGCACCCCCAGCCGATTAACCAAGACCGGGCTACTGCCTTGTCCTCCCGTTTTCCCTGGAAGCTGTGGCCAAAGTGATGTTTTGGAGTCTGTGGGTCGCAACCCTAGTCCCCGATGTCTGTCAGCCACCTCACCAATGTGGAGTGGCCAAGAGACATCGCAGGGCATATGCCTCCTCAACCACCAGGATCCGCTTTTCCTAGGGGTGCGGGTCCCCACGCACGGCAAACATGCGGGTAGGCGTTTGTTTACGGTCACCTCAGTAAGGAGCCTACATTGACCGTGTACAAGTTAGTTTGAACACTCAAACAACCACAATGTTGGTATCGTCCTGTCCAGAACACGTTATAGACAGAGACGACAGTGGTGTTGTCCAGACTGGGGCAAGAAAAAGTCATCCCTTTTTGTCGCCTCTTACGACATGCAGGTATGCAGTGTGCCTATTCTACCCCGGGGACACACGGGTTGTATAACACCAAGGGTTTGGGAAATGACAAGCCACCATAACAGGCGAAAGCCCTACAGAGGTGGCCTTGCAGGTGGAATTTTGACATTGGATGTATTTTTGTTGGAGGATCTCAGGTCTTCCTTACAGCCTGCAAGCCCTGATGAGGCGGCCAATTGAAATATGGGAGATGGTGAAATCTAAGAATCATCTGTTTACAAAAACATAATAATAGAAACAATGAATCAAGAAAATTTAATTTGAAAAGTTGATTGATGGTATGTCTGAAGATTGCACAGCATATTTGCTTCACAGATAAGCTAGATCTTGTATCAATCCAGTTTAACCCTGGAATCACAACATGGGGTCACGGGTGACCCAAAGCAATTTAAAATTCGTCATATGTTTGTTATTATTTAATTTATTGAGTTGTGCATTCTTGTACCTTTCAGTTTCTGTACCAATCATTCAAAGTCAGCTGCAAAAATTGCGTTTGGGTCACCGGGGATGCCACGTTGTGATTTGTGTAACTGTTTTTCTCTTCCACTCCAAGCCAGTTTTTAATGTTAACTTTTTTTATATCTTTAAAAGTTAAATTATCTTTTTTTTCTTATTCATCATTTAGTGTTATTGATCTTGCATGCTTTTTTTGTTTTGCAATAATTTTTCTGCCAGTAATCCTCATTATTCAAATAGAAGGCAGTTTTGACATCCTACCAAACTTTGGCATTTTTATATTAAATAACCTTAATATTTAATACTTTTACATTATAAACAGCTTACCTATAGTTAAAAGTTATTAGGAATTGTCATATTTCTTCATAATACCTATTGATTTAAAAATTTGACTATAAGAGAAATGGGTCATATATAGCATAAGAGTGTCACATTGTGATTCCAGGGTTAATTGTAAGAAGAGATTATCAGTCCATTTTCCACTAATGCCACTGCACAGGTCAAGTGTTGCTAACATCAACTTGAAAAACATCAACGTTTGCAGACTATGTTTACCAGTTTTTAGACCACAAATGACATCAGGCCAGGGCTCAATACAGCCCTACAATGACAATAAAAAGTTTAAATGACTCAATATGTCCATCATCCAACAATGGAATTACAAGATCCTAACATTCTGTGCATTTCCTGAACCTAAAGTCACAATCAGAAAGTCGACAGTCAAACGCTTAATTTCCTCTTAGTTTAACGTTGGGTAGAGTTTTAACAGGGATAACATTACCCGTTGACCTACTGGGGGAGAGGGATTTGGGAAGAAAAGTGGAATAATAAAGAGTACAAGACAATATTAAAACAATAAATGCTATTCAAAATTAAACTTTAATTCATAAGGATGCAAAGATAAAATGAAAAACTAATCTATGATGCCAATCAAAGTCGGTCTCAATAATATACGTTATTCCCTGTTGTAGCTTTTACCCTTAAGGCCCGTCTAGAAATCAACAAGTCATCAGCTGATAGATTTAGTGCATTAAAATCATGCTGGGCAAGATAGGGTTATTAATGTCGCCTGCATAAGCAAACATAATGCCTTTGTCAGGACAGCGGTTGAGAACAGGAATATGCAAGCAACTAAGTAGCTGCAGGCAATCAATCTGATTGGAAAATAATCAATGAAGCCACAACATTTGAGAGAGATGGAGTAATTTCCTACAGCAAAGGGAGAGATGAGTGGATCAGAGGAGGGCCAGAATGAGATGCATGGAATGTTGAAGATACACCCAAGCTTTGTCATGAATTTTGGCCACCTTAACCAAATGGGAATGGCTACAGACTGACAAACAAATTAAACAATAAAGTGTTATTGGTCTAATAAGGACCATGAAGAGGAAGGCAATGAGAGCAAGAACCTGAACTAAACCCTTTATTCCCTGCATTGCATAATAAGAGCACTTAACATTGAGATATAGATGGTGCATTTGATGGCTAAATGTTAATTTTGGGTCGAGCAGGACTCCAAGATCTTTTACTAGAGTGCTTCTGGGGACCACAGAACTATCCAAGTAAGTATAGGAAAACAGGAGGGGGTTATGATGCCAAGGAAACGAAATTAACTGTAGTCTTACTATGGTTAGGTTTGAAATTATTTACCTTTAACAACTTTTCAACTGACCACAAGATACCATTTAATGTGGCTGCTGTCATAACTGTCAACTGTCACTATCTTGGCTTGCGAAGGCCAAGCAACTAGTCTCCAGCGTAATATGAGAGAACATGTCCTTCATATAGATAGAAAATGCCACTTCCCCATTGTTAATCCAATTTTAACAAAGTTTAGCCTGGAAGATAAGTAATTGCCAAAGAATTTTAATAGGGACCGTGATAACCCTTATCTACCCAATTTCAAGAGGAGCAAAGGGATAAGACTCAAATCACAAGCTTTAGAGATGTTGGTCTGGACTTATAAATGTCAAGTACCAGAAGCCAATTTTACATTAATAATATGTTCAAGACCCTCCAGGCAGGTCTGGATGAACCCACAAACATGGGTTTCCTAACAGAATTTGAGGTCTTGGTGCAGTCAAGGAGGCTGAGGTAAGGCAATGGCAAGGGAATTAGCGACTAATTATTGGTGGGGACTAATGGACATGTCGGCACTGAATCCTTGACACAGCAAATGCACTAGGCCTTGCATTGGATAATACCTGGTTTAGGAAGAGGGACCAGCACCTAATCACTTACCAGTCACCACAAGGGATGTCACAGATAGATTCCTTTATGGTTAGAAGGAGGCATAGATCAGAGGTCCATGATTGCTGGGCTCTCCCCATTGAAAATCTCCAAAAGGAGCACCTGTGTGTGCCCGAGGTAGAATAGGCACACTGCATACCTGCATGTCGTAAGAGGCGACAAAAAGGGTTGACTTTTTCTTGCCCCAGATAGGACAACACCGCTGTTGTCTTTGTCTATGACGTGTTCTGTACAGAATGATACCATCGTTGTGGTTGTTCATGTCCTCCTTCCTTTATCCTTTACTGGATGACTGTTTGACTTGTTCTCGGTCGATGTAGGCTCCTCACTGAGGTGACCGTAAATAAGTGCCTACCCACATGTTTGCCGTGCGTGGAGACCCACACCCCTGGGAAAAGCGGATCCTGGTAGTTGAGGAGGCGTATGCCCTGTTATGTCTCTTGGCCACTCCACACTGGTGAGGTGGCTGACAGACATCGGGGACTAGGGTTGCGACCCACAGTCTCCAAAACATCACTTTGGCCACAGCTTCCAGGGAAAACGGGAGGCCAAGGCAGTAGCTCGGTCTTGGTCAATTGGCTGGAGGTGCATAAGTGGTTATGCCTCCTAGGGTGACTGTAAGTGAACCAGCAGTCAACCCGGATGCCAATGGTCCAGTACTCGGGGATTATGCCACCCTAACTGTATCCTGTCTGAGTAGTCTCGATGACCTGAATGGGCGTCCCCGTGTAGGGCTCCGTGTGGTGGGTAATAATTATTAAATTCTGGCAACGATAAAACAGTGGCTCGCGGCCTCTACAAATAACCCCACCCCTCCCTTGAGCCGGAAGATTGCGGGCTCGGTCCCACCCAACAGAGTGGTCCAGCTGCCATTGAGTAAATGGAGACAAACACTGCTCCAACAAAGAGGCCGCGTTCCCCCAGCAACCCAACTGGATCAGGGAATGCACCTGTGGCATCTAATGCATTGGCACCTGCCCTTAACAAGAGGCAACGACCTCTCCACTGCCAATGCAATGCATGTTCCTGCATCTAAGCTTTTAGGTGCAGTCAAACTACCATCCAAACCTTCTCCCTACCCTCCCTGGTTTCTTTCCATGTCTGGGTAGGATGGTGTAGCCTTGGGGAAGGGGTCGCCCTTCCTTATCGTCAAAGCCATCAAGGGCATTGCTGGTGATGTGACCTCGGTCAAGAAACTGCACAATGGCACCTTGTTGGTGGAAGCATCTGCCCCCCCCCCCCCCGACCCACGAGACTGAAGCATTAATAAAAATGCGGAAGCTCGATGACATCCCCGTTGTGGTCGAACCCCAACGCACCCTAAACACCAGCAGAGGTGTGGTGCGGTGCCACGATCTATACGGGGAGTCAGAGGAGCAAATACTGGAGGACCAGGGTGTGGTGGCTGTCGCCACACCCCAGTCCTACGGGATGGAGAATCCCACCCATATGACACCTTGGTGCTGACCTTTGGTAGGCCCAACGTGACGGATTGCATCATTGTTGGCTACCTCCGCTTGCCGGTACTTGCCTTCATCCCAAGCCCGCTTCGGTGCTTCAAGTGCCAGCGATATGACCATGGACAGAATTCGTGTTCTGCCAAGGTCGTGTGTGGCACTTCTGGACAGTGTGACCACTCCCCTGAGTCTTGTAAGACTGCTGCTTTTTTGTAGCAACTGTAAGGGCAACCACCCCGCCTCTTCAAGGGATTGCCCAACTTGGTTGCAGGAACGTGCGATCCAGGAGTTGCATGTCCAGAAGGGTATTAGCTTTCAGGAAGCGTGGTGGCTGCTAGCCCTGCCAGGGACCCCCAGTCGTGGGGTGTCCCATGCAGGTGCTGCCAAGGCAGCTGCTGTGACATCTGTCTGCACCCAGGCGGACACACTACCTCAGCTCCCCCCTCTCATCCGTTTGACACCCTCTAGGGCCCGGTGGGGTCCATGGGGTGCCGGTTTGTGCAAGCATTGGCTGCCTGACAGACCCTGACCTCGTTTCCATGGCTTTTTACGGATCCACCACCGCCTCTGGCCCATGCATGGGTCCCCCAATAATGGAGGTGCCTGCATCTTTGGAGGCCCGAGATGCCTCTCATCAATTAGAGGTATCTCCTTTGAAGGCCTCCCTTCCTGTCTCAGCCAAGCCAGCCTCCTCCACGGAGAGGGTGGTGGGTGGGACAGGAGGAAAGAAAATAGGGACACCTACCATTTCCACAGTGGGGTGGGCGTCCTTGGTTCTTCCACCCAATCTCTCTATTCAACGGCAGAGAGCACTGGGTGGTTTCATGCCTGAAGTAGGGCACAATGGGAATTCCTCTTTCGAGATGGAGGAGGACGAAATAATAGAAGGCATCCCTCCCTTTTCTGCAGTGGAACAGTGAAAAGGGAGGAATAGAAATAAGCCACCTAAGCCCACGTGATGGTAAATTTCCTACAATGGAATTGTCGAGGGTTTTCCCACAAGAGGGACGAAATCACACTGCTGATCTCCAGGCACAACCCTGTCTGCATCTCCCTCCTGGAGATCCTGTGCCATTGTGATACCCGCATTTCAATACAGGGGTACACTACATATGCAGACACCGGCTACAAGGAAGCCACCCTGTGGGAGGGGTGGCTATCCTTATCCTGAGTGGTTGCATGCATGTGCCAGTGGCTTTGCAGGCACCTCTGCAAGCAGTGGCGGTCTCATTGCAACTAGATGTGCCCACCACTCTATGTTTCCTCTACATGCCTCCTCAGATTGATATCCCATGGGCAGACCTCGACTCCCTCAGTGCCCAGCTTTTAAGACCCTTCTTGATTCTGGGTGATTATAATGCCCATAATCCTCAATGGGGCTCAGACAGTCACAACCCCCGAGGGCGAGTTGTGGAACAGTGGGTGTCACACAATGGCCTCATTGTTCTTAAAGGAGCCTTTCACTGTTTCCAATGTCTTCCTACTGAGGCCAATCGCAGCGACTATCTCCGTGAGCCCGGGCATATGCATGACGGGTTATCACGGAGGCGAAACGCTCCTCATAGAGTTGGTATGTCTCCTCACTTACCTGTCACACGCCCTCCAAGAAAGTCTGGGAAAAGCTGAGGAAGAGCCAAGGCAGATATTTACCCTCATGTGGCTCAGGTCTCCTTGTGCAAGGGAGACATGTCCTTCTGCCATGTGAGGTGGCTGAGGAACTGGTAAGGACGTTTGCAGCCGTCTGCAGTTCCCAACACTGCATGGCAACATTTCTGCAAATGAAGCAGGCTGTAGGACGCTATCCACTGAACTCCACTGGTGTTGTCGCCAAGGGGTATAACAATCCATTTCCCCTTTGGTAGCTGCCGGCAGCTCTAGCAAGAGCTTGGGACACTGCCCCTGGACCAGATAGAATCCACTATCAAATGCTACGACACCTACCAGAGAAAGGCGTTATATACCTCCTTGAGGTATTCAACTATATTTGGCAGCAGCATGAAATCCCTGCAGGTTGGCGAGAGGCTACTATCATCCCACTGCAAAAACCTGAGAAGGATAGTAGCCTTCCAGAAAATTACAGACCCATTTCATTGACGAGCTGTCTTTGCAAATCCATGGAACACATGGTGAACTGGCGCCTGGTGTAGTATCTGGAACGGCACAACCTTCTGGCCAATGCCCAGTGTGGCTTCCGTGCAGGCATGTCTCCAGTGGGTCATTTGATCTCCCTGGAGACTGCAGTACATGAGGCCTTTCTCCATAGGCAGCACTTAGTGACTGTCTTCTTTGATGTGGAGAAGGCATATGGTACCACATGGCGCCATGGTATACTGGAGACCTTGCCCCTGTGGGGGCTCAGGGGTAATCTGCCCCTCTTCCTCCATACCTTTTTGTCTGAACGGACCTTCAGAGTGCGTGTGGGTAACACCTACTCATCGGCCTTCCTGCAGGAGAATGGTGTCACACAGGGGAGCGTCTTGAGTGTGACGCTCTTTGCTGTTGTGCTGAACGGCCTACCATCCTCCATTCACTCCCCGGTAAAGTCGTCCCTATTCGTGGACGACTTTTCTGTTAGGTACCAGGCTGCCACAATACACAGCATTGAGTGCCAGCTGCAACTGGCAATAAACATTGCCAACGAGTTTGCCACCTCCCATGGCTATAAGTTTTCCACTGACAAAACTACTGTCATGCACTTCTGTCATAAGCGAGGGCTTCACCATGAGCCTCAGCTTACCCTGGATGGCCGCCTCCTCCCTGTTGTAGAGGCAGCCCGATTTCTTTCCAGGATAGCTAGTCTGTCTGACATGGGTCCCACACTTGAAGGAGCCTAAGGCTAAGTGCCTTCACTCCCTGAATATTCTGCAGTGCCTGCAGGGAACTGGTTTTGAGGCAGATCGAACGATGATGCTCCAGCTCTACAGATCACTCTTTCGATCACGTCTGGATTATTGCTGCGGCGTGTATGGCCTGGCTGCTCCGTCAACTCTCCAGATGCTGGACAGTGTTCATCACCCTGGCATCTGGTTGTCTATTGGGGCATTCCACACCAGTCCAGTACTCAGCCTTTATGCTGAAGCTGGTGAACCACCACTGGCTGTGCGGCAGCAGTGCTTGGCAGTGGCATACATTTTGCAGCTGAAAGGTCAGCCGCAGCACCCTACACACCCAGCCATCTTTAGCAACACTGTGAGACGGCCATTCGACCACTGCCCAGGAGTTCACCCTCCATTCAGTGTGTGGTGGATGGACGGTCTTATCGGTCTGTGTGTGAATCTACCTAGAGTGCAGCCTGTACTGCCAGCCTCTGTGCCACCCTGGACAGTGCCAGAGCCAAGTTTAGATTTAATGCTTGCAGCCTTACCCAAAACCAGTACCGATAGCTTAGTGTACCAACAAGAGATTGACGCCTCTCTTTGACCTATCGAGGCCGTGTTTTTATTTACACGGATGGGTCAAAGGATGGCGTCTCGGTGGGTTGGTCAGTCTTTACAACTGGTCATCTAATGGGGGGGGGCACATTACAGGCGTCGCCAGTGTCTTAACTGTGTCTTAACTTAAGTGTGTGTCTTAACTTAAGTGTGTGTCTTAACTTAAGTGTCTTAACAGTGTCTTAACTGGAACTCATCCAAGTATTGAACGACAGACACTTTGTTGTTGCGACTGACTCCCTATGCTCCCTTCAGCTGTTGCACACCCTATATGGCAGACATGCCATCGTCCATGGTGTGCACAGATTGCTGCTTGTGATTCGCCAGCAGGGCAAGACAATGTTGTTTAAGTGGGTCCCGGGGCATGTTGGCATTATGGGTAATGAGAGGGCGGATGCCCATGCCCGTCAGGTGGCCCACTTGCCAGATGAACCCAACACTGCTGTCCCCTCCTCCGATGCTCTCCTGATGGTGCGGCGGGCCGTCCATGGCCAATAGTGGTCCCAGTGGTTTGCGGAGACCACCAACATACTCCGCACACTGAAGGACACTTCAGAGCACTGGGTGTCCTCGTGCCGCCAGTCGCAGAGGGAGGAGGTTGTGCTTGCTCGGTTTCGGATCGGTCACACCTTCCTCACCCACTCCTACATTCTAAGGGGTGAGGACTATCCATGGTGTGATTTCTGTTGGGAGCCTCTCACAGTGGCACACATCTTTAGTCACTGAGAGATACCGAGAACTTAGATGGCAACTGGGAGTCGGTCCAGAGCTCTCCACATCACTTGGGGATAATCCCCAGGCAGTGGAGAGGTCGCTGGTATTGGTGAAAGAGGTTGGCCTCTTTTAACAAAATTTGATTTATACTTGGTTTTTTAAACAGTTTTTGCATTTATTGTTGTATTATTTTGGCTTTTGCCTTTTAATTACATGTCTGTTTTGGCTTTTGTCATGTTTATTATTGTCTGTTTTTGCTTTTGCCGTGTGTATTGTTATGTCTGTTTTGGCTTTTGCCGCTTTTATTGTTATTTCTGTTTTGGCTTTTGCCACTTTTATTGTTATGTCTGGTTTCTATTTTTATGTCATTTTTGGCTTTTGCCTTTATTTCTGTTTCGCATTATTTATTCGGCTATTGCCTTTTTATTCTTATTATTTTGAGGGGCTTTTTTGTCCTTATTTCTTGTTATCATGGTGGGATGGCCATTTACACCCCCACCGTGGGGACTGTCTTTCTGGGCCCTAATGACCTTGTTGTTGATGGGCCCTAAAACCCAAACTAACAAACAAACTGAGACTTGTGAACCACCACTGGCTGTCCGGCGGCAGTACTTGGCAGCTGCATACATTTTGCGGCTGAAAGGTAAGCCGCAGCACCCTACACACCCAGCCGTCTTTAGTCACACTATGAGACGGCCATTCGACCGCCGCCTTGGGGTTCCCCTCCACTTGGTGTGCGGTGGATGGACGGTCTTACTGGCCTGGGTGCAGCCTTTGCTGCCAGCCTCTGTGCCGCGCTGGACAGTGCCAGAGTGCGGTTTTGATTTTGTGCTAGCAGCCTTCCCCAAAACCAGTACAGAAAGGTCAGTGTACCAAAAAGAGTTTGGACGCCTCTCTCTTACCAATTGGGGGCCACGTTTTTATTTTCATGGATGAGTCAAAGGATGGCTCCTTGGTGGGTTGGTCAGTCTTTACAACTGGTCATCTCATAGGGGCCACCTTTCAGGCGTCACCAGTGTCTAAACTGCAGAGCTCACCGGTCTGCACATGGCACTGGAACTAATCCGATTACTAAATGACAGACACTTTGTTAGTGTGACTGACTCCCTATCCTCCCTTCAGCTGTTGCATGCCCTATATGGCAGACATGCCATTGTCCAGGGTGTGCACAGGTTGGTGCTTGTGATTCGTAAGCAGGGCAGGACAGTGTTGTTTATGTGGGTCCCAGGGCATTTGGCATCATGGGCAATGAGAGGGTGGATGCCCATGCCCATCACATGGCCCACTTGCCAGATGTACCCAACACTAATGTCCCCTCCTCCAATGCTCTCCCAATGGTGTGGCAGGTTGTCCGTGGCCAATGGTTGTCCCAGTGGTTTGCGGAGACCACCAACAACCTCCGCATTCTGAAGGACTCTCTAGATCATTAGGTGTCCTCGTGCCGCCAGTCACAGTGGGAGGAGGTCGTGCTTGCTCGGCCTCGGGTCGTTCACACGTTCCTCACCCACTCCTACATTCTATGGGGTGAGGATACACCATGGTGTTACTCTGTTGGGAGCCTCTCACAGTGGCACACATCTTTAGTCGCTGTGAGAGATACCGATAGCTTAGGTGGCGACTGGGAGTCAGTCCAGAGCTCTCCACATCACTTGGGGATAATCCCCATGGCATTCCATCATCCAGGGTGTGCACAGATTGCTGCTTGTGATTCGTAAGCAGGGCAAGACAGTGTTGTTTATGTGGGTTCCAGGGCATGTTAGCATCATGGGCAATGAGAGGGTGGATGCCCATGCCCGTCAGGTGGCCCACTTGCCAGATCGGCCTACGTCAATTTGGTGCATGACAATTTGGCGTATGGCAATTTGGTGTAGTCAATTTGGCGTACGGCAATTTGGCGTACATACAAATTTGGTTTATGACAATTTGGTGTACATAGAAATTTGGCATACATGGAAATTTGGCGTACATAGAAATTTTGCATATGTCAATTTGGTGTACATACCGATCACTTGGGTGCCCAAATTTTTTCAAAATTGCAACGGTCATAACAACAGTCATTACAAGGTAATAGAACAAGGAATGCCTTCCATAACTGTGTTATAGGGCGCTAATGACCTTTGAAGTCAATGGGCCCTAAAACACAAACCCATCTGTGTTATACGGGACCATTGCAATGACTGTTATGCCCACGCGTGGATCTAGGATGGGGTTTTTGGGGTTGCAACCCCTCCCATGTACATATAAACTTATATTTGCAATTTTGAACAAATGTGTGCACCCAAG
>JAAFCE010006156.1:453222-501044 GCA_013389805.1 Trigoniulus corallinus | reverse complement strand
GCACTTTGGGATAATCCCCAGGGGGTTGAGAGCTCACTTGTATTTCTGAAAGAGGCTGGCCTCTTTCAGACTCTTTTATACTCTTTTTCGTTTGGTAGCTTTGCTTTTATTCTTGTGTCGTTTTGACTTTTACCATTTTTATCGTTATATCTGTTTTGGCTTTTGCCATTTTTATCGTTATCTCTGTTTTGGTTTTTGCCACTTTTATTTTAATGTCTGTTTTGGCTTTTGCCGCTTTTATTGTTATGTGAGTTTTGGATTTTTCTGCTGTTATTTTTAATGCTTGTTTTGGCTTTTGCCTGTACTTATATTCCATATTTATTTGGCTATTGTCTTTTTTATTTTTGTTAGTTTTAGTGGGCTTTTGCCCTTATTTATTGCCATCATGGTGGGAAGGCCATTTGCACCCCCACCATGATGATTGTCTCTCTGGGCCCTATTGACCATTGTAGTCGATGGGCCCTAAAACAAAAACAAACAACAAAACAAATTCCAAAAGGAGTGTTGCCATAGGCTACTTATGATAGAAATCCCAGTTAAAACGGCAGGCAAGGCACATTCCTGGAAAGGAGAGTAGGTCATTACTACCTGCAAAGCTGAGGAATTTATAGAAGAAGTGCACAGGCAGGTAAACTGGAATTGGGAAGGGACAGCTGATGCCATGTGGGACAGGGTAGCCAGGAAAATTTGAATCTGTGGGAAAGCCATTTTGGGGCAGCGCAGAGTAGGAGGCAAAGTAAAGGGTAACAGGCAGACTTGGTGGTGGAATGCGGAGGTAGAAGCAGCCATCAAGCAAAAGAAGGCTGCTTTCCACAGGTGGCAGGAGAAGGGGGACCAGGAATCAAAGACTCAATATAGGCAGGCCAAGACCACTGCTAGGAGGATCATTGCCCTGGTAAAACACAACAAATATGAGGCTCTCTATGAGCCGTTAGGGAGAAAGGAAGGGGAGAGAGAGGTTTTCAAGCTGGCCAAGGCTAGGGATAGACCTGCTACAGATACACCCCAAGCTATAACAGTGAAGGATAGTGAGGGTAGGATCCTGCTCTCCCCACAGGGGGTAAAGAGCAGGTATGAAGAGCACTTCCAGAACCTCTTGGGTGCAGCTGGAGGAAATGAGGGCCCCTCCACCTATCCTGCATCAGCAGGGGTTTTGGACAGTTTTACTGAGGAGGAAGTAGCCAGAGCACTTAGGAAGATGAAAGGCCGAAAAAGCTGTAGGCCTAGATAGAATCCCCATCCAAGTGTGGCACAGCCTAGGGACGACAGCTATCAGGTGGTTAGGGAAACTTTTCAGCAAGATAGCTAGTGGAGATAAAATGCCATCTGCATGGCAGGAGAGTTGGATAGTGCCTCTCTTCAAGGGCAAAGGGGATGTCCAAGATTGCAGCAACTTTAGAGGTATAAAGATAATGAGCCATTTCATGAAACTGGGAGAGAGTGATGGAACATCGCCTCTGGGATAGAACTACTGTCTGTGGAAATCAGTTCAGGTTTATGCCAGGCAGGTCCGCTATGGAGCCAATCTTCATTCTGAGGCAGATGATAGAAAAGTATAGGGCAGCATAGAAAGACCTCCATGCCATCTTTATCGACTTGGAGAAAGCCTTTGACAGTGTCCAAAGACCGGTAATTTGGGAAATATTTTGAAACAGGGGGTAGAGGAAGGGATCATTAGAATAATCCAGGATGAGTATGATGGCTCCACAACCAGGGTAAGGACACCTTGGGGGAATACTGGGGGCTTTCCAGTGAAGAAGACCGAGTATTTAGCTATCAATTGGGAAAGACAGGGAATTAATGGTGACGTTCTCTCCAGGGGTGAACTGGTGAAAAAGGTGCAAGAGGTAAAGTACTTGAGATCAACGTTCCAAAGCAATGGGGAGATAGACTCAGATGTGACCCATAGAATCAATGGGGGTTGCTGAAATGTAGGCAAGCCAGTGGCGTTCTGTGTGATAGAAGGATCCCAATGAAGTTGAAAGGGAAGTTCTATAGGACAGTGGTTAGGCCAGCTATGCTCTATGGGTCAGAGTGCTGGGCAGTGAGGAAGAGCCATGTAACTAGAGTGCAAGTAGCCAAGATGTGAATGCTGCAATACATGAGTGGCATGTCTAGAGCTGATAGAATTAGGAATGCATATATTAGAGGTAGCCTAGGGGTGGTGGACATTGCTGAAAAAATGCAGGAGAATAGGCTGAGGTGGTATGGCCACATCGTGAGAAGAGAGGAATAGGAGCTAGTTATGTGTATCCCTGGAATGCAGGTGGTAGGTAGCACCCGGGGTAGGGGGAGACCAAAGCAGACGTGGGAACAGGTGATCCGTAAGGACATGGCAGTGTGTGGGTTGGACAGGGACATGATGTTAAATAGACAGGAGTGGAGGGCAAGAATCTGCAGACCCGACCCTGCCGCAGACGGGATAAGGGTGTGATGATTAATATGTTCATGATTTTTTGCTATTGAGAATATTACCAAAATTGGGTCATAATTTGTAATATCTTGTGTTGACCCCCTCTTAAAGATTTAACTGATATGCACAGTTTTCGAGTCTATTGGGACCTATTGTGATTGTAGGCACAGTGAAAGGGACTTGGCCATTGCAGATGCCAAGAGGTCTCGATAGGCCTTTAATAACGTTGAAGGGATATCATGCCCCAGTGCAAAGAAGGGCTATAGGCTTTTGCCTGCCTGACCCTCATAGGGTGAAATACTACCTATATGTAGAATATCACCACTCAGGCAGTGCCGTAATGGGGGTATGAAGCACCCATGGCAAGTGTCTAACTTTCACTTAGCTGTAATCCAATAATGGCAAAAAAGTTAAACAACCCAGTTGCACCTTTGGCAGCCGCCTTTGCCACGCCTTCGTTACAGCGCTGCTCTCAGGTAGGTGAAAAGGGTAATCATAGTCACAGGGTAATCATGACACTAAACCTACCACAGATGGTCAAATAACAATTTTGTAAATTTGCTGTATATGAAGTTACAGTAGAACCTTGGGTACTGTATATCGAACTCACTTATATCAAAATTCTTCCTATATCGAAGTTGATGCACCAGTCCTTCCAGACACAAAGTTAAATAATATGAAAGATACCCTGATATATCAAAACTCGTTTATTTCGAAATCTCGATTTTAATCAAAGGTGATCAGAAGCCTATGGGATATATCGAAGTATTGTAAATATAGTATTTGACTTTGGTCGACAGGGACTATAGAGACCGTCTCACTCCATCTAGACCAAGGTCATCAAACTTTGTTGACTCACAGAACCCTTAGAACTAAAATGTTTTTATCCAGCCAGTGCAATTGTATTGGCAGCCCACACATGAAGCCTCTGATGTACAAATGTACCCCTCTGCTTGGAAGTGTTCCCCTGGTTGAGTATAAGGTGAGAAAGGATCATAGTATAAATTGAGGGAGATAAGGGCACAGGTAAGGCAGTGGAATACCTTTCGAGAGGATAAAGTGGAGGGCTTCCTGTAAGGAAAGGCCACCATTGCAAGTATTGTAAGGGGACACAACAGTTATAGTTTAGGGATTTAGGAGTTTTATGGAACCTGCCTACCCGTGTGTGCCCAGGGTAGAATAGGCACACTGCATACCTGCGTGTTGTAAGAGGCGACTAAAATGGGTGACTTTTTCTTGCCCCAGTTTGGACAACACCACTGTCGTCTTTGCCTATGACATGTTCTGGACAGGACGACACTAACATTGTGGTTGTTCGTGTCGTTTTGTCCTTTACTGGATGACTGTCCAACTTCTTCTTGGTAGATGTAGGCTCCTCACTGAGGTGACCCTAAATAACTGCCTACTCATGTGTTAGCCACCCCTGGGAAAAGTGGATCCTGGTAATTGAGGAGGTGCATATCCTGCGATGTCTCTCGGCTACCCCACACTTGTGAGGTGGCTGACAGACATCGAGGATTAAGGTTGTGACCTACAACCCCAACGCATCACTTTGGCCGAAGCTTCCAGGGAAAACAGGCAGCCAAGGCGGATACCCGGTCTTGGTCAATCAGCCAGGGGTGCATAAGTTGTTATTCTCCCAAGGTTGCTGCGAGTGGACCGGCAGTCAACCCAGATGCCAATGGTCCGGTACTTGGGGATTATACCACCTTTGCAGTATTCTGTCTGAGGAATCTGGGCGACCCGAATAGGCGTCCCCTCGTTGGCCTCCGTGGTGCGTAAGACCTGCAAGCAGTGAATATGTAATTACTTAAAATTATGGCAACAACTGAACAGAGGCTGGGGGCCTCATCAAATAACCCCACCCCTCCCCCTTCTTCTCATTTACTGTCTTGTGTTGACCCGGAAGATGGGCCAGCTGCAATTGAGCTGATGGAGTGAAACCCTGCTCCAACTAATAGGCCACGTTCCCTCAGTCACCAAACTGGATCAGGGAATGCACCTGTGGCGTCTAAGGCCCTTAACAACAGGCAACGACCTGTTATCCTTAAGGTGCAGGGCTCCCCGCCGATGCGAAGCATGTTCCTGCATCTAAGGTCTTAGGTGCAGTCAAACTAACATCCACACCTTCTTCCTACCCTCCCCGATTTCTTTCCATATCTGGGGAGGATGGTGCAGCTTTGGGGAAGATGTCACCCCTTCCTTATCGCCAAAGGCATCAAGAGCATTGCCGGTGATGTGACCTCGGTCAAGAAACTGTGCAATGGCACCTTGTTGGTGGAGGCATCTGCCCCCCCCCCACCAGACCAAAGCATTACTAAAAATGTGGAAGCTCGGTGACATGCCCATTGTTGTCAAACCCCGTCACACCCTAAACACCAGCAGAGGTGTGGTGTGGTGCCCCAATCTATGTAGGGAGTCAGGAGCAAATTGCGGAGGAGCTTAGGGGCCAGGGTGTGGTGGCTGTCCACCGCACCTCAGTCCGATGGGATGGAGAATCCCGCCCATCTGACACCTTGGTGCTGACCAGAGCTCTCAGTCTCACTTGGGGATAATCCCCAGGCAGTGGAGAGCTCGCTGGTATTTTTGAAAGAGAATTTCACAAAATTTGAATTATGCACAGGTTACTTTTAGACATCTTTGCATTTACTCTTCTATTATTTTGGCTTTTGCCTTTTTATTTCTGTGTCTGTCTTGGCTTTTGCCACCATTATTGTTCTGTCTGTTAAGGCTTTTGCAGCTTTTATTGTTATGTATGTTTTGGCTTTTGCTACATTTATTGTTACGTAGTTTTGGCTTTTGCAGCCTTTATTGTAATATCCGTTTTGGCTTTTGCTGCTTTTACTTTTCTGTATGTTTTGGCTTTTGCCTATATTTATTCTGAAATATTTATTTGGCTTTTTCCTTTTTATTGTTATGGTTTTGCCGTTATTTATTGCCATAATGGTGGGTTGGCCATTTACACCCCAACCATGGTGATTTTCCTTCTGGGCCCTAATGACCTTTGTTGTCAACGGGCCCTAAAACACTAACAAACAAACGGAACCTGCCACAGGCATGATAAGGGTATGGTGATGACGATGATGATATGATGATCTTAATATTTTATCGTAAAATTGAAATTGTAGATAGTATAATAGCGAGACATTTACATTTGTGAAAACGTAAATTTTGACTATAAAATTTCTGGAATTGGATATATCGAAGTATTTTTCATTGTCCCCTGAGGTTCGATATAACGATATTCTACTGTATTGTGTATCCCTTAAACTTTGTGACTTTTATTATAATATACATAAAAACCCACTTTTCTTATTGCATACTTTCTAAAAAAAATTCACATGCCTGTCTTGCCTACCATGACCTGTCATTTCACCATTTGAAAAAGCATACAAAAATTCATGAAGCTAGAGGCGTTTCAATGATTGTAAAGTAATTGGGAATTATCTACTGCAAAAATTAGATGCATTTATTGGCAGAGTTTTTATGCCCGTGGTGCATATGAGGCCAAAAATATGGATATCCTTCTATGGAACAAGAAATGGGGTCCAGCATTTTTTTCAACATTTATGAGTCAAAATTGCTTTACAGAAATTGTGAGGTTTATTTGATGTTGCAACAAAAATCAATGAAGCCAGTGATTACACACCAATAAATTCCCTTTGAATTCCAAAGTTTGCTACAAGTTTATTGTGAACAGCCAAAACTATTATAAATCAGGACCATATATTTTTATAGATAAACAACTATTTCCATCTAAAGCAAGGTGTAGATTTACTCAATACACGCCCAATAAATCAGTCAAATTTGGCAAAAGAAATTCTGTTTAGCTTCTGATTTAAGGAATAAGTATGTAGTAAATGGATTTCCATATTTAGCAAAAGATGAAAGGACAAAACCTTGAAATTAGCAGAATTGCTGAAAAAGGCAGAGGATTGTATGACATGCATTTCAACAAAATTATATCAACCAAACAACTCTACCCTGACAATCTATGAAGATAAATCCAATAACAATTTCACTTGGTGCAATTGAAAAGAAGTGATGCCCATATACCAGAGACAATTAGGTTATACTATACCACAAAACTTTGTGTGGATGTAACTCACCAAATGGCCAAAAAATTTAGTGTAAAATCTAAATGTCAGAGATGGCTTCTACTGGTTTTGTCAATATCTTAGATTTAGCTGAGAAAAATGCTCATATTTTGTAAAAGAAATCATGGTTGAATAAATTTCAGGGCAAGAATTTTTATTTCAACTGGCAGATGAACTTTTAAATGAGTATCAAAAAGAGTGACAGCTAAGCAAAGATGATATATCAAAAACAAGAACAAATGTTCATATGAATGGAAATGTGAAAAATAATTCTGCAGAAATGGGGAAGTAAAAAAGCTGTAATTTTTTTAAAAAAATGTCATCATAATGCCTAAAATGTGCATTACACTGGTCAGCATGATATTTGATGTCTTTATGATGTAATCTGATTTGAAACCATTGTTTTGTGCTGATTTCAAGTATGCAATTAGTTTTTTCCCATCACGTATAGTTTTTCAACAAATCTGCTTTAATGATGTGCTGAGATATGCTATTTTTCAAGATTATTGTTTGCCGTCTGAGTTTACAGCAGGTAGAAGGCCACATTTCTGGGTTGAATTTGAAAAATAAAAGGCTGTGAAATAAAGTTACTTGCATGAAGTTGGGAGATGTCATAGCATTTGGCACCGTGGTGAAGTTTTTGGGCCCAAATAACTCATCTATTCATGCAAGAAGAACTTAATGATTTGGTGAGAGATTTGAACTTATCCAAAGGGGCATCTGGATGGAGGGAGACTTAGTGGGGGATAGGTGGGAGTGGAGGATTAGAACCCATAGACCAGATCGTGCGTCAGGCAGGAGGGGGGGTGAGATAATGATGATTGAACTTATCTAAGAGTGCCACAGAAGTTCTTGGTTCTAGGTTAAAATCAAAAAGCCTTTCAGCATCAGGGACATTTTTCTTATGGTATCACCATACAGAAGAAGAGCAACTGCCATTCTTTGCTAAGGAACACACAATAGCGCTTTGCTGTGGCATTCCTGACAACATGAATTATTTGTAAATCCAATATGCTGCTTCTGAGTGGAGGCTCTGCATTGACTCCTCCAAAAGGAGTTTAAAGTCAATACTTCTTCATAATGGGAGTAAGTAGTTTATTCAGTCCAGCTAAGAGAGTATTTAGGAAGTGTGAAAAAGGTGTTGATGAAAATTAAAAATGAGTAGCACAACTGGCATATATGTGGAGATTTCAAAATGGTAGGCATGCTTCTTGGTCAGCAAGCATGCTATACAAAAATGCCATGCTTTTTGTGAGTGGGACAGTAGAGCAAAAGATAATCACTGGGTGAAGAAATCATGGCCGAAAAGAAAGAATCTCTTGCCAGGGACAAACAAATATTTTGAGCAAACCATTGATTGAGCCCACAAAGGTATTACTTCCTCCTTTACATATTAAACTCTGATGAAACAGGTTGTCAAAACATGCACACAAATGGAACCTGCTTTCAGTATCTTGCAAAGCAGTTTCCAAGCATTACAACAGAAATAAATTAAAACAGGAATTTTTGTGGGCCCTCAAATTCACAAACCCGTAATTTGAGGATTCTATGAATAAACTGAAAAATATGCATGGATTAGATTTAAATCTGTTGTTCAAGGCTTCTTGGGAAACAAGAAGGGCGAAAATTAACAATACTTATTGTTAACCATGCTGGAAAAGTAGAAAAAATCTTGGATGCAATATGAGTGTTAAATTGCACTTTTTACATTCCTATTTGAAATATTTCCCAAACATCCTTGGAGACTTTAGTGAGGAGAATGAGGAAAGATTTCGCCAAGATATTTAAAGAGATGGAACAGAGGTACCAGGGAAGGTGGAATTCTAACATGATGTTGGACTACTGCTGGAACCTCTAACGAGAGTGCAAGAAACTTCAAAAATGTTCGAGGAGGTCAAAGAAAGGGAAGGTTGAAGGAGAATAAAAGTACTTCAAATCCATTCCTGACCAATCCATTTTCTATAAGTTCAAGAAATCAGACTAAATATTGTTTTTTTAACATTCCTCTTAAAACTATTATAATTTAAGAAGATGCTTTTGTGTAATAATATTTCCAAGAAATCAATCAAAATTCATGTAAGTTGAAGTAATTATTAGCAATTTGTGAAAAATCTGTACGAGCCTGAGAAAAACTAAACCCATATATGAAATCAGCAGCCAAAAACGATTCAGAATCAGCTGGATTCTTGCAATCATCAGAAATTTTTTTTTCAAAATGCAGCCCTGTGAATTATTCATGTGTAAATGAAAGGAAATATTTTGTTCACTATCCAATTAGCTAAAATGCAATTCTGCATTAAAATATATGTTGTTTTTTTTCTAGTGGTCATTTGACTGCTCATGGTAGGAATAGGTATGCAAGAAGTGTTGGTAGGTTTAGTGTTAAAATGGTGTGTTTGTGTAATTTTTTTAATTTCTAAGAATGCATTACAGCCTAACGTTATCTCCCCCCCCGCCGTTTGGGTTTTCGCAGCCTGTGGCCCACAATCTTTTGGAGCAGCTGAGTGGCCCACAACACCAGAAAGGTTGTTCAACCCTGCTCTAGTTGTGTTTAGGTTATGTGAGGGTCGTTGCTCCTACAATGACATACAGTCGAACTTCCATATAACACACCCTGGTTATAACACTTTTTGGCTTATAACACACAAAAGGGAAAGTCCCAGCCAGCGCTAATGCATAAGTATATAGAAATTGATTGGCTATAACACACTCGGATATTGCATATAACACACAACTGTCTTGGTCCCTACAGCACTTTCAACGTGTGAGAGACCTAGGATATCACAAATTGCTGTAACATGAAACGTACCCCACAGCTTAAGTAAGACTATATGGTGCAAGACTTTTCCTATCTAGGATCAGTTTTCCAGAGCAATGGGGAAATCGACTCTGACGTGGCCGTAGAGTTAATGCAGGATGGCTGAAGTGGAGACAGGCAAGTGGGGCACATTTTACAGAACTGTCATTAGACCCGCTATGCTATATAGCTCAGAGTGTTGGGCCATGAGGAAGATCAATGAAAAACAAATGCAAGCGGCTGATACAAAAACTACGCTACATATGTGGGGTGTCATGATCTGACAGAATTAGAAACGACTACGTTAGTGGTAGCTTGGGGTGTGGCAGATATTGTAGAAAGGATGAGAGGGAAGCGTTTGAGGTGGTATGGGCATGTGATGAGGAGGGGAGAGGGGGAGCTTATTAGGTCCATTGTTGGACTGCAGGTAGTTGGGGGCACCAGAGGTATAGGAAGACCAAAACGGACGTGCATGCAAAGGGATACGGTGGCATGTGGGATGGAAGGGGACTTGGTGGGGGCTAGGCGGGAGTGGAGGATTAGAACCCACAGACCGGAACCTGCCTCAGGCGGGAGAAGGGTGAGATGATGATGATAAAAAGATAAAATTCTCAGCAGTGTGGAATCTGGCAAAATTGCAGCTCTAGTTATACAAGTCTAGATCGACTTGTCTAGGTTCAATTTATCTTGAAATTAGCATATTTTTGTTCAGTCAACATAGCTTTGGCATCATTTAGAATTGTTTCTGTTATAACACACACTCGGTTATAAGACACAGACACGAGCAGTCCCGAAGGTATGTGTTATACCCGAGTTTGACTGTAATTAGCTTTTAATATTAGTGTTTAATTGATGATCGTATCCCCTCAATTGTGGGGCCAAGGTGCAATGCACCCGCTGATCCTCCCCAATGGCCCGCACTGGAGGTGTGATCATGTGCAATCACCACATCAGTGATCATGCGCGATCACCATAGGTGCAACACATGAAAGAATGGCAGTTGAAAAGGAGAATGAGTTGTCATGCTGTTTCCCCTATTTGGGCCAGTCTTTGACACTTAACCCTAGAATCACAACATGAGGTCACTGGTGGCCCCTAGCATCTTAAAATGCATCCTAAATTTCTTATTATTGAATGGATTGCCATGTTCCTCCTTCTACCTTTCATTTTCTGCCATTTTCTTGTAATGTTAGCGCAGTTCGATTTTCAAACATTTGGAATCAGCTCCAACAGCAGGGCAAGATTGCGTTTTGGTCCCTGACAGAGCATTGCTTTGACACTGCATAGAGCATTTTCAACATCAATCCTTATAATTAAAGAAAGGAAAATTTAGCCGTCTATCATACTGTACTTTGACATTTTTATATTAGCTGACCTTTATATTTATTTTTTTACCTTCTAAATAGCTTGCATATAACTAAAAGATCTTTGCAATTGTTATGTTTATACAAAATAACTACATTTAAAAATTTGACTAAAAATGATGGAATGATATTTGTCATGAAAAACTAATGCTGTGATTCTAGGGTTAAGTTAGTTCAAATCTCAACGAAATCGATACAGCCCTGTTAATAGGTCGTTAACGGACTTTGATTTGTATTACGTGAGTGAATTTTCTTATTAAATTTTATACTGTACATGTTAGTGTATTTTGCAAGAAGAATATAATTTTACAGTATGTATCCATGAAAGTGTGCAGAATTAGTTAATGAACAAAACCTGTTTACTTACTATTGACAAAAGACAATACTAAGGGGACTCTCCATAATATGTACCCACGATACCACTGTATTTCCTAGTTGTTCTTTCCCAGCATTTTATTTCATTGGCATTACTATATTGCATTGCTGATAACATGTTGAATGCTGCAATGCTAAGTATTATGGCAATAGTTCAAGGTTCGACCTTTGGTGAAGTTGAGCAATACTTTCGCCCAGGTCCAAGAGAAGGCCTGATCGTTTTCCGTCAGACAGGATGTCGAAATGTGACTCTTAGGTACTGGGTTGCATAAAAAATTAAACATTCACTAGTAAATGACGAGATTCCTTTGCACTCACATACTAAATCTCTTCAGACATTAATTTCCTTTACTGACGTTCTTTCTTATTATGAATTTGTGTTTTTTAAGTAATTGAACCCATTGAAGTCTTCTATTTTAAACTTTGTCTGAAACTGGGTTCACGCCTTAACAGGGTCAAGACATAACGATAACAACAGTGACTTTGAAAACAACGGAAAAGATTGGAATCCAGTTCTCGATCATTCCTTACCAAATATCCAGTTCAGTGAGTCACCGGATAAATTCTTGTTCAGTGATTATGGCAAAGGTAACACATTATGCTCTTTACTTAGTCTCCCAATAGTTCATATTCCATCTAAAATTGCAATGTTTGTTCATTTCACAGAGAAACAACAAACTAGGTCCATTCTTTCTCCTCAACAACAAAAACAATACACATTTAATAATGAGTTTGTGACAAATGCTATAGATAACCAAAGTCCAAACAGTGACAATATCTCAGGTTCTGAAAATCCTTGTGGTAACAATAATCAAATAACAGCTGTGCCTTTAATTCTATGTGATAAAGAAGAGCAAGTTAGTGGAGATATGGATTACCCTTGGGAATATCCAAGTGAAGGAAACCTGGAAATTGATATTGAAGGTAGTGAACCTGCTGCTGACACTACTTCTGATGAACTTAAAAACTACACTCCATATTTTGTACAACAGACCCATTTGAATGCTACACAAATGGATCCCCAGGACGTTATATCTAATTATGAAAAGAATTTGGAAAGTGGAAAAGAAAGTATGGAAATGCACAATACTGGAATTGATAATGAAAAGGCAACCAGTCCTAAATTATTTCCTAAATCCATCCCTGCTGGTGAAGAGATGCATGGCAATTTACTTACCACTGTGAGCACGTCGTTGCCTAGTGGTGATGAAGGTCATAATATTGAAAAGAAAGTGTCTGAGAGTAAATTTAGCAAGATGCAAGCATTTGAAAATCAGGAAATATTACAACTGCTAATCAAAATTGCGGAAGATCCAGAAGACTGGCAAGAAATTAGACAGCTGTTAGGTGTGGATATTGTTGTGGTAATTAATAACAGTTAAGCTTTTATTTCATCAAGTGCAATGTATGTCATTCTGTTTTAGAGAAGATTCAGTACAATGAGACAACATTGAGAAAGTCAAAGTCCAGATTACGAGCCCTGGCAAGAAAGCAGCGAATTAAGGTTTGTGCAAAACTTTCACAACTTTCAAACTTTCACTTTTCTGCACTCTTCATAGTTTCTATTGTATGAAATGCACAGTAAAACCTCTCTATGGGTACACTCCTCTAAAGGGTACACCTCTATAATAGGTGCGCTCCACTGTTGCTGCCCCTAATATCTGTCACAATTTTCAGACAACAAACTCTGAAATTGGTACATCCCACCTTAATGGCACAGTGGTTAGAGTGCTGGGTAACTGCGTCAGCGGTTCTAGGTTTGCTACTGGAGTGAGGTGGATGTGCTTCTTTCAGGTGAATGAAATGAACCAAGTGTGCCTTCAATGACAAGTAAAACAGGCCCTGTGTGGTGTTCAATGGCATTTGCATGGCATAATTTCCAGGTGTAGGACTCGCCCCCCTTGGTGTCAGAGGAATTCCCCAACGAACAGTAGACTGATGCACAGTCAAAGCATTGCAGCTTCGTTGGCGACTGGCTGGGGGTCAGTGGTCGCCAACCTTTTGTTCATTGAGAGGGACTATAGGCGGGAAAAGCGGTTAGGAGTTGTGATACCCCTGTTATGGGTACACCCGTCTCATGGGTACACTTTGGCCAGGTCCTTCATATGTACCGTTTAGAGAGGTTTCACTGTAATACAGTAGAACCTCCAAAGTTGACCACCCCTATATATTGACCACCTCCCTAAGTTTACCAAATTTTCTCAAACTGGATGTGCCCCACATTAATTAATGGATGACCAACCTCCCCATCTTGACCACCTCTATAAGTTGTATGTTGACCACTATGACTGTGACACATAGTATTGATGTAACCTCCATAAGTTGACCCCTTGTCATCCCTTGTGCCTGACAAGAGCCTTGTTAAGGGTGACTAATACAAGATTGAAAGAGTATCCAAGGAACATTTCACTGGATTGCTTAGCACTAGCTCTTCTTGGGGAAAGCTAAATAAATTAGTGATTGGTATGTCAGCAAATTCATGTGTATTTAAGAAATTGAAGACCACCCTGTAACATGGAGATCAAACAAATGTGCATGGATGACTGCTGCCCTGTTTGAAGAACAGGTAAGGGGTGTGGATCAAGAAATGAAGAAGAAGACAGTAGACAACTGCCCTGATGAATTGCAAGTCAGTCAGAAATTTGACACTTAACTTTCTTCTTCCAAATGCAACTCAAGGATCCAACCTCTTGACTAAGGTGTTATCAAATCATTCAAAGTGTGTTACTAAGCCCAGCTCCTGGAGTGGGTTATTGGTAAACCATGTGTCACCAGCCTGTGGAAGCAACTTCATTTGCTGCATCCATTAATGCTCTGGGCCCTGTCCTTTGTATAATTCTGCTTGACAAAAATTCAACCAGAAACAATGTTGACATGTTTTAGGAAAATTGGATTTATCACAATCCAACAGACAACATTTTGTCCTCATACAGCCCATCTTCCATGGCAGAATTTTAAGAAATAACCTTTGAAGGTATTGTTGAAATGGGCAATGAAGTGTAAACCTCTAATGAATCTGATGCAGCTAACTGATGGGAGTGGGGGCATAACCCCTAAATACCAGATCAATGGCATTGGGGGCTAGCTATGCTGATCCACTAGCAGTAATAGTTTTGATTATGTAGCATTTCATACAGTTGTATCCAATAAAAGGAATAATACTCATGTATCAGTACAGTACAGTACAACTAGTTCTCCATAAGTTGACCACCTCCCTATGTTGACCACTTTTCTTCCGTCCTTGGGTGGTCAACTTACAGAGGTTCTACTGTATATCAAATAACAATGACCTTTTCAGTAGTCAAATATTACTTCAAAATCAACATGTTTCTGTTAAACCCATGGAATTCTATTTGGGGACGCCTACAATCCTTAATGCAAAAACTTAATACTACCCTATCGGCATCTTAATGGAGAAACCTGGTGGTAACTGTTTCTTGAAATTTTAAACAAAACTCTTTGACTTAAAGACGTGTCCAGAAAGTAAGGTTACATTTGCTAGTATTCATTCAAAAAATGTTTATTTGACAATACGTAACTGCTGCCATTGTTGAAACACTTCGTAAGTCTGAGTACTAGCTTCTGTATCCCAGCCATAGAATTGTAGCACTTGCTGCTGGAACCGCATTTCAACTTCATGCTTGTTCTCTTCATCATCTTATAAGTGTTGTCCCCTGAGATGTTTCTTCAGGTTAAGAATAGAGGCCTGAGCTGTATGCAGTGTTGCCAGATTGGGCTACAAGTAGCGGATTGGGCTACTTTTGAAGTGTCCTTGCTCTCTTTAATTGTCTGAGAGCTATAAATCTTTAAAATATGCTACTTTGTTATAGTTATATATAAAGGTGTAAAGCAACCATCATCATAGCACCCCTATCTTGTCTGTGGTAGGGTCGGGTCTGTAAATTCTTGCCCACCACTCCTACCAATCTACCACTAGGTCCTCATCCACCCCACACACTACCATATCCTTAAGGACAAGCTGCTCTCATGTCTGCTTTGATGTTGCCCTGCCCCAGGTGGTTCCAGCAACCAATATTCCTGGAATGGACCTAACGAGCCCCTCCTATCCTCTTCTCATAACGGGACCATACCACCTCAACTTACTCTCCTAATCTTTTCCGTGATGTCCCCCACCCCTGGCTACCTCTAATATACCCATTCCAAATTCTATCAGCTCTCGATACCCTACTCATGTACCACAGCATTCTCATTTTGGCTATTTGCATTCTGTTTACGTGGCTCTTTCTCACTGCCCAACACATTGATTCTATCCATTGCCCTGCAAAACTTCTCTTTTAATTGACTGGGACCCTCCTATCACACAGAACCCCACTTATCTATAGTGGGGGTTACATGCTCAGTCTGGCATCAGTTCAGTCCATGACTGTGGTCAGAATGACGCCAGACTGATTGAATAACATGGTGACTGACAGACTGATGAAAAGGATTGATGGACTTTTAAATTTTTTGATAATTTTCGTCAGTCTATGCGTGACTGACGTCAGATTGATCGTGTGAGAGCGCCTTTCATCAGTCTGGTGTCAATCACTGCTTGGACAGCTATGGAGACACATGCGTTTTAACCCCTCCCCAGTCTCTGGGACTAAGTGCTGGATTTACCACTATGCTCAGTAGGCTGAAGCCTATGGTCTCAACGTTTAGCGGGCTTCAAAACTTAAGAAACGGGCGTGAAATGGGCTTGATCAAGATCATGGACTGAACTGATGCCACACTTAGCGTGTAACCCCTGCTTAGATCTAACCATTGATTATATGGGCAACTGTCGAATCTATCGCCCCATAATTCTGGATCACTGATCTTAGTTACTTCACTTCCTGTACCTTTATCACCAGTTCAACCAGAAACTAACCAGACCTAACCATATAAAATTAACCTAACCTAGAACAAATAAATGTAAAATTTGATCAGGAAAAAATCATAGTAGGAGATTGATTCATTTTTGTTTGGGCTACAAATGCTTCAAATCCGCTACTTTTGGTGTACAGCAATGCTGCTTTTTAGTCTTTAGATCTGGCAACACTGGCTGTATGATGGATTGTCCAAAAATTCCCACCTGATTCTTCCATTAAGCACTTTGGTGATATTCACTGGAGAGGCTGAGGGTTGTCATGAAGTTATTATCTTAATTCACAAACCGAGGGTACAATCAAACAAATTGAAACAAAAGAAAAACACAACTCAGGTACTCACATTAATAAAAGAAGTTAAATTAATGGTTTATTGGTGTCTCTTAAAATGTCTGCAGATAGTCAGACATTTGAAATGTGAACATGACAAGATGTCAGAACGTATGGAAAAAGGTAGGGAGTTCCAGATACTGAAACAATTTATGGGGAAAATTGATGCCGAATGTTGCATGCTGACAGAGTTGAGATGGTCCACAACCTCTGAAGCTGCCCAACAAGAACCGAAGCTCCAATCAGTCAAAGATGAAGTGGCATGGGTGTTGCTGGCAGCATAATGCAGTGGCAAAGATGAGCAGGGAGGAGAACTGTAGGAAATAACTGAGTGGAAGCAAGTTGAGTCTGTGACACCATGGGGGTAAACATGCCCTTGGTGGAATGTGAAAGAGTTGTAGGCCCTCCTGATAGGAGACAGTGGGCCTTACTTAGTCCTGACAAATACAGCACTATCATCTTGATCAGGACTTGTACTTTCACCCAAAAACTAACAGTGTGGGTAACTATGGATCAAAGCCAGAGAAGGACGCGAGGGAAGATATTTGGCAGTAAGCATAGCGATGTGAGAATGGAAGGTCACCTTTGTATTAAAGAGGGCCCCCAACACTCAAACAGGTGTCCAAAGATTATTCAGAACTAAGACGGAGGATGCAGCACTGAAGATCAGAATTTCTGTCTTGTTCAGGTTAAGTTTCATGCACAGATCAGCATACCAGTCACTGAGAGTCAAGGAGGGTGGTAGAGAGCTGGTCGATGGTGGGCAAGCTATCAACCGACTCTAGTTTTAGTTCTAGTTGAATACACTGCAAGCAGCCATGATAGGCCAAATTGGCAGTGGATAGAATAAACTCTCATTATGAACAAATGACTCATTTAAAAACCCCACGGAACCTGGAGCATACCATCTATTCTGTTATACATAGGCTGTCCACTATAATGGCACTTTCTTCCAGAAAGTTCTTCACCTTATCATCATCATCAAGAGCATTCCATTACCAAATGACCCTTTGAAAAAAGAACCTGTAGTATGAGTCTGTTTGGGACCTGATCTCCTTCAATTTCAACAAATGATCAGTTATCCCCTATATTCTGCAAAGGATAACCTGCCATCTAGAGGACCATCGTAACCTATTTTCAACAGTCTGACAAACAGCTTAATGCTGTCAGATACCTGCCTGTGACATAGTGAATCCCACCCAAATTCTCTGATCATGTCTGACACAATCTAGCTACGTGAGAAACAACTTAGCACACACAACTCTTACTGCCCTCCTTTGGACCATTGACTCATTTTGGTGTAATATATGCAGCCTTTCATACAATGGTCCACACCACTCATGCAATGGTCCAGACCACTCATACAATGATCCACACCACTCATTCAATGGTCCACACCACTCATTCAATGGTCCACACCACTCATACAATGGTCCACACCACTCATGCAATGGTCCAGACCACTCATACAATGATCCACACCACTCATTCAATGGTCCACACCACTCATACAATGGTCCACACCACTATCCAATAATCCCTTTCCTGCATTAGCCCGTGATTAGCCCCCCTAGGGTTCGCCTGTTAGGGCTAGTTGGCCTAATCCACAACCCAATGGATACAATTCCAACTCCTTGCAGGTGGTGGAAAAATCTTTGTGTATGCAAAAGTTCAATAGGGATAACAGGAATTCAAGGTTAATCAGAAAACAAGACTTTAGGGCACTGGCAGGAATCTCGTAGGGGCGCTGGGGGACTTGTCCGGAAGCTGGCTGAGATATAATAGAAGAGAATGTTTCAAAATGGAAATGATAAACAGAAGGGGGAAGGGAAATGCCCAGAGGGTTAACAAGGTGGGATGAAGGGGGCAGAACTGCCATAGGTATGCCCATAGAGTATGCAGTGATGCATTGGGGTTGATCAACTTGTCCTTAGCTTGATGGAGCACTGACTTAAAGCCCCTTCTTACAGATCAATAGAGGGCCAGCAACAAGCTGTCCTCATTTCATTTCCAGGACAGGTGGAGGGAAGTAGGGGCATCTTGTGAGCTGAGAGCTGCAGAGACCACCGGGTTCTTAGGACCCTTGGCAGTGCATGGGTAACAGATGTGCTACACTTTCGTTTTTACCAGATGATAAATTTTATAAAAGATTAATTAATTGTATGACCACTGTATCATTTTTGAGACAATCCAGGCTACTTCATGGCACCTCTATCTTAAGATATAGTCATTTAAAAGTCATTTAAAAATAGTCAATTGTTAAGGATTGAAGTTGTTTATTAAAAACCGAAGGTACTAAAATGTTTAATTTTTTTCATCTATAAGATATGTAACATATTTGAGTACATAGTCTACAACATATTCTATAACATATTCTATAGTATAGAATTTTCCATTCTGAATTACTTGTATAAGGCTGTAGCCAAATGTTACATATATGCTACAAACATCAATTTTTGAAATTTTTATTGTGTTGCAATTTGCTGCATTTTTGGCAGAATTGTGATAGCACATATGTCTCTAACAGTGGTGGAGATTTTGAAATAAATGATAAATCTGATTTAAGCAGTAATGAGTTTCTTACAGATGCTGATCTAGGTTCTTCAAAATCTAGTAATTTTCCCTTAGTTTATCACTTTGCATTATGTTTTATAGAAAGCCCTGCTTCAAAGAAGTGGAAGTGCAAGAACACTTGCAAGAAAAAGAAGTGTAATGAAAGGTTTTTGAGAGCCCAATGGGATTAGCAAGCAGTGGCAATATTTTGATAATCGCTACGCTAGTTTACATCTCATGGCATATCTATATAAACATCATCATCATCACACCCTTGTCCCATCTGTGGCAGGGTCGGGTCTGCGGGTTCTTGCCCTCCACTCACGTCTATTTAACACCATGTCCCTGTCCACCCCACACACTGCCATGTCCCTATGGACCACCTGTTCCCACGTCTGCTTTCGTCTCCCCCTACCCCAGGTGCTACCAACCACCTGCATTCCAGGGATACACCTAACTAGCTCCTCTTCCTCTCCTTCTCATGACGTGGCCATACCACCTCAGCCTATTCTCCCTCATTTTTTCAGCAATGTCCACCACCCGTAGGCTACCTCTAATATACGCATTCCTAATTCTATCAGCTCTTGACACACCACTCACGTATTGCAGCATTCGCATCTCGGCTACTTGTATTCTAGTTCCATGGCTCTTCCTCACTGCCCAGCACTCTGACCCATAGAGCATAGCTGGCCTAACCACTGTCCTATAGAACTTCGCTTTCAACTTCATTGCAACCCTCCTATCGCACAGAACGCCACTGGCTTGCCTCCATTTCAGCCACCCCCATTGATTCTAAGGGTCACATCCAAGTCTATCTCCCCAATTGCTTTGGAACGTTGATCCCAAGTACTTTACCTCTTGCACCTTTTTCACCAGTTCACCCCTGGAGCGAACGTCACTGTTAATTCCCTGTCCTTCCCAATTGAAAGCTAAATACTCGGTCATCTTTAGCCCGCCTTTTTCAATTTCTTGTCTGACATCGTTTAGGCCCTTCTCTATCTGTTCCCTGCAATCACTAACTTTTCCAATATCATCTGCAAATGCCAGGCACTGAGGGGCCCAGTCTCCTACCCCTGTAAGCAGCTCGTCCAAAACCAGGATGAAAAGGTATGGGCTAAGTGCTGAACCTTGGTGCACCCCAACTTTCACTGGAAAGCCCTCAGTATTCAACCAAGGTGTCCTTACTCTGGTTGTGGAGCCATCATACGTATCCTGGATTATTCTAATGATCCCTTTCTCTCCCTCCCTCCCCTTTTTCATAATATTTCCCAAACTACCGGTCATTGGACACTGTCAAAGGCCTTCTCCAGGTCGATAAAGATGGTATGGAGGTCTTTCTTTGCTGCCCTATACTTTTCTACCATCTGCCTCAGAATGAAGATTGGCTCCATAGTGGACCTGCTTGGCATAAACCCAAACTGATTTCCACAGACACTAGTTCTATCCCTGAGGCGACGCTCCATCACTCTCTCCCAGTTTCAAGGAATGGCTCATTATCTTTATACCTCTATAGTTGCTGCAATCTCGGACATCCCCTTTGCCCTTGAAGAGTGGTACTATCCAACTCTCCCGCCATGCAGATGGCATTTTATCTCCAATGGCTATCTTGCTGAAAAGTTTCCCTAACCACCTGATAGCCTTCGTCCCTAGGCTGAGCCACACTTGGATGAGGATTCTGACTGGGCCTACAGCTTTTTTTGGCCTTTCATCTTCCTAAGTGCTCTGGCTACTTCCTCCTCATTAACACAGTCCACAACCCCTGCTGATGCAGGATAGGTGGAGCTGCTGATGCAGGATAGGTGGAGAGGCCCTCATTTCCTCCAGCTGCACCCAAGAGGTTCTGGAAGTGCTCTTCCCACCTGCTCTTTACCCCCTGTGGGGAGAGCAGGATCCTACCCTCACTATCCTTCACTGTTATAGCTTGGGGTGTATCTGTAGCAGGTCTATCCCTAGCCTTGGCCAGCTTGAAAACCTCTCTCCTTCCTTTGTCCCTAACTGCTCATAGAGGGCCTCATATATCTGGTGCTTGGCCTGCCTATATTGAGTCTTTGATTCCTGGTCCCCATCTCCTGCCACCTGTGGAAAGCAGCCTTCTTTTGCTTGATGGCTGCTTCTACCTCCTCATTCCACCACCAAGCCTGCCTGTTACCCTTTACTATGCCTCCTACTCTGCCGTGCCCCAAAATGGCTTTTCCACAGGTTCTAATTTTCCTGGCTACCCTGTCCCACATGGCATCAGCTGTCCCTTCCCAATTCCAGTTTACCTGCCTGTGCTCTTCTTCTATAAATTCCTCAGTTTTTGCAGGTAGTTTCCACCACTTGATGACCTGCTCTCCTTTCCAGGAATGTGCCTTGCCTGCTGCTGTAACTACTGCTACTGCTACTGGCCACACTCCTTTTGGAAATTTTCACTGGGGAGAGCCCAGCAATCACGGACCTCTGATCTATGCCTCCCTCTAACCATAAAGAAATCTATCTGTGACATCCCTTGTGGTGACTGGTATGTGATTAGGTGCTTGTCCCTCTTCCTAAACCAGGTATTAGCCAATGCGAGGCCTAGTGCGTTTGCTGTGTCAAGGATTTGCTGTCCATCACTGCTAACTGTTCCATTCCCCCATCCCCGATGGACCTTCCCAAAACCCTGGTTATCAGTGCCCACATGTCCATTAAAGTCCCCACCAATAATTAGTCGCTCCTTCCCTTGACATTGCCCTACCTCAGCCTCCAGTGACTGCACCAAGTCCTCAAATTCTGTTAGGAAACCCACCTTTGTGGGTTCATCCAGACCTGCCTGGGGGCATATGCACTAATGAGGTGCAGCACTACCCCTCCCCAAACCACTGTGACCAACAGTAGCCTGCTGTTAATGCGTTTCACAAGTGTGACCCCTTGTAGAAGCTCACTATCTAAAACTATACCCACCCCATTTCGTCCCCCTTCACTTGCTGTGTATATGAGCTTGTACCCCTCCCCAAGGGCCGTTGATGGAAAGCTACCTGAATTTCTTGGAGGAAAGCTACCTGAATCCTCCTCCTCTTTAGGGTATTTACTAATTCCCCAGTTTTGCCTGTAAGGGTCCCCACATTCCAAGTTCCTAATCTAAGGGTTGCCCCTGTGTTCACTGAATGTGCCCTGGCTGGGGGCACCCCAGCCACGCGCCTGAAACCCACATGATCATTGGCGCTGCTTGCCATGGGGGGATGCCGGCCTACCCCACGGAGGACACCCGGCGTGCTATCAGCCACAGGGTCTGAGGTCCCAACCCCTGTGAAATCCTGCACTTCTGGTGATGACAGCCTGAGGTCCCCTGTGGCAGCCACCAGCATGGGGGTGGTAGCCCCCATACCACTGGCATGACAACCCCTTAAGTCAGCATAACATATGTGCCAACTAAGAAATCATCATATCAATGCCACTAAATACTAATACAGTCGAACTTCGCTATAACACACCCTGGTTATAACACTTTTTGGCTTATAACACACACAAGGGAAAGTCCCAGCCAGCGCTAATGCATAAGTATATAGAAATTGATTGGCTATAACACACTCGGAAATGCATATAACACACAACTGGTTTGGTCCCTACAGCACTTTCAACATGTGAGAGACCTCGGATATAACAAACAGCTGTAACATGAAACTAGATGGCATACCCCACAGCTTAAGTAAGGCTATATGGTGCAAGAGTTTTCCTATCTAGGATCAGTTTTCCAGAGCAATGGGGAAATCGACTCTGACGTGGCCCATAGGGTTAATGCAGGATGGCTGAAGTGGAGACAGGCAAGTGGGGCAAATTTTACAGAACTGGCATTAGGCCAGCTATGCTATATAGCTCAGAGTGTTGGGCTGTTAGGAAGACCCATGAAAGGCAAATGCAAGTGGCTTGAGATACGAAAGCTATGCTTCATGTGTGAGGTGTCATGATCTGACAGAATTAGAAACGACTACGTCAGTGGTAGCTTGGGGGTGGCAGATATTGCGGAAAGGATGAGAGAGAAGCGTTTGAGGTGGTATGGGCATGTGATGAGGAGGAGCTTATTATGTCGATTGTAAGACTGCTGGTAGTTGGGGGCACCAGAGGTAGAGGAAGACCAAAACGGGCGTGAGTGCAGGTGGTGCAAAGGAATATGGTGGCATGTGGGGTGGAAGGGGACTTGTTGGGGGATAGGCGGGAGTGGAGGATGAGAACCCACAGACTGGAAAGTGCCTCAGGCGGTAGAAGGGTGAGATGATGATGATGATAAAAGGATAAAATTCTCAGCAGTGTGGAATCTGGCAAAATTGCAGCTGACTGCAAGTGTGTACGTCTTGAAGTATAATTATACAAGTCTAGGTCGACTAGTCTAGATTGAATTTAACTTGAAATTAGCATATTTTTGTTTAGTTAACATAGCTTTGGCATCATTTAACATTGTTTCTGTTTTAACACACACTCGGTTATAAGACAAAGACACGAGCAGTCCCGACGGTGTGTGTTATATCCGAGTTTGACTGTTCTTATACTAACAGTCAATTAAAAATACCTATGTATTAACTAATAATTAATAATACTAAACTACATCAAAGATACTAAGAGGGAGAATGAAATAAAATTGGTGTAAAATTTTTGCTGTAGGGGGTCGGCACCGGGCTGCAAAACGCAGCGTGGTCGACTGACAAAGCAGACGACAAATGCTGGAGCAGCACTACAAGATCGGGAGAAAAGTGCCACGTGGTTCGGCTTAACAGCCCAACCACGCAACAAGTTCACCAACCTTTAAAAACAAAAAGGACTACCCCTACAGCCCTACCTTAACTGCAACGGTGGGGTTTCTGCCTCAGAAAAAGAGGATTTACCCAGATGTCAGTGATTTTTGCCAAAAATTAATAAAAAATTCTGCCAGCACAAGGAAGCATAAACACGTGAGCCCAGCGCCACCTAGCGATCCCCAAATACTGCATATCTATATAAACAGTGAGAAGAAATCGTTGCAAATCTGTCACTTCTCCACCAGAAAGAAGCTTTCAAAAACCATGTGGCTTCACTTCTGAGCTTGTAGGTACTGTTGATGATGTAGAAATCTCATGTGTGAGTTGGGTGAGACTACTTGGTCCCTGCCCACCTCATATGCTATATCCTTATGGACACCCTGCTCCCACATATTAACCAATTCCCATCTTGCCTGTAAGGGTCCCTGCATTCCATGTCCATAATCTAACATTTGCCCCTATTTCTGATGTTCTGACAGGGAGCAATGGCGTCACTAGGGGGTGCGTGCCACACCAGATGACACCACTTGCATCATGACAAATGGGGTGATGCCAAAGCAGAAGAAGCAGCTTTTTTCAGGAGAGGGGGTGACACCATGGCGTCACTCAACCAGGTGACGCCAACCCTAGCAACACCACTGACTGGGAGCACCCCAGCCAGGAATCTGGAACCCAAAGGAATATTGGCTGGGTTGTCTGTGGGCGATGGACTATCCCACAGAGAACACTTGCATTATCTGCCACAGGAGTCAATGCCCCTTGACACTGCAAGTGCATGACTCCATCAGCCTGTGGCCCACCCGCATACCCCTGATGTGTGCTGGCTCAGGGGGATTAAACCCACTGCACCATAGATTGGGAATTTTTTTGGATTTTTAAAAATGTGGAATGCCTAACGATTTTGAGTGTCATTATGACCTTTGCTTTTTGCCCACTTCTTGTCATCATGAAAAACAAAAACATGTTTTTCACCCAATTGTCACACACTGTCTGCCAATCGTGGTTCTATATGACTATTTATGTTATACAGTCAAACTCTGATATAACACACACCTTCGTCACTGCTCGCGTCTGTGTGTTATACCTGAGTGTGTGCTATAACAGAAACAATGCTAAATGATGCCAAACGGAACAAAAATATGCTAATTTCAAGATGTATTCAAAAACTTGACCTAGACTTGTATAATTCAACACGCACATACTTGCAGTCAACTGCAATTTTGCCAGATTCCACACTGATGAGATTTTTATCCTTTTATCATCATCATCATCATCTCACCCTTCTTCCGCCTGAGGCAGGTCTTCTGGCTGTAATCCTCCACTACCGCCTATCTCCCACCACGTCCCCTTCCACCCCACATGCCACCATGTCCCTTTGCACCACCTACACTCACGCTCGTTTTGGTCTTCCTCTTCCTTTGGTGCCCCAAACTACCCGATGTCCAACAATCGACCTAATAAGCTCCTCCTCCCCCTCCTCATCACATGCCCATACCACCTCAAACACTTCTGCTATATCGGCCACCCCCAAGGGAAAGTCGTTTCTAATTCTGTTCAGATCGTGACACCCCACACATGTAGCGTAACATTCGCATCTCAGCCACTTGCATTTGCCTTTCATGGGTCTTCCTAACACCCAACACTGAGCCGTACAGCGTAGTGGGCCTAACGACGGTTGTGTTAACTTTGCTCTTCAATTTTATTGGGACCCAGTGGTCACACAGGACCCCACTTGACTGTCTCCACTTCAGCTATCCTGCATTAATTCTCAGGGCCACGTCAGAATCGATTTCCCCATTGCTTTGGAAAACTGATCCTAGATACGAAAACTCTTGCATCATATAGCCTTACTTAAGCTGTGGGGTATGCCGTCTAGTTTCATTTTATAACTGTTTGTTATATCCAAGGTCTCTTACACGTTGAAGGTGTTTTAGGGACCAAACCATATGTAATATATCCGCGTGTGTTATAGCCAATCAATTTCTATATACTTATGCATTAGCTCTGGCTGGGACTTTCGCTTGTGTGTGTTATGAGCCGAAAAGTGTTATAACCAGGGTGTGTTATAGCGAGGTTTGACTGTATGTACTTTTATTTTCATTGTTTAATTCTGCTGAGTCAGGTCCCTTCCCTAAGATTCTTCATCAATGTGGGCTTTAGGCTTATACAACGAATTCATTAAAAGGAATCTTTATATTTCTCTTAGTTGGAATATCAGTATGTGGAAATTAATTTCACCATTACAAAACTAAGTTAACTTTACACAACTGAAAATTTACTCATAGTGGAAATTTCTGCAGGGAGTATCACTCAAGTGATGAATTGCTACTACAATGAGGAGTTCAAATAGAAATTTTTTGGTATCCTTATCCGAATCTTCTTCCAGGCCGTCGACTTAGGTTGGTCATCATCCATATACTGTCATCCTTGGAGATATTGAGGCTTGTCATCCTTAAGATGTCGTCTCATCAGTTTTGATGCTCATCATCCCCAAAGCTCTTCTTGACGTTCTAGAAACGTCTGTTTAAGAGTTTGACTCCATCTGAACTCTCTTCATTGAATTCCCACATCTCCTTTTATTTATTTATTTCTAGGTCATTAGGAATTCAAAGGAAGATGGTTTTATGGTTTCCTGGGAAGCTTTTTCTACAAAAGGAATAAAAAAAGTTGACCCTAAATTTGTACGCAGCCATACAATCAAGAAAAAGTTAGTTTTGTGCTTAAGAATTATTTTCCGACTGTCATAAAAATGCTGCGACCCTTATTAAGTGTGAAAGAAATGGCAATCTACTGGTTCCTTATGGTTCTTTTACCTTAGGTGTTTTTCTTGCATGGCTGTACAGTTGACATTTAACCTATGATTTAGAGTTTCCAAATATTCGGCTTCATCAACTATTTGAATATTGAATAATAAAATTCTAGTTATTCGAGTATACTGTATGTTCGAATAGTTGGAATTCTGAGAGAACAATGTAAAAGCTCTATTCCAGGATAATTAAAATGAGTACGATAAGATACAGTATATAATAATAAAATGAATAAAATTATTGTAAAATCAATTTATTAAATTGCTTTTACAATATTTTAATCTGAAAAATAAAAAGGCATTAAATGTCTCAAAAATATAACTATAGTAAAGTTGAAAAGGATGTTTTATAAGGCAGTGGTGAGGCCTGCTATGATATATGGAGCTGAGTGTTGGGCAGTGGGGAAGAGAATGTCATGTAAATAGAATGCAAAATGTCAAGAGCTGATAAAATTAGTAACGAGTATTGGGGGTGGGGGACAATGCAGAAAACATGAAGGAGAGTAGATTGAGGTGGTATGGACATGTAAGGAGAAGAGGGGAGGGAGGAGCTCGTTAGGTCCATTACAGGAATGCAGGTGGTTGGAAGCACCCGGGGCTAAGGGAGACGTGGGAAAAGCTTACTCGTAACTATATAGTAGTGTGTGGGGCTAGAACCTGCAGACCCGACCCTGATACAGGCGGGATACAGGTATGATGAGGATATTTATTATGCGTCACTTACCTGAAAAGTTAGGATAACCCAATTTTTATGTTCAATGAAATTTCAGTAATGATGTTTTAAGAAAGATATTAGCAAAAATCTGAACTCTACCAAATGATGGAGTAAACTTATTTTGTTTTATTAGCAGTCAATGGATTGCCCAGTGGGTAGGTGGAAGTAAAAACTAAAATATCCCATGTTTGTTGAGAACTTAATTTATACAAGCAGTTAGTGGATAGCCCCTAACCCTAGCACATGCATGAATAAGTCAATAATATTTCTGGAAAATCTAGGTAAATGAACTATACGTCAACCCATCGACTGTACTCACTGCTGAATTCATCACATAATGTCGACATTTGCAAAATATTTAGTTACAAATGGCCCTAAATTTTTCCCGAATATTATTCGAATAATTTCTAAAATATTCAAGTATCAAATACTTTCAAACAGGCCGAATATATCCGGATAGGGAATATTCGGATTGGAAACTCTACTATGTATGCAGTATAGTTTTCTACTGCTAATATTTTTGTCTATCGTTCCTATAATCATTATTTTCCATTATGTACCGTCTGCTGTTTTGTTCTCTAAGGCCTAGTGCACACATTCAAATTTTACTTATGTTGCAACACTGCAGCCTTGTAATTATGGCATTAGATGCATTACTTGCAATGAGAGAGTACTACTTATCTCTGCTGATGCTGCAGCTTCATATATTGGAGTTGTGTCTGAAAATATGCATGAGTCATATACAAATTGCCATGAGTAAAAATCAGATGTGTACATCGGGCCTTATACAGCACTCCATTAGGATTGACACATACACGTGCGGATCCAGGATGGGGTTTTTGGGGTTGCAACCCCCCCGTGCACATATAAACGTATTCGCATAATATATGCGAGCTTTAGCTCACACCCCCCTGTAATGGCTCACACCCCCTGGCGAAAATCCTGGATCTGCCACTGGACACATACATCTTAATTTTACCCATGTGAGTGCTGCAGTGACGCTACAACAGTCCAATGCACACACATGTGGTGAAATGTTGCCAGTACCCAGGAGTGCATTCAAGGTTGCTCGATTTTCTTAAAAATAGGGGAAGTGAAGGTGTTGAAAAGAAGACATTCAAAGTAAACCAGCAATGAGTATCGCCTATTGTTTAAGTCAGTTGACCATTGTCAGTCAGTGTAGTGAAGTATTCGTCAGCTCAAGAGTAAATGGAAAGTTTGCACTAACGATGTAAATGTAAAATTTACGTTGTTGAAGTCTTTTAAGTGATGTTCGTCTGCTAAACTGCACATAAAAAATAGCAGCAGTGTCAATGCTTAAAACTACCAATGTAAAATTTGGTGCATGCACATGCCGCTACCTTGTGTCCAAATTTTAAAAATCAAACGGAGTTAGTAAAGATATAGCCTAAAACACGTCGATTTGTAGGGCACTAGTGGATTTTTTTTTAATTAATATCATTTTTTTTTTGTTAGATGGTAAAATGAATTTTCAAATATTTAGAAATTTGAGCTTGTCCCCAAACAGAAATTTATCAATGATTCAACTGTTTAGAACATGCCATGAAAACATACGCTGCCCCCCTCCCATAATGCTGCACCATGAAGTACAAGTGTCATGCCAAGCCTAAGTGGTTGATGGGCGTCATTGAATATTCTGCCAGTGCCCCAGTGTGGTGCACCATTCTGGCAACACTACATTAAATTGACATTCCCTAACTATAGCTACATAAAACGTAAACGTAAAAAATTTCAAGTATGGTCAGTTTTATGTTTATGTCATTTGCCCAAACTCTTTAATATAAATTATTAGGAACACACTTCAGTGGTGTAGTGGATAGCATGCTCAGAAACTGCATCAGTAGTTCTAGTTTCAATACTGCAGTGAGGTGGGTTTACTTCTATGTGATGCAAAACAGGTCCCAAGGGCACCTTCCTTTGGATAAGAAGTCAAACCCAGATCCCATGTGGCAGGGATTCTCAACCTTTTTAGACCTTGCAACACATTGTAAAATATAAGTAGAGCAGCGAGTTCCATTTATTTTTTCTAATGATATTTATTATTGGATAAGGGTAATAAATAATTAAGAATAATGCTAAGTAATGATGCTAAAGTCGAGATCTATCCTTTCATTAAATACAAAGTGGTCATACAAAGTCACACAGCTCATACAAAGTGGTCAGTGGGCACCACGGCGCCTATGGGCATTTAGTTGGGAATCCCTAACATGTGGTGTATGATGGAATGTGCATGGAAAAGAACACCCTGCGATGCAACGTGTAGTTGAGGCAAAATTTCCAGGTGTAGGAGCTTGCACCCTGGCGTCGGTGGAATACCCCTTTTTTTGTTTTTTTGGTTTGTTTTGTTTGTTTTTAGGGCCTTTCAACTACAAGGTGATTAGAGCCCCTTCCACTGCATAGTTCTAATGCAGAGACTGCACAGACACTACACTAATGCAACGATTTTTGGTTGTTGGTGGCTTCAGCTCCGGAATTGAATTAAAGTGACGTCCATTTGTATAAACAGCATGAGCTAAGATGCCCCATAGGGTTCAGGTCTGGTGATAGTGCAAGCCAGTCCATAACACCAATTGTCCAGGAACCACTCCAACCTTTTATTTTGGCAGTATGGATAGGGGCATTACCCTGCTGGAATTGGAAGAAAGGCCCTCCTAACTGTTCTGTAACTGGCAACAGGTAACATTTCAACGTTTTTTGGTAGTCCACAGCATTACAGTTTACAACATTAGTCGTTCCATGTGCACACCATAATGGAACCACCACCTTGCTGTTGTTTGGAGAAGATGACATCTTTCTTCCTAATATCATGCCAGTAATAGCTCCAACCACCTGGATATCTAAATATGGCTGTCTAATCATTAATCATTACTTCTTATGAGAAGGTTGGTTAGGTATACTGTACTTCCTAATATTATCAGGAATGGATTCATGTCGTATACTGAGATTCCACTGTATGTGTTAACGGTCTATGGCTATAGGATCTCGTCTTGACCATGCATCTGAGCAAATTGTCAGTCTTAGCCACTCCAACTAGCTAACTCTGAATCCCCGTGTGCGCCCGGGGTAGCATAGGCACACTGCAAACCTGCATGTCGTAAGAGGCGACCTAAAGGGGTGACTTTTTCTTGCCCCAGCTAGGACAACACCACTGTCGTCTTTGTCTATGACATGTTCTGGACAGGACGATACTATCATCGTGGTTGTTCGTGTGTTTGGTCCGACTTGTTCTCAGTCGATGTAGACTCCTCACTGAGGTGACCGTAAATAAACGCCTACCCACGTGTTTGGGAAAAGAGGATCCTGGTGATTGAGGAGGCGTATGCCCTGCGATGTCTCTCGGCCACTCCACACTGGTGAGGTGGCTGACAGAAATTGAGGATTAAGGCTGTCGCCTACAGCCCCAACACATCACTTTGGCCACAGCTTCCAGGGAAAACGGGAGGCCAAGGTGGATACCTGGTCTTGATCAATCGGCCAGGGGCACATAAGTGGTTATGCCTCCTAGGGTTACTGTGAGTGGACCGGCAGTCAACCCCGATGCCTTTGGTTTGGTACTTGGGAATTATACCACCCTTATGGTATCCTGTCCGAGCACCCTTGGCGACCCGAATGGGCGTCCCCTTGTTGAGCTCCGTGGCGGGTTAGGCCTGCGGGCAGCGAATTTCATAACTTAATCAAATTATGGCAACTTTAAAACAGAGGCTGGGGGCCTCATCAAATAACCCCACCCCTTTGTCTTCTTCTTCTTCTTTTCTTTCTGGGACTTGTTCTTGTGTTGAGCCTGAAGACAATGGCCTCGGTTCCACCCAACTTAGTGGGCGAACTGCCGCTAAACCTGTGGAGACAAGTAGTGCTCCAAACAAGAGGCCACGTTCCCCCAGTAAGCCGTCTGGACCCCGACGCGATTCTGTGCCTCGAACTGCATCGGCACCTGCCCTTAACAAGAGGCAACGACCTATCAGTCTTAAGGTGCAGGGCTCCACCGCCGATGTGAAGCATGTCCCTGCATCTAAGGAGGCCTTAGGTGCAGTCAAATCCCCTTCCACCCCTCCTTCCTATCCTATCTGGTTTCTTTCCATATCTGAGGAGAATAGTGCAGCTTTGGGAAAGGCGTCGCCCTTCCTTATTGCCAAAGCCATTAAGGGCGTTGCTGGTGACGTGACTTCGGTCAAGAAGCTTTGCAATGGCACCTTGTTGGTGGAGGCATCTGCCCCTCACAAGATTGAGGCATTGCTTAAAATGCAGAAACTCAGTGATTTTCCCATTGTGGTCAAACCCCATCGCACCCTTAACACCAGTAGAGGTGTGGTGCGGTGCCCTGACCTACATAGAGAGTCAGAGGAGAACATAGTGGTGGCTGTCTGCCACACCTTGGTTTGAAGGGATGGAGAATCCCACCCCTCTGACACCTTGGTGCTGACCTTTGGTAGGCCCAATTTGCCAGAATACATCAGGGCCGGCTACCTCCACTTGCCAGTATGACCTTTCATTCCGAGCCCCCTTCACTGCTTCAAGTGTCAAAGGTATGGTCATGGCCAGAATTCCTGTTCTGCCAGGGCCATGTGTGGCACTTATGGGCAGGTAGACCATTCCCCGAGCCTTGTAAGACTGCACCTTATTGCACCAAGTGTAAGGGAAACCACCCCGCCTGTTCTCGAGATTGCCCCACCTGGTTGTAGGCACGTGCCATCCAGGAATTGCGTGTCAAGAAGGGTATCAGTTGTCAAGATGCATGGCGGCTGCTAGCCTTGCCAGGGACGCCAAGTCTTGGTTTGTCCTATGCAGGTGCTGCAAAGGTGGCTGCTGTGTCATCTGTCTGCACCCAGACGGTCATACTTCCACAACTCCCCCCACTCATCCGTTTTTTGCCCACTCAGGCCCACAGGGTCCTCGGGATAACAGTCTGTGCTAGCATTGGCTGCCAGACTGATCCCGACCCCCTGCCAGAGGTTTCTTGTGGTTCCATCACTGCCTCTGGCCCAGCCTCCTTGGAGGCCACAGATGCCTCTCATCAAACAGAGGCATCTCCTTTGAGCAGCCAGCTTCCTGGCTCAGCCCAGCTGGCCCCCTCCATAGCGGTGGTGGAGGGTGAGAGAGGGGGGAAGAAACCAGGGACACCCCCTGCCCCTGCAGTAGGGTGCATACCTTTGGTTCTTCCACCGAGAAAGCACTGAGTGGCAACATGCCCCAACTGGGGCATGATGGGGATTCCTCCGTTGAGATGGAGAAGAAAGACCCAATTGTAGGCACCCCTCCCTTTTCTGCTGTGGAATGGAAAAAAGGTTGGAATGGAAATAAACCTCCAAATCCCAAATAATGGTGAATCTCCTTCAATGGAACTTAGAGGTTTTTCCCACAAGAGGGACAAGATCACAATGCTGATCTCACCACACAACCCCATCTGCATCTCCCTCCAGGAGATTCTCTGTCGTAGTGATACCCCACTTTCGTTACAGGGATACAACATGTATGCAGACACCTGGCAGCAGGGAAGCCACCATGTGGGAGGGGTGGCTATCCCTATCTGGAATGGATGCATGCACATCCCAGTGACTTTGCAGACGCCTCTCCAAGCAATGGAAGTTTCACTGGAACTGAATGTGCCCACCACTCTATGTTCCCTCTACCTGCCTCCTGGGATGTATATCCCATGGGCAGACCTTGACTCCCTCACAGCCCAGCTTCCCAGACCCTTTCTGATTATGGGAGATTTTAATGCCCATAACCGCCAATGGGGCTCGGACAGTCGCAACCCCCGAGGGCTCCTTGTGGAACAATGGGTGTCACACAATGGCCTCATTGTCCTCAACACAGGTGCCCCCACACATGTTGTAACTGCTACTGGTGGTCTTTCCTGTATCGACCTCTCGATTTGCTCTCCTGGGTTGGCGCCAGGTCTGCAATGGGAGGTTCTGGCTGACCCTTGTGTAAGTGACCACTTCCCCATCAGGATTGGCAGTGGAAGTGGGGCATTGCCCCAACAACCACCGTGGTGGTGTTTGCATCGGGCAGACTGGGAGGAGTTTGCTCATCGAATCCACTTTAGCCCACTGCGTGATTTTGATGGGGTCGATGATCTAGTGAGCCACTTCACAGAGGTGGTTATCAGGGCGGGCATTGGCATCTGTTCCCCAGAGCTCGTGTAACCCTCCACGAGCACGGGTGCCATGGTGGACAGAGGATGTCGGAGTGCAATTCGGGCCCGCAGGGGCTCTCTTCGCCTCTTCCAGTCTCATCCAACTGATGCCAATCGTGTCAACTACCTCAGAGCCCGGGCATATGCACGACGGGTAATCAAGGAGGCCAAACGCTCCTCATGGAGTGAGTATGACTCTTCGCTTACCCACCACATGCCATCCAAGAATGTCTGGGAAAAGCTGAGAAGAATCCAGGGAAGGTACTTACAATTCTTTGGCTCTGGTCTCCTTGTGCAAGGGAGACATCTACTTCTGCCTTGTGAGGTGGCTGAGGATCTGGCTAGGACATTTGCAGCCATCTCCAGTTCCCAGCACTACACTGCAGCTTTCATCAAACAGAAAGAAGCTGCAGAACGCCTTCCAATTAACTTCTCTGGTGGTGTTGCTGAGGGGTATAACGACCCATTTACCCCTTGGGAGCTGTGGGCAGCTCTAGCATGGGCCCGGGATACTGCCCCCGGTCCTGATAACTTCCATTACCAATTGCTACGGCATCTACCTGAGAATGGTCTTTCCTACCTTTTTGAGGTTTTTAATTATATTTGGCAGCAGCACGAAATCCCTGTAGGCTGGCTGGAGGCCATAATCATTCCCCTCCCAAAACCTTGAAAGGATAGTAGCCTACCCCCGAATTACAGGCCCATATCTTTGACGAGCTGTCTGTGTAAAACCATGGAACGCATGGCTAACTGGCGCTTGGTGTGGTATCTGGATCGACACAACTTTCTCTCCAATGCCCAATGTGGCTTCCGTGCAGGCAGGTCTCCAGTGGATCATTTGATCTCACTGGAGACAGCAGTACATGAGGCCTTTCTCCACTGACAGCACTTGGTGGCTATCTTCTTTGATGTGGAGAAGGCGTATGATACCACATGGCGCCATGGCATATTTGAGACCTTGCACCAGTGGGGGCTCAGGGGTAATTTGCCCCTCTTCCTCCATAGTTTTTTGTCCAACCGGACCTTCAGAGTGCGTGTGGGTAACACCTACTCCTCCGCCTTTATGCAGGAGAATGGAGTCCCACAGGGGAGCATCCTCAGTGTGATGCTCTTTGCTGTTGCGGTGAATGGTTTTCCCTCCTCCATTCAACCCCAGGTACAGCCGTCACTATTTGTGGGTGCCACAATGCATGGCATTGAGCGTCAGCTGCAACTGGCACTCAATAGTGCCAATGAGTTCGCCACATCACGTGGCTATAAATTCTCCCGTGAGAAAACAACAGTCATGCACTTCTGTCGTAAGCAAGGGCTTCATCCTGAGCCTCAGCTTACCCGGAATGGGCACCTCCTCCCAGTTGTAGAGGCAGCCCGGTTTCTTGGTCTCCGTTTTGACAGCCGTCTGACATGGGTCCCACACTTGAAGGAGCTGAGCCTGCTGAGCTGCCTGCAGGGAACTGGTTTTGGGGCAGATCGAACGGTGATGCTTCGATTATTCCAATCACTCGTTCGATCACGACTCGACTATGGCTGTAGTGTTTATGGTCAGGCCGCTCCATCTACTCTCTGTATGCTGGACAGTGTTCATCATGCTGGCATCCAGTTGTCCATTGGGGCTTTCCGCACAAGCCCTGTGCTCAGCCTTTATGCTGAATCCAGTGAGCCACCACTGACTGTAAGGTGGCAGTGCTGAGCAGCTGCATATATTTTGCTGCTGAAAGGTCAGCCACAGCACCCTACACACCCAGTCGTTTTTAGCCACACTCTGCAACGACCATTCAATCGCTGGCCAGGGGTTCCCCCTCCATTTGGCATGCGGTGGATGGATGATCTCACTGGCCTGGGTGTGACCCTGCCTAGGGTGCAGCCTGTACTACCAGCCTCTGTGCCGCCCTGGACAGTACCTGAGCCGATTTTTAATTTAACACTCACTGCCTTCCCTAAAGCCAGTACCAATAGGTCAGTTTACCAGCAAGAGTTTGGACGCCTCTCTCTGACCTATCGGAGCCATGTTTATGTTTACACAGATGGGTCGAAGGATGGCACCTCTGTGGGTTGGTCAGTCTTTACAACTGGTCATCTCATAGGGGGCCACCTTCCAGGCGTCACCAGTGTCTTAACTGCAGAGCTTACTGCTCTGCTCTGCACAGGTCACTGGAACTCATCCAATTTTTGAACCACCGACACTTTGTGGTTGCGACTGACTCCCTATCCTCCCTACAGCTATTGCACACCCTGTATAGCAGGAATACCATCGTCCAGGGTGTGCACAGTTTGCTGCTCATGATTCATCAGCAGGGCAAGACAGATTTGTTTATGTGGGTCCCGGGGCATGTTGGCATCATGGGGAATGAGAGGGCTGATGCCCATGCCCGTCAGGTGGCCCACCTACCAGATGTTCCTGACACTACAGTCCCCTCCTCTGATGCTCTCCCGATGGGCAATGGCGGGCCCAGTGGTTTGCAGAGACCACCAACAAACTCCGCACCCTGAAGGACACCCCAGTGCACTGGGCGTCCTCATGCCACCTGTCACGGAGGGAGGAGGTTGTGCTTGCTCGTCTGCGAATCGGTCACACGTTCCTCATCCACTCCTACATATTACGGTGTGAGGATGAACCATGGTGTGACTGCTGTTGGGAGCCTCTCACAGTGGCACACATCTTCATGCTTTGCGTTTTCCTTTTGTGTGTTTTGGCTTTTGCCTCTTTATGTTTGTATCCGTTTTGGCTTTTGCTTTTTATCTCTCTGTTTGTTTGGTTTTTGCCTGTTTTATCTTTGTCCTGTTTTGGCTTTTGCCTTCCTTGTATTTTTGTATTTTTAGGCTTTTGCCTACTTTTTTGTGTTTGTTGTCGGCTTTTGCCCTTACTTTTTATCCTTTATTTGTTTGGCTGTTGCCTTTTGTTTTGTTAATTTTATTGGGCTTTTGCCCTTATTTATTTTCACCATGGTGGGATGGCCACTTACACCCCACACCATGGTGACTGTCTTTCTGGGCCCTAATGACCATTGAAGTTGATGGGCCCTAAAACACGAACGAACGAACTCATTGTGATGCTCTTTGCTGTTGCGGTGAATGGTTTTCCCTCCTCCATTCACCCCCTGGTACAACCGTCCCTATTTGTGGACGACTTTTCCATCTGGTACCGGAGTGCCACAATGCATGGCATTGAGCATCAGCTGCAACTGGCACTCAATAGTGCCAATGAATTCGCCACCTCACAACACTCATGCACTTCTGTCGTAAGCGAGGGCTTCACCCTGAGCGTCAGCTTACCCTGAATGGCCGCCTCCTCCCAGTTGTAGAGGAAGCCCGGTTTCTTGGTCGCCTTTTTGAAAACCGTCTGACGAGGGTCCCACATTTGAAGTAGCTGAGTGCTTAATATTCTGTGGTGCCTGCAGGGAACTGCTTTAGGGGCAGATCGAATGGTGATGCTTCGATTATACCGATCACTCGTTCAATCACAACTCGACTATGGCTGTAGTGTTTATGGCCTGGCCGCTCCATCTACTCTCCGGATGCTGGACAGTGTTTATCATGCTGGCATCCGGTTGTCCATTGGGGCTTTCCGCACAAGTCCGGTGCTCAGCCTTTATGCTGAATCCAGTGAGCCACCACTGACTGTACGGCAGCAGTGCTTAGCAGCTGCATATATTTTCTGGCTGAAAGGTCAGCCACAGCACCTTACACACCCAGTCGTTTTTAGTCATACTCTGCGATGACCATTCGATCGCCGGCCAGGGGTTCCCCGTCCATTTGGCATGGGGTGGATGGATGGTCTCACTGGCCTGGCTGTGACTCTACCAAGGGTGCAGCCTGTACTGCCGGCCTCTGTGCCACCCTGGACAACACCAGAGCCAAGTTTTAATTTGACACTCACGGCCCTCCCGAAAGCCAGTACTGATAGGTCTGTGTACCAATAAGAGTTTGGACGCCTCTCTGTGACCTATCAGAGTCATGTTTTTGGATACACGGATGGGTGTCGAAGGATGGTACCTCTGTCGGTTGGTCAGTCTTTACAACAGGTCATCTCATAGGGGCCGCCTTCCAGGCGTCACCAGTGTCTTAATTGAAGAGCTCACCACTCTGCACAGAGCACTGGAACTCATCCAACGCTTAAATCACCAACACTTTGTGGTTGCGACTGACTCCCTATCCTCCCTCCAGCATTTGCATGACCTTTTATAGCAGACATGCCGTCATGCAGCATGTGGATAGTTCACTGCTCACAATTCGCAAGCAGGGCAACACAGTGTTGTTTATTTTGGTCCTGGGGCATGTTGGCGTCATGGGCAATGAGAGGGCAGATGCCCATGCCTGGCAGGTGGCTCACCTGTCAGATGTACCTGACACTACGGTCCCCTCCTCTGCTGGTCTCCCGATGGTGCGGCGGGCCGTGCATCAACAATGGCGGTTCCAGTTGTTTTTTGAGACCATTAATAAACTCCACACACTGAAGGACACCCCAGTGCACTGGGTGTCCTTGATCTGCCAGTTGCGGTGGGAGGAGGTTGTGCTTGCTCGGCTGCAAATCAGTCACACGTTCCTCACCCACTCCTACATACTACGGGGTGGGGATGAACCGTGGTGTGACTGCTGTTGGGGGCCTCTCACAGTGGCACACATATTTAGCCACTGTGAGAGATACCGTGAACTTGGATGTCGATTGGGAGTTTATCCAGAGCCCTCCACATCACTTGAGGATAACCCCCAAGGGGTGGAGAACACGCTTGTTTTTGTGAAAGAGGCTGGCCTCTTTCACAACATTTAGCCTTAACACTTTTTCTTATTAGCATCCTTTCCTTTTACTCTTCTTTTTGGCTTTTGCCTTTTCCTATTTTGTGTCGGTTTTGGCTTTTGCCCTTCTATGTTAGTGTTTGTCTAGACCTTTGCCGTTTTTTACTGTATCTGTTTTGGCTTTTGACTTTATTTGTGTCTCTTTAGGCTTTTGCCTGTTTAGCTTTATCTGTGTTGGCTTTTGCCTTTTTTTATTCCCGGTTATTTTTGTGGCTTTTGCCTTTTACTATTTTTACTCTTATTGAGCTTTTGCCCTTATTTATTATCATCATGGTGGGTTGGCCTTTTACACCCCCCACCATGGTGATTGTCTTTCTGGGCCCTAATGACCTTTGTAGTCGTTGGGCCCTAAAACACAAACAACAACAGCTAACTTGATGCTAACGTGGTTCATGACACATTGGTGTGCGCTCCAAATTAGCTAATCTGTGTGGCTCACTCTGACCTAGCTTGGAGTGGAGACGCCTTGATGTGCATTCCATGTTAGCAAGTTGGAGCAGCTAAGGGGGAAAATTTGCTGAGATGCATACCTCAAACGTTTAGCCACAGGCCATCAACACATACTCATTAATGCAGTTTTGAAGGCTTATTTATAATTTTAGGTGAAGTGTAAATAAATCAAAATTTCATATTCTTTAGAGCTGTGGAATGCAACAGTTAAAAATACCCTCGTCTATTCAAAAATTACAACCTTGCATTTTCCTGAAACAAAACTACCACCAAAATTTTCAAACTGTTTTGAGAAATGAATTTCCCTATCCTTCAACTGTGAATTTTTCCTATACCTTACAATTTTTTGAAATAAAAGCAATTGTTACTGTCTACTGTACAGTTATGCATGAAAATCACCTCAGAAAAATCCCCAATAAGGGAAGTGCAAAGGAACGAATAAAACTAAATAAGGGCACCAATAAGAAAATGGTTTTTTTTTTGTTTGTTTGTGTTTTTTTGTGTGATGGTTGCAGCATTTTTTTGTGGCTGTCCGAAAATAATTCTTATGCAAAAAAACTGTAACTTTTTCTTCAATTTCTGACCTTGCACCAATTTAGTGTCCATTTTTTATTCTTTTCTTACAAAAAGCTTTCCTAGAAAACCATCAATTAAAATCCGATGACAAGAACCCCATCTTCCCACCAACCCCTAATAACCTTGAACGAAAGAAATAAAAGGAGATGTGGGAATTCTACAAAGAGAGTTTGGATGGAGTCAGACTCCTAAACAGATGCCATGTCTGCCATATAGAGTGTGCAACAGCTGAAGGGATCATAAGGAGTCAGTCGCAACAACAAAGTGTCTATCATTCAATACTTGGATGAGCTCCAGTGCCCTGTGCAGAGCTGTGAGTTCTGCAGTTAAGACACTGGCGACGCCTGGAAGGCGGCCCCCTATGAGATGACCAGTTGTAAAGACTGACCAACCCACCGAGGAGCCATCCTTCGACCCATCCATATAAACAAACACATGGCCTCGATAGGTCCAACCACAACCTGGTCCCTGAGCTGCTCCGCTATCTGCTCTTCTGATTCCCCGCATAGGTCAGGGCACCGCACCACACCTCTACTGGTGTTTCAGGTGCGATGGGGTTCGACCACAATGGGGATATCACTGAGTTTCTGCAGTTTCAGTAGTGCCTCTATCTGGTGAGGGGCAGATGCCTCCACCAACAAGGTGCCAATGCGCAGTTTCTTGACCGAAGTCACGTCACCAGCAATGCCCTTGATGGCTTTGGCGATAAAGAAGGGGGACGCCTTCCCCAAGGCTGCACCATCCTCCCCAGAGATGGAAATAAACCGCGAGGATAGGAAGAAGGTATTGATGGTTGTTTGACTGCACCTAAAATCTTACATGCAGGAACATGCTGTGCATCGGTGGTGGAACCCTGCACCTTAAGGCTAAGATGTCATTGCATCTTGTTAAGTGCAGGTGCCGATGCCGTAGACGCCACAGGTTCGTTCTATGATCCAGTTGGCTTACTGGGGGAACATGGCCTCTTTGTTGGAGCAGTACATGTCTCCATCAGCTCAGTGGCAGCTGGCCCACTCATTTGTGTGGGACCTGAGCCCGGGTTATTTGTAGAGGCCTCCAGCCTCTGTTTTATATTTGCCATAATTTTAAAGAATTATGTTTTCGCTGCCCACAGGTCTTACCCACCACACGGAGCCCTACACGGGGACACCCATTCGGGTCGTCGAGACTACTCGGACAGGATACCGTTAGGGTGGCATAATCCCCGAGTACCGGACCATTGGCATCGGGGTTGATTGCCGGTCCAATTACAGTCACCCTAGGAGGCATAACCACTTATGCACCCCCAGCCAATTGACCAAGACCGGGCTACTGCCTTGGCCTCCCGTTTTCCCTGGAAGCTGTGGCCAAAGTGATGTTTTGGAGACTGTGGGTCGCAACCCTAGTCCCCGATGTCTGCCAGCCACCTCACCAGTGTGGAGTGGCCAAGAGACATCGCAGGGCATGCTCCTCCTCAACCACCAGGATCCACTTTTCCCAGGGGCGTGGGTCTCCATGCATGGCAAACACGCGGGTAGGCGTTTGTTTACGGTTACCTCAGTGAGGAGCCTACATCGACCGAGAACAAGTCAGACCGAACACTGGAACAACCACGATGTTGGTATCGTCCTGTCCATAACACGTCATAGACAAAGACGACAGTGGTGTTGTCCAGACTGGGGCAAGATAAAGTCACCCATTTTAGTCGCCTCTTACGACATGCAGGTATGCAGTGTGCCTATTCTACCCCGGGCACACACGGGTAAACGTATATACTGTTCGACTTATTTATTAAATTGCTTTTTCATGGATATTATAGTTGTAATATTTCCGAATTAATCATTTATAGGTGTATTCATTTATAAATCGATAGATCGAGGTTCCACTCTACCAGATAATGTTACCAAATGGCTTTACATTCAATATTTACCACGTTACATGGTTAACCATGTACTTTTCTCCTCCCATTTTCGACGTAAAATTATTTTTATTTACTAATACAGGCGTATTTTCATTTGCATGAAAAAATTTAGCTTCACAAAATTGCTGCCGTGGATGTGAAAACAACTCACAAAAATCGTGCCATTCCACACACAAGAACTAATGAGAATGAAGTGTTATCAAAGCTCCATGATAAAACTGTGCAGGACTTCATGATGTGGACAAAGACTGATGGTCATAAGCAACAGTTACGTCATAGACATGGGTCAAGCTCCACAGCTGGGTTTGGCAATAAAATTAGTGATTTTGCAATAGAAACCCCAGTTACTGTTATTGGCGATAGATCTTGGCCAAATGCGAAGGGAAAGGATTTGGCCCCTAAATCTCCAAGTCGGAAAGTGTTTGAGAAACAAAAGGAAAAAGCAAGGCTGGCAGACATCAGAGAACCTAATGATGAAATGGAAGTAAGTGTTCATAATTTGTTATGGTTGTGCTTTGTTAAGTTACTCATAAATAACAATATTACCAGATAGGCAGTACGCAGCACTTCTGCGTCACTGTTCCGAGGTGCCAGCTTGCATTAAGGTTGTTTGGCTTCTTTTCTGCCTAATTATCATTGTCCTTCTGTTCGTTGGGGCACTTCACCGACGCCAGGAAACGAGCTCATGCACCTGGGAAGTTTTTTGCATCTATCCGTTGCATGCTAAGGAGGGTTATTTTACGAGCAAGTGCAACGTGTGCACACCACACGACACCTCATACGACGGAAGGCAACCTCACCTTAGAGAAGCCAATCCACCTTGATTCACCGCCGAAGCTGCAGGGGCGGATCCGGGAGGAGCAATGCAGCAATTGCTCTCCACTCAGTGGTTCATTGAGGTGCATATATCAACTGATGCATGACTCAACTTTGCAGCTAATGAGGCATTTTTGCATCGGTATCCTGCCAGTCCAACAGTTGCAGTTCAATCTGCAGTTGGCTAAACCACTGAAGATGGGACATAGTCGTAGGGGCAGTACAGGACCTATTGTAATTGCTATCTTTAATTATACTAAGGGATTCTGAATATTTAAAAATATTTGGGGCGCACTTTTTCTCACATGCTCACCCTGCCGCCGCCGCGAAGTGGGAACGACTAACGTAGTACAGTGTGAAACCTCTGCTTGTCAAGGTTGGTGACACAATGCCAATGAAACCCATAAATATCTGATGTAGAATCCATAAAGATGTAAAATGAAATGGGGAATGAAGATTAACGTTGAAGCCCGTAGTTTAGTTGTCCATTTTTAAATCTTTCGCCAGTGTCAGGGGCGGATCCAGAGGGGAGAGCAATGTAGCAATTGTTCCCGCCTCATTGGGGTGCAACTGTGAGGCATTTTTGCATTGTTATCTCCATTTCTATATGGCCAGTCCAACAGTTGCAGTCCAATCTGTATTTGGCTAAACAACTGAAGACAAGACATTGTCTAAGAGGCAGAAGAGGACCTATTATAATTGTTAGGTAGATTTATACTAAGGTATTCTGATTATTTAAAAATATTTGAGGTGCACTTTTTGAAATGCTCCCCCTAATCCGTCCCAGGATCCGCCACTGATGTCAGTACATATAAAGTGTTGAAAATGACAATTTCTATAATGGTGGCAATAATTCAATGATGTTTGCAGAAACAGCTTAAAGCACTGAACCATTTTGAGCAACGTCTCAAGACGCATTGGAAACAGAAACAAAACTTACTTCAGAAAATTCGTGATAAGGACAGAAATCTTGCAAATCAACAAGTGAAGTGGTAATCTTACTGATAATGCTTGAAGCACTTTAATGTAATTATTGTAATTGAATACATATATGGCGATACACACGTATTTCACAACTGTATCATTGTGAAGGCAGAACTATAAGTTAATTTCCAAAAACTATTCAAAATAACAGATTCCCAATACTACTCCCGAAGGGCTGTTTCTTATGCCACATACTAAATAAGACTAAAGTACAATATATTAGCTAAATAATCTTGGTAATGGACTCTGAGACCATTTCTAAGCTATTGAGAACAGTTTGGAATTCCAGAATTTGGAAATTCCTGAAACAGTATCATATGAGAGCATGATACTGTCACTTCTCTGATACTTCTCAAATTTTTCATTTCATAAACACAGTATAAAACATAGATTCAGCAATGTTGCGTGCTGTAGTCCAAATGTATTGTGATGTAAATTGTATTTCAATGGCACGTGTACCAGATAACAGTGGTCCTATTGTAGATATTATGTTAGGCTTGGTATAAAATATTAAGATAAAGTAAGGCACTGTAATTTAAGCTACTAGGCATTAATATGGAATTACTATAGTTGTAGTGTATAATGTTAAAATGTGATAATAAAATCTTATCTTTCATGTTGTCATCTGTTTGTGCTCCATGGAGGAGGCTTGAAAACTAGTTCTAGTTAAATACACTGCATGCAGCCATGATAAGCCAAATTGGCAGTGGAGAGAATATCTCTCATTTCTAAAAATGCACTCATTTTAAAACCCCAAGGAACCTGATGCATCGCATCTATCCTGCCATACATCACCTGCCCTCTATAATGGTGCCTTCTTCCAGAAAGTTCTTCACCGTATCCTCATCAAGAGCATTCCATTGCCGAATGACCCTTGGAAAGAAGGAGTCTGTTCGGGCCCTGCTCTCCTTCAGTTTGAACAGATGATCATTTCTACCCCTTTTTCTGCAAAGGATAAGCTGTTTTCAACACCTATTTTCAACAGTCCAATAAACAGCTTAATGCTATCAGATGCCCACCTCTGACAGAGTGAGTCCCACCCTAATTCTCTGATCATAACTGACACAATCTGCTAGAGAACCGACTTAGCACAACTCTTGCTGCCCTCCTTTGGACCATTTCAATTTCCCAAGATAGGTCTTGCCTAAACTGAAACCAAATTGGACTACAATACTCCACAATTGGCCGTACCAGTGAAAAGTAAGCTATTTCTTTTACTTCCTTTGTGCTGTCCCCCAGCACCCTTCTTACCAACCGGAGAGCACGCCCAGCCTTCCCAATCAATTTGTCAGTGTGCTCCTTCCAGGTGCCCCGAGTGTTTAAGACAACCCCAAGGTGCTTGTGAGTGTCCACCCTTTAAACCCTTACATCACCTATGCTATAAGAAAAATCAACCTGCTTGTTGGACCTGCTTATTCTAAGTAAGCAACATTTGTGCAGGTTCATTGGCAACTCCCATTTTCTACTCCAATCATATATCTTGTTTAGAACTTGCTGCAGTTCTGAGCAGGAAGACAACCCTTCTTCCACCACCCTTGCCATGCATGTGAAAGGATTTTATTTCAAGCCGTATATCATTAACATGAAGTATATAGAGTAAAGGTCCTAATATGCTTCCCTGAGGTACCCCTCATGTCACAGGTGACCATTTTGATGCTACCCCATCAAAAAGTACTCTCTGCTACCTGCCTTGCAGGTAGGCCTTTACCCACTGAATAACCTTACTATGAATCCCTAACTTTGACATTCATGAAACAAGCTTGTCATGGGGTACCATGAAAGGCCTGTTCAAAATCCAGGCCTTTCCTAAACCCATGCTGATTATCACTAAGGACGCCATTTTCCTCCAAATATCCCATAATACGTGAGAATAATATATGCACAAAAATCTTACATACCACACTCGTTAAAGAAACTGACCTGTAGCACTTAGGATCTGCAGTATCCTTTGATTTGAAGACTGGCACAACGTTTGCCAGTCTCCAGCTAGATCTAACAATGGCACTGTCTAATTATTTTCTAAAAATCGTTAGGCCCACTATGCTGTATGGCTGAGAGTGTTGGACAGCTAAGAAGACCCATGAAAGGCAAATGCAGGTGGCTGAGATGTGAATGCTGCACTGCATGAGTGGGGTGTCATGAGCAGATGGAATCTGAAACGGTTACATTAGATGCAGCCTGGGGTGGGGGACATGGCAAAGAAGTTGAAAGAGAATCAGTTGAGGTGATATGGGCATGTGATGAAGAGAGGAGTAACTTACTACATCCATTATGGGACTGCAGGTAATTGGGTGCACCAGGAGTAGAGGAAGACCAAAACGGACGTGGAGCAGGTGACGCAGAGGGACCTGGAGGTATGTGGGGTGGAGGGGACATGGTGAGGGATAGGCAGGAGTGGACGATTTGAACCTGCAGACCCAACCCTGCCACAGGCAGGCGAATGGTGAGATGATGGTGATGAGTATTTGACAGTGAGGAATACCCATGTAAATTGAATGCCAGTAGCCAAGATGAGTTGTGTGTCGAGAGCTGATAAAATTAGGAATCGGTATGTTAGAGGCAGCCTGGGGTGGTGGAAAACACAGAAAAAATGAGGGAGAGTAGGTTGAGGCAGTATGGACATGTACACTCCACACTCTCTATAGGCATACCCCAGGGGAAATGGAATTTCCATGGCTATAAAGAGAATTTCTTGTTGGGGAACTTTTCTTATAAGAATAAGTTATGACTATAAGGTGTTGTTCACTACAGCTGACTTTCCATATACTGTAATGACAATTGATGGCTACAAAGAATATTCCAAGAAATATTTTTAATTCACATGCAAGTATGATTATATTACAAGAAATTGAATTAATTCACCAAGAAAACGTATTAATGTTTCTGAAAAAAGGAATCAATTCTAGTCTGGATTAGTTTCATGGGTTTGGGAGTAAGCCAGGCAGCCATAATGGGACAAACCCTTAGGAGGTTGTCCAAGGGAGATAAGGAGGTAGGTGAAAGGATGAAGGAGAGGGTAAATTTGCAGCACCCAACGTTCTTTACCAACCACCCTTGTTGGTATTGATGTGGGCTTACACTGGTTAACTTCAGTGATCTCACAGGAACTGGTGTGTCCAATGCAACTGTTTTGAGGTTTTGAAGTGTTGATTAAAGTAAACTTGATCCAAAAAATCGAAGTGATTGATTCCTTCCTGAACTAGCCAAGATCACAAATTTGTCATTGCAGCAAATGCCCCTTTGGTAGATGCAGGTTGACAAAACCTCCCCAGCTTGCTCTTCATCAACTATCAAAACTTCTCTAGTATTTGGATTCAGACTTGCCGCAATTTGGCCCTCATTGAAATCCCCAGAGGTAATAAGACTCTCATCAACTTAACCAACCAGTGGACAATGGTTTTCACAACTTGTGGTTGAAAATATTCTTATAGAGTGTAGTAAATAAGTGCAAGGGAGTGAAATTTTCCATTACTATAGAGAGAGTATTCCTATAGGGCAGGGGTGGCCAACTTTTGTGTATATAAGATCTATTTTTATTTTAAAAACGTGTCGCGATCAACTTTTTATCCTAAAAACGTGTTGCGATCGACTTTTTATCCTAAAAACGTGTCATGATCGACTTGTTATCACAGGTCTAGTCAAATTTGGGAGGGGATGGTTCAACACTGGACCCACCTCGGTCCAGTATCGGACCTAGAACCACTGATGCAGACCTAGAAACACTGAGCCACTATGTCACCAAGACGGGTGTTTAGTCAACACATCACGAGTGATCGACCAAGATTGGCTTTGTGATCCGCCCGGTCGATCGCAATCAACTGGTTGGCCACCCCTGCTCTACAATATCTAAATACACGGTGTGCAAAAATGCAGTACAAAATATAAAAGGGGTATGATTTGGGGCACAGCATGAGAAGCTAGGGTCCTACCATGGTGACTTGGTAACTCCATCAGTAGTTCCTGGTTAAATACTGGACTGATGTGGGTGGGCTTCTTTTGGGCAATAGAGATGCCCCGAGTGCACCTTCCTTTGGATGAGAAGTAAAACCAAGGTCCCATGCAGTGAGTGATGGTATTTTCATGTAAATGAATCCTCTACTATGCAATGAGTAGATGAGGCAGAATTCCCAGGTGTAGGAGCTCCCCCTGATGCCAGTGGAATTCTCCAACTAACAGTAGACCGACAATAAATAAGCATTTATTTAAGTATTTGATGTAAAAGGTGCACCACCAAAACTAATGTAATGTACTTGGTGTGTATGGTGCGCATGCGCAAGCCCATGCATGCGAAGTGCTGGGAAAGGGAATTCAAAAAGTTAGTTGGGCTTTAGCTGTGCTGTGCAGCAGACATGCTTACATTCGTCTGCTAAAAACCGTTACTCTTTCTCTACATGCATTTGTTTTAACAGTTATTCATCTACACTTGTGCTTGTTCAGAAGATTTATTACATAGTTGGACATTCGTTAATAAATCATTTGTTATATTTGCTTCATTGGGGAAAATACAACAGTACTATTAAGCGATACATGTACCACGTAAACTCCTAACCCTTTTCCTGCCTATGGCAGAGTCGGGTACCCACTTGTCCCTCTGAATGGACACAGGGTGATATATTGGTCATAGTTTTTTTTTCTGGAGCCTGTTGCCAGCCAAAGCTGCAACCCTATGCTTATTTATCATTGGTCTAGTGTTCGTTGGGGAATGCTACTGTTGTGCATGTTCTTTGAAATTTTATGATCCAGGAGATTTAGTGTTCCACTGGCATAAATGAACCCTTTTACTAAAATTGTACTTTTATTTAAATGTGAAAACAAGATAATCCGTTAGAAATTGCACCCCAACAAATGTATGCATCGGAAGAGAACGAAACCGAAACTCCGACTGAACTAAAATATCTCAAATTAGAATGAATTCAAAAGTTAAGAACTGACGTCATCATTGAGGTCATGTAACCATCGCTGGGGTTGATGGACATAAAGGTTGTAATGGTGAGGAGGATGGTGTTGATGTTAATGGAATTGTGGATGCAGGTGATGCTGATGTTGGTGGAACTGTGGATGTAGGTGATGCTGATG
>JAAFCE010006156.1:422351-453212 GCA_013389805.1 Trigoniulus corallinus | reverse complement strand
TGTTGGTGGAACTGTGGATGTAGGTGATGCTGATGTTGGTGGAACTGGATGTAAGTGATGCTGATGTTGGTTGAACTGTGGATGTAGGTGATGATGTTGGTGGAACTGGATGTGATGCTGATGTTGGTGGTACTGTGGATGTAGGTGATGCTGATGTTGGCAGAACTGTGGATGTAGATGGTGTTGCTGTTGGAGGAACCATGGATGCAGATCGTGTGTCATCTGTGATATTAAGATCTGATTTGAAAGATGGCTTAATATGTTCAAGAGTGATAGGATCAGTGTGGCCATTGACAAGTACAGTAAAATTCTTATCATGATGACTGAGCACTCTAAATGGACCTTCATATGGTTGAGAAAAGGCATGTCCACGATGACCACAATGCACAAAAACATGAGTAGCATCCGAAAAGTGAGGGAGGTGAAAGATTGGGCAAGCTGAGGGCTTGCGTGGAGGACGATGCTTAAGAAGACACATTGTGGAATGCAAACGATCCACAATAACATTGTTGGATGGATGGAGCACTTCTGGAGCAAAGAAATCACTAGAGAGACGTAATGTCGTCCCATACACAAGCTCAGCTGGAGTAGCTTTCAGGTCTTCCTGGAATGAGCAGCGCAGACCAAGAAGGATCATTGGGATATGATCAACCCAATGTGTGGGATCTTCGACTGCCTGAAGTGATGCTTTCAGTTGGCAATGGAATCTCTTGATCATTCCATTTGATGATGGGTGGTAGGCTGTTGTGCGAAGATGATGTATCCCTAACTTTTCACACAACGGAGAAAAATGAAGGGAGTCAAATTGCCTACCACGGTCAGTGGTGATTGTTGATGGAATGTCGAATCGAGAAATTCCATGGAAACCTAAGAGGAACCACTGGGTGTGGGCGTGAACTGGAAAGGTCACAGTATAGGCTAATATCAGTTCCAGGAACTGGGACAAGATGAATTTGCAGTGTTGAAGGATGCTCCCGAAGCTGCTGTACATTTGCATCTTCCTCTTGACATTCCTTTAACTGTTTAGGTGACACAACAAATGGAACGACCTCAATAGAACCGATATGTGTTTAGAACCGATAGTGACGATATGTGCCACTGTGTTTTCTAATCCCTTGATGTGTCTGATATCTTTTGGGGATGAAGAGATGTAATCAAGATGCTCTTGGTGAATGCCGATCAAGCCGGGTCGCATGGCATATGAGAGAGGGTTGTGGTCCGTATAAATGACAAAATTGCGTCCTTCGACGAAGTAGCAGAAATGCTTAACTGCAAGATATGCAGCGAGCAATTCTCGACCAAAAGCACTATATTTTGTCTCAGCTGGTGTAAACTTCCTCAAAAAGAAACTCAGATTGCCAGATACCATTGACTGACTGCTGTAAAACAGCATCTGCTGCCACGTCTGAGGCATCAGTAAACATTTTGCTATTTGAATTCAAAAGATTAATCTTTTCAACAAAATAACTTGAGAAGTGGGAGTTCACAAGGAACAAAATTTCAATAAATAAACTAATTAAACCACAACCAAATCTTGTGCCTTTAAATTGATTGATTTTCTAGGTTGCAGTTTAATTTCAACCATCAGCCATCTTGTTCTTGGGGTTCAAAGTCTTAGATTCAATTCTGATCTTCAAAATTAGTTCAAGATCTTGTCTTAGATTGTGAATGAACTTCAATGCATCTGGTCATGTAACTAAAATCCATTCTATTAAAGTATCTGTTTTTTATTATTTAAGAAAATCTTGGGAGATATGGTGATATTCTCCCATACATATGGGAATTTTAATATAAAATATATAAGTTTTAGTGCAAAATTTGTTAAAGAAGGAGATGACGAGCAAATTGAGTGGAGCAATAACATATTTTTCATTGGGGAAAGAAGAAAGAATTCAGCAGTCTGATCGCAATAGTGATTCAGAATAAGTAGGAGATTCAGATGACGAGAATTATGATGACCCTACTAGAGAACTTTAGTAAGGTGAATAATGTGGCCCAAGACTTTCAACTTGATGTCAACCTTGTTGTCAACTTGCCGTGTTGAAGACAATGTTTATCATCTGTGGGTAGGTTAAAGGTTGAAATTTCAAGTCAATGCAGTGGTTGAAGTGAAATCAACAACTAGAATTGTTTGGGGGGGAACCTATTGTTGTCAACCGTGTTACTTCGTCTATGGAAGCATTGTCAACTTGGTTGTCAACATTAGTACACTTCAAAAATTTATTGAGGGAAGTTGGTGTGGAATGCTCTACAACAGGGGGGCCAACTTTTGTGTACATAAGATCTACTTTTTATCTTAAAAAAGTGTCGCGATTGACTTTTTATCCTAAAAACGTGTCGCGATTGACTTGTCATACGTGTAGTCAAATTGGGGAGGGTTTTGTTCGATACTCGACCCACCTCGGTCCAGTATCAAACCTAGAACCACCGAAGCAGACCTAGAAACACTGAGCCACTACGTCACCAAGATGGGTATTAAGTCAACCCATCACGAGTGATCGACCAAAATTCGCTTTGTGATTAACCGGTCGATCACGATCGAGAGGTTGGCCACCCCTTGTTTGTTTGTTGTTGCTTTAGGGCCCATCAACTACAAAGGTCATTAGGGCCCAGAAAGACACATCACCATGGTGGGGGTGTAAATGGCCATCCCACCATGATGGCAATAAAAAGGGCAAAAGGCCAATATAAGTAATAACAATAAAAAGGCAAAAGTCAAAACAGACATATAAATTAAGGCAAAAGCCAAAAACAGACATATAAAAGGCAAAAGCCAAAACATACATAACAATAAAAGTGGCAAAAGCCAAATCAGAGAGAAGAATAAATGTGGCAAAAGCCAAGGCAAACACAGAGATAAAAAGGCAAAAGCCGAAACAGACAGAATAATAATTGTGGCAAAAGCCAAAACAGACATTACAATAAATGTGGCAAAAGCCAAAAAGAATACAGAAACAAAAAGGCAAAAGCCATATAATTCAAAATAAGACTTCAAATTTTGTGGAAGAGGCCAGCCTCTTTCACAAATACTAGCGAGCTCTCCACTGCCTGATTTTTTTTGTTTGTTTTGTTGTTGCTTTAGGGCCCATCAACAACAAAGGTCATTAGGGCCCAGAAAGACACATCACCATGGTGGGGGTGTAAATGGCCATCCCACCATGATGGCAATAAAAAGGACAAAAGGCCAATAAAAGTAATAACAATAAAAAGGCAAAAGCCAAAACAGACATATAAATAAAGGCAAAAGCCAAAAACAGACATATAAAAGGCAAAAGCCAAAACATACATAACAATAAAAGTGGCAAAAGCCAAATCAGAGAGAAGAATAAATGTGGCAAAAGCCAAGACAAACACAGAGATAAAAAGGCAAAAGTCGAAACAGACAGAATAATAATTGTGGCAAAAGCCAGAACAGACATTACAATGAATGTGGCAAAAGCCAAAAAGAATACAGAAACAAAAAGGCAAAAGCCATATAATTCAAAATAAGACTTCAAATTTTGTGAAAGAGGCCAGCCTCTTTCACAAATACTAGCGAGCTCTCCACTGCCTGAGGGTTATCCCCAAGTGATGTGGAGAGCTCTGCGCTGACTCCCAGTCGCCATCTAAGTTCTTGGTATCTCTCACAGTGACTGAAGATGTGCGCCACTGTGAGAGGCTCCCAACAGAAGTCACACCATGGCTGATCCTCACCCCGTAGAATGTAAGAGTGGGTGAGGAAGGTGTGACCGATTCGCAGCCGAGCAAGCACAACCTCCTCCCTCCGCGATTGGCGGCACGAGGACACCCAGTGCACTGGAGTGTCCTTCAGTGTGCGGAGTTTGTTCATGGTCTCCGCAAACCACTGGGCCCGCCATTGGTCGTGGACGGCCCGCCGCACCAACGGGAGAGCGTCGGAGGAGGGGACAGCAGTGTCAGGTATTTCTGGCATGTGGGCCACCTGACGGGCATGGGCATCTGCCATTTCATTGCCGACGATGCCAACATGCCCCGGGACCCACATAAACAACACTGTCTTGCCCTGCTTACGAATCACAAGCAGCAGTCTGTGCACACCCTGGACGATGGCATGTCTGCCATACAGGGTGTGCAAGAGCTGAAGGGAGCATAGGGAGTCAGTCGCAACAACAAAGTGTCTGTTATGCAATACTAGGATGAGTTCCAGTGCCCTGTGCAGAGCTGTGAGTTCTGCAGTTAAGACACTGGCAACGCCTGGAAGGCGGCCCCCTATGAGATGACCAGTTGTAAAGACTGACCAACCCACATAGGAACCATCCTTTGACCCATCCGTGTAAATAAAAACATGGCCTCGATAGGTCCAAGAGAGGCGTCCGAACTCTTGTTGGTACAATGACCTATCGGTACTGGTTTTGGGTAAGGCTGCAAGCATTAAATTTAAACTTTGCTCTGGCACTGTCCAGGGCGGCACAGAGGCCGGTGGTAAAGGCTGCACCCTAGGTAGAGTCACACCCAGGCCGGCAAGACAGTCCATCCAACGCACACCGAATGGAGGGGGAACCCCCTGGCGGCGGTTGAATGGCCATCTCACCATGTCACTAAAGACGGCTGGGTGTGTAGGGTGCTGTGGCTGACCCTTCAGCCGCAAAATGTATGCAGCTGCCAGGCACTGCCGCTGCACAGTCAATGGTGGCTCACCAGCCTCAGCATAAAGGCTGAGTACTGGACTTGTGCAGAACGCCCCTTGTTTGTTGTTGTTGTTGTTGTTTGTTGTTGTTTTAGGGCCCATCGACTACAATGGTCATTAGGGCCCAGAAAGACAATCATCATGGTGGGGGTGTAAATGGCCTTTCCACCATGATGGCAATAAATAATGGCAAAAGCCCACTAAAACTAACATGTACAAAAGGCAATAGCCAAATAAATACCAAGGAATAATTATAGGCAAAAGCCAAAATAGAAATAAAAGAAAAGGCAGCAAAAACGAGAACAGACATAACAATATAAGTGGCAAAAGCCAAAACAGACGTAACAATAAAAGTGGCAAAAGCCAAAACAGACATAACAATAACAGCGGCAAAAGCCAAAACAGTCAAAACAATAAACACGGCAAAAGCCAAAACAGTAATAACAATAAACACGGTAAAAGCCAAAACAGACACAGAAATAAAAAGGCAAAAGCCAAACCAATACAACAATAAATGCAAAGCTGCCTAAAAATACATGTATAAATCAGTTCAAATGTGGTGAAAGAGGCCAGCCTCTTTCACAAATACCAGTGACCTCTCCACAGCCTGGGGGTTATCCCCAAGTGAAGTGGGGAGCTCTGGACTGACTCCCAGTCGCCATCTAAGCTCTCGGTATCTCTCACAGTGACTAAAGATATGTGCCACTGTGAGAGGCTCCCAACAGATGTCACACCATGGCTGGTCCTCACCCCGTAGAATGTAGGAGTGGGTGAGGAAGGTGTGACTGATCCAAAGCCGAGCAAGCACAACCTCCTCCCTCCGCGACTGGTGGCACGAGGACCCCCAGTGCTCTGGGGTGTCCTTCAGTGTGCGGAGTTTGTTGGTGGTCTCCGGAAACCACTGGGCCCACCATTGTTCATGGATGGCCCGCCACACCATCGGGAGAGCATTGGAGGAGGGGACAGCAGTGTTTGGTATATCTGGCAAGTGGGCCACCTGACGGGCATGGGCATCCGACCTCTCATTGCCCATGATGCCAACATGCCCCGGGACCCACATAAACAACACTGTCTTGCCCTGCTTACGAATCACAAGCAGCAATCTGTGCACACCCTGGACGATGGCATGTCTGCCATATAGGGTGTGCAACAGCTGAAGGGAGCACAAGGAGTCAGTCGCAACAACAAAGTGTCTGTCATTCAACACTTGGATGAGCTCCAGTGCCCTGTGCAGAGCTGTGAGTTCTGCAGTTAAGACACTGGCAACGCCTGGAAGGCGGCCCCCCATGAGATGACCAGTTGTAAAGACTGACCAACCCACCGAGGAGCCATCCTTCGACCCATCCATGTAAATAAAAACATAACCTCGATAGGTCCAAGAGAGGCGTCCAAACTCTTGTTGGTACACTGACTTATCGGTACTGGTTTTGGGTAAGGCTGCAAGCAACAAATCTAAACTTGGCTCTGGTACTGTCCAGGGTGGCACAGAGGCCGGCAGCACAGGCTGCACCCTAGGCAGAGTCACACCCATGCCGGCAAGACCGTCCATCCACCGCACACCGAATGGAGGGGGAACCCCTGGGCGGCGGTCGAATGGCCGTCTCACAGTGTTACTAAAGATGGCCGGGTGTGTAGGGTGCTGTGGCTGACCTTTCAGCCGCAAAATATATGCAGCTGCAAGGTACTGCCGCCGCACAGTCAGTGGTGGTTCACCAGCCTCAGCATATAGGCTGAGGACTGGACTGGTGCGGAACGCCCCAATGGACACCCGGATGCCAGCGTGATGAACACTGTCCAGCATCCGGAGAGTAGATGGAGCAGCCAGGCCATATACGCCGCAGCCATAATCGAGACGGGATCGAACGAGTGATCTGTATAGTCGAAGCATCACCGTTCGATCTGCCCCAAAACCAGTTCCCTGCAGGCACCGCAGAATACTAAGGGAGCGAAGGCACTTGGCCTTCAGCTCCTTCAAGTGCGGGACCCATGTCAGACGGCTGTCAAAACGGAGACCAAGAAAGCGGGCCGCCTCTACAACTGGCAGGAGGCGGCCATCCAGGGTAAGCTGAGGCTCAGGGTGAAGCCCTCGCTTACGACAGAAATGCATGACAGTTGTTTTGTCAGGGGAGAACTTATAGCCACGCGAGGCGGCAAACTCGTGGGCACTGTTTAGCGCGAGTTGCAACTGGCGCTCAATGCTGTGCATCGTGGCAGCCCGGTACCTGATTGAGAAGTCGTCCACAAATAGGGACGACTTGACCGGGGGGTGAACAGAGGATGGTAGGCCGTTCACCGCAACAGCAAAAAGCGTCACACTCAAGACGCTCCCCTGTGGGACACCATTCTCCTGCAGAAAGGCAGAGGAGTAGGTGTTACCCACACGCACTCTGAAGGTCCGTTCGGACAGAAAACTTTGGAGGAAGAGGGGCAGATTACCCCTGAGCCTCCACTGGTCTCCAATATACCGTGGCGCCAAGTGGTGTCATATGCCTTCTCCACATCAAAGAAGACAGCCACTAAGTGCTGTCTGTGGAGAAAGGCCTCACGTACTGCACTCTCCAGGGAGATCAAATGATCCACCGGAGACCTACCACCACGGAAGCCACATTGGGCATTGGCAAGGAGGTATTGCCGCTCGAGATACCACACCAGGCGCCAATTTACCATTTGTTCCATTGTTTTGCAAAGACAGCTCGTCAATGAAATGGGTCTGTAATTTATTACAAGGCTACTATCCTTCCCAGGTTTTGGGAGTGGGATTATAGTAGCCTCTCGCCAGCCTGCAGAGACTTCGTGCTGCTGCCATATAATGTTGAATACCTCAAGGAGGTATATAACGCCTTCCTCTGGTAGGTGTCGTAGCATTTGATAGTGTATGCTATCTGGTCCAGGGGCAGTGTCCCTGGCTCTTGCTAGAGCTGCTCGTAGCTCCCAAGGGGCAAATGGATTGTTATACCCCTCGGCGACACCACCAGTGAAGTTCAGTGGATGGCGTTCTGCAGCCTGCTTCGTTTGCAGGAATGTTGCCGTGTAGTGCCGGGAACTGGAGAAGGCTGCAAACGTCCTTCCCAGTTCCTCAGCCACCTCACACGGCAGAAGGCAATGTCTTCCTTGTACAAGGAGACCTGAGCCACATGATGGTAAATATCTGCCTTGGATCTTTCTCAGCTTTTCCCAGACTTTCTTGGAGGGCGTGTGACGGGTAAGTGAGGAGACGTACTGACTCCATGAGGAGCATTTGGCCTCCTTGATCACCCGTCGTGCATTTGCCCGGGCTCGGAGATAGTCAATACGATTGGCCTCGGTGGGACGAGATTGAAAGCTGCAAAGGGGTCGTCGGCGAGCCCGAATCGCACTCCGACAATCCTCCGTCCACCATGGCACCCGTGCTCATTGTGGGTTACACGAGCTCTGCGGGATGGATGCCAATGCCGCCCCGACCGCCACCTCTGTGAAGTGACTAACTAGATCGTTGACCCCATGAAAATCACACAGTGGGCGAAAATGTATATGGTGGGCGAACTCCCAGTCCGCCGAACGCAGACACCACCGTGGTGGGTATTGGGGCAATGCCCCATCTCCACTGCTAATCTTGATAGGGAAGTGGTCACTTCCACAAGGGTCTGACAGAACCTCCCACTGCAAACCTGGTGCCAACCCAGGAGAGCAGATGGAAAGGTCTATACACGAAAGACCACCGGTGGCAGTCATCACATGCGTGGGGGCACCTGTGTTGAGAACAACGAGGCCATTGTGTGACACCCATTGTTCCACAAGTCGCCCTCGGGGGTTGTGACACTCCGAGCCCCATTGTGGATTATGGGCATTGAAGTCACCCATAATCAAGAAGGGTCTTGGAAGCTGGGCACTGAGGGAATCGAGGTCTGCCCATGGGATATCGATCCCAGGAGGCATGTAAAGGGAACATAGAGTGCTAGACACAACCAGTTGCAATGAGACCGCCACTGCTTGAAGAGGCGTCTGCAAAGCAACCGGCACATGCATGCACCCATTCCGGATAAGGATAGCCACCCCTCCCACAGGGTGGCTTCCTTGCTGCCGGGTGTCTGCAAATGTTGTGTACCCCCGTAGTGAAATGGGGGTATCACTCTGACACAGAATCTCCTGGTGGGAGATGCAGACAGGGTTGTGCCGAGAGATCAGAAGTTTGATCTCGTCCCTCTTGTGGGAAAAACCTCGACAGTTCCATTGTAGGAAATTTACCATCAAGTGTTCTTTGGTGGCTTATTTTTATTCCTCCCTTTTCTCCGTCCCACTGCAGAAAAGGGAGGGATGCCTTCAATTGGTTCATCCTCCTCCATCTCGAAGGAGGAATCCCCATCTTTCCCCAGTTGGGGCATGAAACCACCCCTTGCTCTCTGCCGTTGGCTAGAGAGTTTGGGTGGACGAACCAAGGACACCCGCCCCACTGTGGAAGTGGTAGGTGTCCCTACTTTCTTTCCACCTGTCTCACCCACCACCCTCTCCGTGGAGGGGGCTGGCTGGACTGAGACAGGGAGGGAGGCCTTCACAGGAGATGCCTCTCTTTCATGAGCAGCATCTGGGGCCTCCAAAGAAACTGGCACCGCCATTATTGGGGGGCCCATGCATGGGCCAGAGGCGGTGGTGGAGCCGGAAATAGCTGTGGAAACGGGGTCGGGGTCCGTCTGGCAGGCAATGCTTGCACAGACCGGCACTCCATGGACCCCACGGGCCCGAGAGGGCGTCAAACGGATGAGAGGGGGGAGTTGAGGTAGTGTGTCCGTCTGGGTGCAGACAGACGACACAGCAGCTGCCTTGGCAGCACCTGCATAGGACACCGCACGACTGGGGGTCCCTGGCAAGGCTAGCAGCCGCCGCGCATCCGGAAAGCTGATACCCTTCTGGACACGCAACTCCTGGATTGCGCGCTCCTGCAACCAAGTAGGGCAGTCCCGAGAAGACGCGGGGTGGTTGCCCTTACAGTTCACACAAAAAGGTGCAGTCTTACAAGACTCTGGGGAGTGGTCTCCCTGCCCACAAGTGCCACACATGGCCTTGGCAGAACAGGAATTCTGGCCATGGCCATAACGTTGGCACTTGAAACACCGAAGCGGGCTCGGTATGAAAGGACGCACAGGCAAGCGGAGGTAGCCAGCCATGATGTACTCTGGCACCTTGGGCCTACCAAAGATCAGCACCAAGGTGTCAGATGGCCGGGATTCTCCATCCCGTTGGACAGAGGTGCGGCGGGCAGCCACCACACCCTGGTCCCTGAGCTCCTCCGCTATTTGCTCTTCTGACTCCCCACGCAGATCGGGGCACCGCACCACACCTCTGCTGGTGTTTAAAGTGCGATTCGGTTCGACCACAACGGGGATGTCACCGAGTTTCCGCATTTTCAATAACGCTTCGGTCTGGTGATTGGCAGATGCCTCCACCAACAAGGTGCCATTGCGCAGTTTCTTGACCGAGGTCACATCACCGGCAATGCCCTTGATGGCTTTGGCGATAAGGAAGGGCGACGCCTTCCCCAAGGATGCACCATCCTCCCCGGATATGGAAAGAAACCGGGGAGGGTAGGAAGAAGGAATAGAAGTGCTTTTGACTGCACCTGAGGCTTCCTTAGATGCAGGAACACGCTTTGCATCAGCGGTGGAGCCCTGCACCTTAAGGCTAAGAGGCCGTTGCCTCTTGTTAAGGGCAGGTGCTGATGTATTTGACACCACAGGGGCATTCCCTGATCCAGTTGGGTGACTGGGGGAACGCGGCCTTTTAGTTGGAGCAGTTCTCGTCTCCATTAACTCACTGGCAGCTGGCCCACTCAGTTGAGTGGGACCGAGCCTGCCATCTTCCGGCTCAACACAAGTCATTGAAACTAAAGAAGGGGGAGGGGTGGGGTTTTTTGAAGAGGCCCCCAGCCTCTGGGTTATAGTTGCCATAATTGTTGTGAATTATGATTTCGCTGCCCGCAGTTCTCACCCACCACCGAGCCCAACGAGGGGACGCCCATTCGGGTCGTCGAGAGTGCTCGGACAGGATACCGTTAGGGTGGCATAATCCCCGAGTACCGGACCATTGGCATCGGGGTTGACTGCCGGTCCACTTACAGTCACCCTAGGAGGCATAACCACTTATGCGCCCCCAGCCGATTGACCAAGACCGAGCTACTGCCTTGGCCTCCCGTTTGCCCCGGAAGCTGTGGCCAAAGTGATGTGTTGGATGTGTAGGGCCGCAGCCCTAGACCCTCCTCAATCACCAGGATCCGCTTTTCCCAGGGTACGGGTCTCCACGCACGGCAAACACGCGGGTAGGCGTTTGTTTACGGTCACCTCAGTGAGGAGCCTACGTCGACCGAGAACAAGTCAGACCGAACACTAGAACAACAATGATGTTGGTATCGTCCTGTCCAGAACACGTCGTAGACAAAGACGATAGTGGTGTTGTCCAGTCAGGGGCAAGAAAAAGTCACCCCGTTTTGTCGCCTCTTACGACATGCAGGTATGCAGTGTGCCTATTCTACCCCGGGCACACACGGGTAGTCCACTTACAGTCACCCTAGGAGGCATAACAACTTATGCGCCCCCGGCCGATTGACCAAGACCGGGCTACTGCCTTGGCCTCCCGTTTGCCCCGGAAGCTGTGGCCAAAGTGATGTGTTGGATGTGTAGGGCCGCAGCCCTAGACCCTCCTCAATCACCAGGATCCGCTTTTCCCAGGGTATGGGTCTCCACGCACGGCAAACACGCGGGTAGGCGTTTTTTACGGTCACCTCAGTGAGGAACCTACGTCGACCGCGAACAAGTCAGACACTCATCCAATAAAAGAGAAAAGAAAGATACAACCAACCACAATGATGGTATCGTCCTGTCCAGACCACGTCATAGACAAACATGACAGTGGTGTTGTCCAAACTGGGGCAAGAAAAAGTCACCCCTTTTAGTCGCCTCTTACGACATGCAGGTACGCAGTGTGCCTATTCTACCCCGGGCACACACGGGGACACACCCTGGTCCCTAAGCTCCTCCGCTATTTGCTCTTCTGACTCCCCACGCAGATCGGGGCACCGCACCACACCTCTGCTGGTGTTTAAAGTGCGATGCGGTTCGACCACAACAGGGATGTCACCAAGTTTCCGCATTTTTAATAATGCTTCGGTCTGGTGATTGGCAGATGCCTCCACCAACAAGGTGCCATTGCGCAGTTTCTTGACCGAGGTCACATCACCGGCAATGCCCTTGATGGCTTTGGCGAAAAGGAAGGGCAACGCCTTCCCCAAGGATGCACCATCCTCCCCGGATATGGAAAGAAACCAGGGGGGGATAGGAAGAAGGAATAGAAGTGCTTTTGACTGCACCTGAGGCTTCCTTAGATGCAGGAACACGCTTTGCATCAGCGGTGGAGCCCTGCACCTTAAGGCGAAGAGGCCATTGCCTCTACCCCCACCATGGTGATGTGTCTTTCTTGGCCCTAATGACCTTTGTAGTTGATGGGCCCTAAAGCAACAACAAACAACAACAACAACAAGCCGTTGCCTCTTGTTAAGGGCAGGTGCTGATGTATTTGACACCACAGGGGCATTCCCTGATCCAGTTGGGTGACTGGGGGAACGCGGCCTCTTAGTTGGAGCAGTGCTAGTCTCCATTACCTCACTGGCAGCTGGCCCACTCATTTGAGTGGGACTGAGCCCGCCATCTTCCGGCTCAACACAAGTCATTGAAACTAAAGAAGGGGGAGGGGTAGGGTTTTTTGAAGAGGCCCCCAGCCTCTGGGTTATAGTTGCCATAATTGTTATTAATTATGATTTCGCTGCCCGCAGGTCTCACCCACCACCGAGCCCAACGAGGGGACGCCCATTCGGGTCGTCGAGACTACTCGGACAGGATACCGTTAGGGTGGCATAATCCCCGAGTACCGTACCATTGGTATCGGGGTTGACTGCCGGTCACCCTAGGAGGCATAACCACTTATGCACCCTCAGCCGATTGACCAAGACCGAGCTACTGCCTTGGCCTCCCGTTTTCCCTGGAAGCTGTGGCCAAAGTGATGTTTTGGAGGCTGTGGGTCGCAACCCTAGTCCCCGATGTCTGTCAGCCACCTCACCAGTGTGGAGTGGCCAAGAGACATCGCAGGGCATGCGCCTCCTCAACCACCAGGATCCGCTTTTCCCTGGGTACGGGTCTCCACGCACGGCAAACACGCGGGTAAGCGTTTGTTTATGGTCACCTCAGTGAGGAGCCTACGTCGACCGAGAACAAGTCAGACCGAACACTGGAACAACCACGATGTTGCTATCGTCCTGTCCAGAACACGTCATAGACAAAGACGATAGTGGTGTTGTCCAGTCAGGGGCAAGAAAAAGTCACCCCGTTTTGTCACCTATTACGACATGCAGGTATGCAGTGTGCCTATTCTACCCCGGGCACACACGGGTATCCGTATTAGAGTTTTCAGGGCTTTCAGTGATAGTCGCTGGTCTACTGTTAATATTTACATTAGTAATTTCTACTTCCTTTCCTATCTCATGTTCTATGTTGGTTAACTTCTGTATCTCTCCTCACCTTCTCTATTCGGATGCATTGCAGGACTTTCTCCATCATTTGTTTCTCCTTCAGAACTAGATTGTTGAGGGGGTTTAGCCCTTGAAGGGATTCGTTGTCCCTGTTGTCCTGTTCTGCTAAAAATTCTATAATTTATATCTTGCAGCTCTCTGTGGGACTGGGTGATAGGTTGCCCTTTTCCCATTACAACCTCAGGACTTGGAACTACCAGGGGATCTTCCATAGAAACTTGAGTTAATCCCTCAGTTTGCAAGGCTGGGGTGGAACTAGTTTCATTTTTGGGGTTGATTTCCCTAGCATGTTCTTCCATCCTTAATGCTTGTGCCTGATCAGGGTTTCCTCCACAAGCATTCCTCAAATCCTCATTATTTTCATCACTAATTTCTTCAGCCCAGAGGTCTTCCCATTCCTCCAGTGAAGAATCTTGGGGAGATTTATCTTCTTGCTGGTTTGTTGTTATTGACTGGCCAATATTTTCCCCATTTTCACATAACTCCTCTTCTAGGCAAGGAAAAGTTTTCAATGTTATCACTCTTCTTAACCTGTCCGAGTGTACATTTTTAATTTCTCGAGGATTGGAGATTTTCTCTATTTTCCAGTTTACTGGTCCCAAGCTTTTCTTTATTCGGTAAGGTCCTGAACTGAGCAGGCTTAATTTCCTTTTAAATGCTGTACCCACCTTTGGGGTATACAAATATACAATATCACCTTCAGTGAATTCACTATTTTTACTCATTTTATTTCTATATTCTCTGGCCTTTTCTTGCCTTTGCTGAAGAGCTTCAGAAGCCATTTCAAAAGCAAGTCGCATCCTTTTTGTTAATTCTGATTTGAAGTCATCTGAATAGAGCGGTTTCCTAGTGGTGTTTAGGAGGCTGATGGGTAGTAGGGGGTCTCTACCATAGGTAAGATAAAAAGGAGTTTCAGTGGGCATGAACAGCAGTTCTGTAAGCCAACAATAACAGGGGTAATTGTTCATCCCAATCATTTTGAGACTTGCTGACATAGTGGGATAACATTTGAGCCAAAGTTGCATTAAATCGCTCTACTTGCCCATCACTTTGTTGGTTATAGGGTGAGGTAAATAACATCCTTATTCCAAGAGATTTGCAGAGCAGATGAAGCAGTGCAGTGGTAAAGTTAGGACCTTGGTATGTGAGGAGTTGCTCACATAAACCATGCCATGAAAGAACGTTGTTTACCATTATCTTAGCTATAGTTTCAGCTTTCTGGTCCGGAATTTTGAAAGCTTCAACGTTTCTGGTTAAGTAATCTGTAAACACAACTACATAGTTGTTTCCATTAGGGGTATTTGGCAATGGTCCTAATACATCTAAACCTATTCTCTGGAAAGGATAAGTTACTAATGGCAACCCTTGTATTGGGGCTTTATTTCGTGGCTTTTTTCTTTCATTACAGGATGGACATGATTTGCAACATTGCTTGACCTCTTGGTATTGGTTTTTCCAATAATGGTATGGTCTTATGTGGTTTAGGGTTTTAGAGAATCCCAAATGACCTGCAAATTTAGAATCAAGTGCATGAAACAAAATCAGCCCTTTTAATGTATCTGGTGTTGAAATAGTATGATAAGTTGTCACTCCTCCCCTACGTTCAAGCTCTCCATTTTCATGACCACTCCTTCAGCCGATAAGTAGTACCCTTCAAATGGTCCTGGTCCAATTTTGTTGCCATTATTCTGGCATACTAAATTTTGGAAGATCTCTTTTATTTCTGGGGACTTTGCTTGATGCAACTTAACTAATGACAGATGAATAGCAACTGGTGATTGTTTGTGCTGTGCATTCCTTGGTCGTTTTTGTTTTGATGTAGTGGTTATTATAAGGCAAGGTTCTTCTAGAGTTGTTGATTCCATAGTTTCAGGAGTATCTAAGATTATCCAGGACAAAGCATCAGCTGGATTTTTCACTCCAGGTTTGTACACAACCTCAAAATTAAAGGTTTGTAATTGCAAGGCCCATCTACCCACAAAAGCATTGTGATGCCAGCTTGTCATATGGTATCTAAGGGGTGCATGATCAGTGACAAGAGTAAAGTGTCTCTCTGTAAGATAATATTTGAAATGAAGAACTCCAAATAGACAGGCTAAGGCTTTCTTATGGGTAGTGGAATAGTTGACTTCAGATGGTTATAATTTTCTGCTTGCATATGCAACTGCTAATTTGTGTTCTTTCTCCTCTTGTTCAAGGACTGCACCTATTGTATATCCGCTGGCATCAGTAGTTAAAAAGAAAGGTTTTTTTTCCAATCAACTAATCGCAATACTGGGTAACTAGTAAGGTTTTGTTTAAGACTATCAAATGCTTCCTGACAGGCAGGTGTCCAAATAAATTTTTTATCTTTTTTAGTAAGGTCTGAAAGAGGTTTTGTTATTTTGGCATAATCCTTTATGTGCCATCTATAATATCCTGCCATACCAAGAAAAGACTGAATTTGCTTAATGTTTTGTGGAACAAGAAATCTTTGTACTGCATCTATCTTACTTTGCTGGGGACTAATAGTTCCTTTTGAAATGATGTGTCCTAAGTAATTTATTTCTCCTCTGAGCAAAATACATTTTTTGGGTTTCACTTTAAGTTGAGCCTGACACATGCATTGCAATACTCTTTCCAGGTGTTGGAGGTGTTCAGTGATGGTTTTGCATTTTACCCACAAATCGTCGATGAAAACCATGCAAATTTTTCCTAGTAAACCTTCGTAAACAGTATTTGCTATGCGTTGAAATATATTTGGGGAAGTTTTTAGTCCCATGGGAGATCTCTTAAATTCATACTGACCATTGTAGGTGGAGAAAGCCGTCTTATATCTATCTTCTTTTCTTAGTTCTACTTGATAAAAAGAACTATAGAAATCAAATAGTGAAAATACTTCCGAGTCTTCTATATTTTCAAGTAGGGCTACAATGGCATTAAGGGCTCTAAAATCAATTACTAATCAGGGTGGTTTTTTTTCTGTAAACACCAATAAACAAGGACTAGAATAAGTGCTATTTGAAGGTTGAATGATATCTGCTTGCAACAATTCATCTATGATTTGCTCTAGAATTGGTTGATGGGCTTTTGGTACCTTATAGGGACATTTGTAAATAGGGGTTGGATCAGTTAATTCAATAGTGTGAGTTAGTACTGGAGTTGGTTTAAACTCTTCTAAGGATAAGGCAAAACAATCATGGTACCTGGAAATAATGTTGACTACTTCTTGATATATGTGGGGCTTAGATGTTCTAATGAAAGAGATTCTATAACTGCCTTTTGATGTCTTTCTGCTGATATCATTAGGATCGGTTTTATGTGGGATTGTTTTTCCTGACATTCATCATAAGTGGTTGAAGATCAGGCCCAGTTGATAAATTTGGGAATTATCGAGTGTACCGTGAATTGAAACTTTTCCAAAACGATTTTTCCTTCCTTATGCCTATAGGTTACATCTAAAATAGTGGAAAGATCATTGCCTATAATGATTCCACAAACATCAGGCAAAGGTTCAGAATTCACATAGCCATTCACAATAACTTTTGCAAGGTCCTAGAGTAAGTTTCAGATGCTTCTTGTCCCTTAAATTCCTGTTTTCTTTAAAAATAGAACAGATTCTAAGATCACCAATTTCTGTTCCAAGAACTATGTTAGAACATAAAATTGAATCTGTAGCTCCAGTGTCAATAATTGCCAAGAATTGCACAGAACCTAACTTAATTGGGAAGTACAGTGAATAACAATCCAATAATTCTTGTTGCTCTGTTAAATCAAAAGTTATCGGCTGAAGGGTGCTTTCTTCGGCTCCCCAAGGCAGACCCTCTGCTGGACTCAGTTGCCCTAGTTGTTTAAAGGAGACCCAGAGGTTGGCTTTCCTTGTGTGGGTTTCCTTTGTTTCAAATTTCTAGCTGGGCTTCTTATGGGGCTTCTACAATCCCTTTGAAGATGACCTATTCTATTACAATTAAAGCATCTTTGAGGGTTAGGGTTTACATGGGTTGTATTACCTTTAAATGGTAATGCACCTTTCTGGATAGGTCCAGTAGATAAAAATTGTCTGGAAGAAGGGAAATTAGAAACTCCTCTGAAAGATTTTCCATTTATATTTATCTCCTTAACAGCACTTTCCAATGACAAAACTTTATCTGTTAAAATCTTTAAAAGTGCTTCTACAGTTCCCTGAGATGAATCGGCAAGGTATGACATTTTGTATGATCCTCCTGGATTTGTTAGAACCTCATTTATCTCCTACAATTCAGCATAACTGATTGCCTATTCTAGAGATTTTGGGTCCTTTGAAAGTACTGTTTTTCTATATTTAGGGGATAAGCCTTTCACAAACTGCGCCTGTATGATGGCCTTTTCAGTCAAACTTGTGGGCATTCCAAATATCTCGAGGGCTTCCTTTTTCACCCTACTGGCATACTGGGTGACTCTTTCATTCATCTGCTCGCAAAGTTCTTCAAATTTGGCCATCAAAACAGCCGTATGCTGTTTTGGCTTAACCCATTAACTGCCAACTTTTTGAATTTTAAAAGTTTATCAGAAATGAATTATTCTCATGTTTCTAAAAGCTAAAAAAATTAAATTCATATTATGGTTTCACAAATAACAGTAGGAGGACGTTTGGGGATCCCCGTTTGGGGATCATGGCAGTTGCAATGTTAAACAATATGCAATGCACTCATATGATTTCTCATAGTTTAATGCAGGATTCTCTAGAAAAAACTAACATTTTTTAAAAAAAACTGCATTATGTGCCATTCCAATTATAATTCAAGTGCAGTCCAACAATACATTTTGAGCACTGTTTGCAAACATTCTTTATACAAACAGTACATTTTCTGTTTCCCCTTTGACGTTCATTCCATATACTGAATATTACTACTTCTGATGTTTACAGGAGCATGGGAGCTTGATAATTTTGGGAAAGAAGGCCACCCCATCTTCACCTTAGCCCCATCCACTCCATAGTTCTAATGCAGAGACTGCACAGTTGTTGTTGTTTATTGGTGTTTTAGGGCCCTTCAACCACAAAGGTCATTAGAGCCCTGTCCACAGCATAGTTCTTATGCAGAGACTGCACAGACACTACACTAATGCAACGATTTTTGGGTAATAGCAGTACCCAGTTTTCCCAAGTGGCCACCTATGTCAGTACTACCTGGGTTGGTGCTGCTTAACTTCAGTGATCAGACTAGAACTGGTGTGTCCAATGCAATTTGCTGCTCCCAGACTGCACAGACACTATGCTCATGTGACGATTTTTGGGTTTTAATGGCACCCAGTGTTCCCAAGATAGTACTAGCTGGAGTTGCATTGCTTATCTTCAGTGATCAGATGAGAACTGGTGTGGCATCCATTCTGAGTTAGGTTCTGTTACGTTTTTGTTCCTTGATCTTGAAAAGCATTTATTTTTTGGACTGTGGCTATTTATTTTATTTTCCAAATGGTACATCATGATCAATTTCAAGAGAGCCAGGCACCTCAGTGGGAAATGGGTCTTCTAATGTAGAGCAGCTGAGTTGCATTGGACATAATAGTTCCCATCAGATCACTGAAGTTAAGCAACACAACCCAAGTAAATACCAACAAGGGTGGTTGGTAGTCGGCATTTGATGCTGCTAATTTCCCGTCTCCTACATCCCCTACACCTACCACCTAACATGGAGCAGCCTCCTTAGGGTCTGGCCTCTTATGACTGCTTGGTCTACTCCCCAACCCATTATTGTAACATACTGCAATTGCCAATTTTTTTACTGGTGGCAGTTTCACACTTTCAATAGGCCCATTATCACAATTAAAACAATCACTAATTCCATCTGTTGCAAAAACTGTGAGCCCCTAAGAATTTCTTCAGCTTCCTTGTCAGTCAAACAATTCCTGAATAAGTTGGAGTTAATATTTTACATCAGCCTGAAGATAAATTTTATTGGCATACATCATTGCACCGATTTAAACTACATGCCACCTTCCATGGTCCCCAAATGGGGCTTGGCAAAAAAAGTATTATTTCTAAATGATTAACCTCAATAATCACCAGAATAAAAATACAAATATATACAAAATGCTTCATGTTTTCAAATAAATCAGGTTTTAAAATTTACTTTGCATTATTTTTTGAAGAATGAATTTTTAAACTGCTCAATATTTTTACAAACCAATTTCTATCACACCAGCCAACATTAAACGGAGTTACTTGGGATCTTTGGTAAAAAAACAGTCTGGTAGTACAGAACTCTTCTGAAAGGTTGTATAATAGGTTTCATGACCATTTTTTAAAGAAAATAGTGAACTAAGGGATACAATAAGGGGACAAAGTCAAAATCCCCATTTGGGGATCATGGCAGTCAACAGGTTAAAGTAATGGAGAATTTGTTCCCTTAACTCATTATATTTTTTGATATTTCTAAAGTCGGGAGACTCCTGCCAGGCTTGTGAAGTCGAACCTCTAAGTTTCGATTGCTGAATGGCAATAGTAAATTCATCTGACCAATTGCTCAAGGAATGTACCAAATCAAGAATTTCTAAAAACGATTTGATGGAAACTTTATCGTCTCCTGAGAATATGGGAATCAGGCTACCATATGCTACACTTGGTTGGGATTGGGCCACATCCCCCGAGGGTACATAATCATGATCGTTTTGGGAGGTAGCCTTCACTCTTTTACTTTTTCCTTAGGGAATAAAAATGTGTGTCTCCAACCAATACTATTGCTTCAAACCAATACACATTTCAAATTAATCAAATCAATACTTAACTAATAAAAATAAATCACACAATGTCAACATCACCCAAATAAAATGTAATTCCTGAAAAGGTTGCAAAGGAATGAAATGTAATTAAATTCCCATATTACTCAAAACACAATTTGCAAAAATTTGCACAATAATCCTCCACATGTATTTGCAAATAATACTTAACATGTATTTGCAAATAATCCAAAAAGATTTGCAAGCACACACAAAAAATATCTGCTGAAATTGTCTGCAATCAATTCACAGAACAAATTGCAAAACAGTATACTAAAATTGACCTTAACAACCTGCAATGTGACAAAATTGGCAGGACAGCTTGCAAATTGCAAATCAATTACAAAAAAAATGTCTGCAACAACTTGCAATGTGCCAAAATTGGCAGGACAGCTTGCAAATTGCAAATCAATTACTAAAAAGGTGCCTGCAATAACTTGCAATGTGTTAATCTGCATAACAACAAGATTGCAAGAACAACACTTCTAATATTTTACTGCAATCCTGTTCGCAGCACCATTGTTGTTGTCATGGCCATGTTTTTCTTGTATCTCTTCCTTTGAGGTAGCCCGTCAAGGTCTTCTGGCCAATGTGGGCCTGAGAGTTTATTGTTTCGGATTGCTTTGTTGCCGAAGAAATAAAAAACGTTTTTTCACTTACATACTGCTCCGCTGGCTCTTCCTTGTAATGGTGGTTTAGGTCGTGGGTGCATGTAGTTTTCTAAAAGGTTTTGGCTCTCAGAAGAATTATATATACATAGATGAATACAGGTGATTGGACGCTAGGTGGTGCTAGTCCCTCATGCATACGATTTCCTTGTGCTTCGCACTTTTCATTTTTGCATTGAATTTCAACTGTTTTAGGGGTAAACCCCAGCAGGGCTGAACCCCTGCAGTTCCTGTGGCAGGTAGGGCTGTGGGGATTGGGGCAGCTGATAAGCCTAACCTTGTGGCGTTTCCCACTGACAGCAGCGTGGTTGACATGAGTCATCCATGCTGTCTTTGACCACGTTGGGGCCGGTCATCAACTACTTATGGCGGAATTTTGAATTTCATATATCATATATATACATACCTATAATCTTAGTTAATTTTACTATTACTTATTATAATTATTAATCTAATCAATAATATATCATTAATTCAAATTATTATTATCATTATTTAAATTATTATTATTATTATAATTATTATACCAAAGTTTGCATGCAAGATGCAGAATTTGAGGGGCAGTGAACCCGCAGAGCTGGGGATTAGGACCCGAGCACAGGTGGCTGATAGGGGTTCACTAGTTGGCCTTGGGCCACAGTCAGCAGTAGCTTGCAGTGCCATGGGGGTTGGGACCTCAGACCCCATGGCATCCCCCCACGCTGGCATCCCCCCACTGCAAGCAAGGGTACCTTTACAGGCAAAGCAGGGGAGCTAGTAAAAACCCTAAAGTGACGAAGGATCCAGGTAGCTTTCCTCCAAGAAACATGGTGGAAGGGAAATAGATCAAGGGCCCTTGGTGAGGGGTATAAGCTTATCTATACTGCCAGTGAAGGGCGGCAGAATGGGGTGGGAATAGCATTGGATAGGGAGCTACAGCAAGCTGTCACCCAGGTGAAACGACTCAATAGCAGGCTCCTGTTGGTGAAAGTGGTCTGGAGAGGAGTTGTGCTTCACCTCATTAGTGCATATGCCCCCCAGGTTGCTCTGGATGAACCCACAAAGGATGGCTTCTGGACAAGAGTTCGAGGACTTGGTGCACTCACTGGAGGCTCAGGTAGGGCAATGTCAGGGGATGAGTGCTTAGTTATTGGGGGGGGGACTTTAATGGTCATGCAGGGAAAAATAACCAGGGCTATGAGGAGGTTCATGGGGGATTGGGGTATGGAACAGCTAGCATAGATGGGCTGTGAATCCTTGACACAGCTAATGCACTTGGCCTTGCATTGGCAAACACATGGCTTAGAAAGAGGGACAAGCACCTAATAACATACCAGTCACCACAAGGGTTGTCACAAATAGATTCTTCATGGTTAGAGGGCAGCATAGATCAGAAGTCCATGATTGCTGGGCACTCCCCAGTGAAAATTTTCAAAAAGAATCTGGCCATAGGCTACTAATGTTAGAACTAGTAGTGAAAGTAGCAGGCAAGGCACACTCTTGGAAAGGAGAGCAGGTTATCAAGTGGTGGAGACTACCCACCAAAATAGATGAATTTATACAAGAAGTGCACAGGCAGGTAGACTGGGATTGGGAAGGGACAGCAGACGCCATGTGGGAGAGGGTTGCCCAACAAATTAGAGCCTGTGGGAAAGCCATCCTGGGGTAGGGCAGAGTGGGAGGCACAGTCTTGGCTAATAGGCAAACATGGTGGTGGAATGAGGAGGTAGAAGCAGCCATCAAACAAAAGAAGGCTGCTTTCCACAGGTGGCAGGAGATGAGAGATAAGGAGTCCAAGACTCAGTACAGGCAGGCCAAGACCACTTCTAGGAGAAAGATTGCCCTGGCCAAGCACCAGCAGTATGAGGCCCTCTATGAGCAGTTAGGGACAAAGGAAGGGGAGAGAGAAGTTTTTAAACTGGCCAACGCTAGACATAGGGCCACAAAAGACTTACCCCGAGCCATAACAGTGAAAGATGGCATTGGTAGGGTTCTGCTCACTCCGATGAAGGTAAAGAGGAGGTGGGAAGAGTACTTCCAAAACCTCTTGAATGAAGTGGGGGGAGAGAGACGTGCACATTACCACCAATCCTGCACCAGCAGGGGCAGTGGACTTGGTAACTGAGGAGGAAGTAACCAGGGCACTTAGGAAGATGAATGGTCAAAAAGCTGTAGCCCCTGATCGAATACCTGCTCAAGTATGGCTGAGTCTAGGGAGGACAGGTACCAAGTGGCTAGTGGAACTTTTCAATAAGATAGCTAGTGGAGAAAGAATGCCATCTGCATGGTGTGAGAGTTTGATAGTGCCACTCTACAAGGATAAAGGGGATGTCCAAGACTGTGGCAACTATAGAGGTATAAAGCTAATGAGCAATTCCATGAAGCTCTCTCTGGGAGAGTGTAATGGAACGTCGCCTCCGGGATAAAACTAGTGTCCGTGGAAATCAGTTTGGGTTTATGCCAGGTAGGTCCACAATGGAGCCAATCTTCATCCTGAGGCAGGTGATAGAAAAGTATAGGGCAGCAAAGAAGGACCTCCATGCCATCTTTATTGACCTGGAGAAGGCCTTCGACAGTGTTCAATGACAGGTAGTCTTGGAAGTATTACGAAAAAGGGGGGGTGGAAGAAGGGTTTATTAGAATAATCCAGGATATGTATGATGGCTCCATAGCCAGGGTACGGACACCTTTGGGGAAACACCGGGGGCTTTAAAGTGAGAGTAGGGGTGCACCAAGGTTCAGCACTTTGTCCATATCTTTTCATCCTGGTTATGGATGAACTGCTGTCAGTTGTAGGAGAATGGGCCCCTGAGTGCCTGGCATTTGCCGATGATTTAGGGAAGATTAGTGACTGCAGAGAACAGATAGAGAAGGGATAAAATAATATAAGAGGAGGAATGGAAATGGGGGCTAAAGATTAACATGACAAAGACAGAGTATCTAGCTTTCAATTGGGATTGTCAGGAAAATAATGGGGACATACACTCGAGGGGTGAACTGGTAAAAAAGGTGCAGGCGTTAAAGAACTTAGGATCAATGTTCCCCAGCAATAGGGAGATAGACTCATGTGACCTGTAGAATCAATGGGGGTGGTTGAAATGGAAACAGGCAAGTGGAGTTCTGGGTGATAGGAGGGTCCCAATCAAGTTGAAAGGGAAGTTTTACAGGACAGTGGTTAGGCCAGGTATGTTATACGGATCAGAGTGTTGGGGAGTGAAGAAAAGCCACGTAAACAGAATGCAAGTAGCCATGATGCGAATGCTGCGGTACACGTGTGGCGTGTCAAGAGCAGATAGAATTAGGAATGCATACATTAGAGGTAGCCTGGGGGTGGTAGACATCGCCAAAAAGGTGAGGGAGAATAGGCTGAGGTGGTATGGACACGTTATGAGGAGAGGGGAAGAGGAACCCGGGGTAGGGGGAGACCAAAGCAGACGTGGGAACAGGTTGTCTGGAGGGAGATGGTGGTGTGTGGGGTGGATGGGGACCTGGTGGGAGACAGACGGGAGTGGAGGGCTAGAACCCACAGACCTGACCCTGCCACAGGCGGGACAAGGGTATGATTATGATGATGATGAAGATGAATACAGGTGATTTTATTTTTGAATGGAAGGTGTACAAGATGTAGGGGTTGAGTTGCCTTCTGGAGCTGGCGACTAGAGAGAGATTGGAGATGCAGAGAATCTCATATTGAGTTAGTGCTTGAATTTTTTTGGAGGACTTCTCTCTGCATCTGCAGTAGTCTTTTTCAGTTGTTCTCTGTTATGTGTGCTGTCATCTGAAGTCTGTCAGCGAGTATGCTTCCTTCGCTGTTCTGGGTTTATGCTGCCATTTGAGGAGCATTTCTTCTGTCCTCGTTTGGTTTACTTGTTGTCCTCTGGAGGGCCATTGGTCATGCTGTCCTCTGGAGAGCATATGTGGTCCTCTCACTCTCTCTCTTCTCCGTATTTATACAATTTTTCCAAAGTGTAACATTTCCAAGAGGTTCAAAATTCAATGGGTTCAAAATTAAAGTTCATAATTACAATTTCCTTCATTGGTTTTCTTAAATTGGATGATGTCGGCATCCAACATGATTGGTCATTGGTAAGAGTATTGAGTTGTTGTTTTTGTACATATCATATTTTCAAGTGGATTATGAACATACAGTATTAATTTTCAAGTGTTTTTGGCACAGAGCATTGAACTTTTTGGAGGTCAGCCAAGGAGATGATTTTTGTTGTTAGGGTCTTTGGCCAAAAATTTTGGAGCCTTAGCAACCATGTTAAAAACATAAATTTGGGGCCCATAGTAACCATATAACATAGTTGATGAAGCTGAATATTTGGAAACTCTAGTACCCAACACTGCATTATACAACCAAAATAGAAACTTTGGCAGGTAAATTAATGCTTTGTAGGTTATATTACTAAAAATTACAAGTGTAACTTTTAGCAATAAATCCATTTAATAAAATATGACGACATACAAAGCAATGATGGGTTTTGTGCATGAATCGCTTAGCACGAAATTCTTTTAACACGAAAAAATATTTTGGTTCCATCAGTTTTGTGTTACACGAGTTTCACTTAACCCTCATCCAGTGGCGGCTCGTGAGAATTATCAATGGTGGGGCTGCACAGATAATGTTAAAATTTTCAGGGGGTGGCAGGGGATTAGTTTATAACCCTGCTATACATTGTTTTTTTCTCATTAGAGATCATTGTACCCATTTCCCGCCTATGGCAGGATCAGGTCTGTGGGTCCAATGAACATGCTCTGACTGGTGGCACCCCAGCCAGGCGTCTGGAACCTGCTGGAATATTGGCTGGGTTATTTGTGGAGGGATGCCAGCCTACCCCACCTGTTCCAACATCACATTATCTAAATAGAAACTTTGGCAGGTAAATTAATGCTTTGTTTGTTATAACATTGCATGGTGTCTAACCTATTGCATGATAACAATTGCACACACATCTTGGGGGAAAATGGGATACAGCTACTTTTTGTCTGAATCATTAATACATTTATGGGCTTTGTATCAGCAACCTATGTTGATGACCACACCTAGGTAAAAGGTAGTAAATTGCCAGGAAAGGTGAATTAGAAAGATTAAAACAAATTTAAATGATATTAAAAAACTATGTATTCATTTAAAATTAAATTCCAATCTCCTATCCTTAAGTTGAACAAATTTCTCAATTACTTTTGTATTAAAATCTGGTGTATTCTCAATCATTTCCTTTTCTATACTGATCATAGCTAAAGCAGTTAATCGGTTTTGCCCCATTGAATTCCTTAAGAATGTTTTTATTCTTTTCAGAGCTGAAAAGCATCTCTCTGGTTCTGCTGTAGTCATAGGTGTTGTGATAATAATTTTTAGGAGATTAAAAACTTCTACAAGTGAATTGCCAATACCTGTTTCTTTAAATAAATTATATATCTTAGTATAACTGGCCAAATTTTTAAATTCCAAAAGTTCATATAAGACACAAAATTCTGTTTTTAGGCGTTGTTTATCTAACATTGGGTATGCTTCCACAGTTTCATCAATTTTGAATGATAGGATTTGATCTGAATATGATTGACTATATATACAAGGTAAAAATAACGTTGCAGCAGACAGATGGTTTCTAAACCGAAAACGCTCTTCTATTTGATAAATGATAAAAATCACACACTTCCTTTGCTGCTATTATATTGTTACGAAAGGAAAATTTTGCCCTTTTTTGTGAAGGAAAATATTCTTCATCATTAATCGATGGTAATTTATTCCTTTTTTCCTGAACGACTTTAATGAAATTCTTTACCCCTTCATGAACACTTATTGAATTTGCATCCCTATGTTGTAATTTACAGTATAACAAATCAACATGAGGCATAATCTCGTGAAAAAAATTTAACCAGAAATTAAAATTGTCATCCCTCAATGTTCTAAGAAGTCCAGAGGCTCCTTGAACTGTTGCAGTGTTTTGGTTGACCTCAAGTATTTCAAAACATTTAATAAGAGTATCTTTATTTTCAAATACTGTATTCACAACTCTAATATTAAAATTCCATCGAGTGTTTGAACCTCTAGGAAGTTTTTTAGATACCTCTTCAAGAACTGCCAAACGTGATGGAGATTTGGCAAAAAACACAGGTATTGCATCAAGACTACTAAAAAAAATCCGTGCTTGCCGATTTTGTGATGCAGCTTTTTCAATAACTAAATTAAGTTGATGAGCATAACAGTGAATGAAGTGTGCATTTTTAAAAGTGTTTTTTAAAATAGCTTGAACACCTCCCCTCTCTCCACTCATTACAGCAGCGCCATCATAAGTTTGAGCAATGAGTTTGTCATTATCATTGTTTAAAACACACTTTAATTGTTCAGTAATGCAATCTGCTAAACTTTTTGCATTTTGATTCTCTGGATTAAAAAAACCCCAAAATCTTTCAAAACCTTTACCATTTAATTCATAACGAAAAACAATAACCTGTTGACAATGATCAGACACATCTGTTGTGTCATCTGCCATGATGGCTAGATAATTTGCCTTTTGTATCTGATCCCTAATTTCTTCCCTACACACACTTAAAATACAATCCAAAAGTTCATTTTGAATAGTTTTTGATGATCCTTTAAAAACTGATGAAGTTAGAAAATGTTTTTTTAAAGAGTCATCCAACATTTGCGAATATTCTAGCAGCCCCCGAAAAACTCCTGGATTTACTGAGTTTTCTGTTTCATTGTGTCCCCTCAATGGCAATTCAAATTTACCACAAAATTTAATGCAATCAATGATTTTAGATAACATACCCCGATTTTTTTTGACGTTTTCATTATGAATTTCTAGATTCTGTCTATAAGCATCACTGATGTGAGTTTTAATATTAACAGTTCCTAAAATCCCTAGACTACATGAATTCTTTAAATGAGCAATACTTCTCTCATGTTTTTTAATTTTTTCATTCAAATGTTTCATATCATCAACTCCTCTTTTAGTCCACGTTGCCTCACCCCCAAACAAAATACAAGGAAAACAGAATAATGCATTTTTTTCATTGCAACCCGTTAACCAACTGTATTTATCATATATCTGTGAGTTGAATTTCCGTATGTAACTTTGAGATCTGCTGGATGAAGGCTGGGAAATATTTAAATCAGGCGTTAGGCGCCCTAATGTTTTTATTTCAAGTTTTTTGGGCAGTTCTAGTTGTGAAAAGTCCAAATTTAATAAATATTTAACTGAATTTTTCTGTTCTTCCATTTCTAAGAACAGCTTAATTAATAAAGGGAACACAAGTTGGATGCAAATTTAGAAAAAAAAATGGAAATGACTCACCAGATATATTCAGAATTTGTCAGAATTGTCACACTTAATAAAATCCAAAATACTTTTAATTCACAATAATATCAGTTAAATGAACTTAACTTAAATTGCCTTTAGGAATATCCACACGTGACTTGCAACGAATTCTCAAACTTACAAACAAATAGACGCTGCTGCCAGCTGCAGCATAACGGACTGGGCTGGAACTATTGCAGCCCAATAACCAATGTAAATCATGCATAAGAGAAGGAAATAATGCAGAAAATAATTAAAACAAGTGTAATTAAAAAAAAGGAAAAAATAAAATAAAATTAATCACAGCATTGAATTTCTCAAATTCGGTTTTAATAATAGGAATTGTAAAGAAATCAGCATGCCCATGAAACTTTTCCTATGCTAAGTTCAGTTGCTTTGAATATGCATAGACAGTGCTGCTACCTGTAGCGCAACGGACTGGGCAGGAACTATTGCAGCCCAAGAAGTGATAAAAGCAAAGAGAAGAAGAGACAGATACTGTGAAATAATGACAATGACGTTTCAGGGGTGAAATCAGTTCCTGCCTGGTCCATTTGGTATAATTGTCTATAAATTTAACATTTCCTTAAAACTAGAAAGTTTCAGCTTTGCAAAATTTATTGAGGAGGGGCTGCAGCCCTGCAGCCCCTATGGACGAGCCGCCACTGCCCTCATCCTTCCTTCTGGTTCAGTATACATTAGTGATCCTTAGGGTCTATTTTGACCCACATAAATTTTAATGTAAGCAACACAGAAATACAGGATAAAATGCATGTAATTTGACATTTATAATCACTAATAAAGAAAATATTATGATAAATTTGGATAATTTTTGATAAATCCTTCTCATTTTTTTCAATACAATTTGCACAAATATTCTTCAAATGATTTTTGCATGTAAATTTTTTGCAATTATCACACAAAATGCTGTGTTTGTTATCGGACTTATTGCAAAGGTGGCACCTTCCTCGTTTTTGACCCTGCTTTTGTGGTTCTGGTGTATTCCTTGTTGTTGTTGACTGGTGTGATTTTTCTTTGATGTTATGAAGCAACTCTTTGCTGAAGGATGACTTTGGCTGATGTTGTCTTCTGGTCATATGAGGTTTGATTAGTTCTACTCCAACTGTTTCTATGAAAAGTTGCCTTCTATGATGTTTGTTATTATTCCATGAATTATTGACATTAGTAAACAAAATATAGGCATTTATTATTGATATATCCAGAATATTTGTAAAGACAATGATTGGCCATCTGTTTGTCTTTCTTTTACAAGAATAGTTTGCCACCATTTTGTCCAATGTATCAACACCACCTTTGGTGGCATTGTAATCAAGTATAATGTGTGGCTTTCTTTCCACACTATTATCAATTTCTTGCTTCTTGTGTAGTGTGCTCTGAAGTATGACACATTTATTTTTCTTTGGGATGTAGGAAACTACTGTTATGTCATGAGTAAAAACAAATTTTGAAGAGTATATGGGCTGTCCTTTTGTCTGAAGCAGAACTGGGGGAATATGTGTTCTATTTCTTCTAACAGTGCCAATCATTGTCATATTAATTTTCAATAACTGTTGAGCAAGTTCATAGCTTGTGAAAAAGTTGTCCATTGTCACATACCTTCCTCTGAGGTTTTTACAGAGGTCAAGTACAACTCTCATAGCTTGATTTTTTTCAGGAGGAGCACCTGCACATTTGCCAGTATATATCTGAATGTTCCAAACATAGCTTGATCTGCTGTCACATAGTACCCAAAATTTCAGTCCATTCTTTTCAGGTTTACTTTTCATGTATTGTCTGAAAGGGCATTTTCCACGAAATCCAATTAGTTGTTCATCTACAGTGACATTTTCACCACAATTGAACAACAGTGACAAATTCTCAACCCATTTATCCCACAAATCTCTAATAGGAGCAAACTTATCTCTTTCTCTTCTTATTTCTCTTGTGCTTCTATCATCAAATCTTATCACTCTTCCCAGTTCTCTAAATCTTTTCAATGACATGGCTGCAGGAAATAAGCACCTCCCTTTTATATCATCCCATAGGTTCTCCAAAGCTTCATTATTAGAGGGAGTGGTGAGTTGCATTGGACACACCAGTTCTCATCTGATCACTGAAGTTAAGCAATGCAAGCCCAGTTAGTACTGACATGGGTGGTCGCTCGGGAAAGTCGTCACATTAGTGTAGTGTCTGTGCAGTCTATGCATTAGAACTATGCAATGGATGGGTCTCTAATGACCTTGTAGTTGACGGGACTTTAACCTTCAAGCGCTCGCATGGGTGGCAAATTGGCTGCCAAATTAAACAAAATTTTGTCCCACTGTAGCAGGACTGATTAAATGATTGGGACCACCTAGTATTCTCAAGTTGTATATTTGGTCACAACTTGCAATTAAAATTTTTTTTCCAGCTCATGTCAATTTGGAGCAATTCGTTGTCAAAGTAGCTGGGGTTGTGGTGGGTTCAACAAACAGCCATTCTGCTGCCTCACAAGTGCACAGGAAAGTGGTTCCCCATAGCAGGATTTTTGGGGCTCCATGGCAGAAAGCACAGCAGATCCATGGTCCGACTATCAGGGTCCCACTATCGGAGTTTGACCATCAGGGTGCAACTAGCAGGGGCCCACTGTCACAGTCCCAGTATCAGAATTCAAGTATCAGAGTCCCAGTATCAGGGCCCAAGTATCAGGGTCTGACTATCATGGTCCCAGTATCATTTTCTCAGTATCATTTTCTCAGTATCAGAGGCAAGGTACAAAGGTCCCATTATCAGGGTCCCAGGAGTAGGGTCCCACTATTAGGGTCCTACTGTCCTTGTCCCACTATCACAGTCCTAGGGTCAGAGTCCAAGTATCAGGGTCCCGGTGTCAGGGCCCGAGTATCAGGGTCCCGGTGTCAGGGCCCGAGTATCAGGGTCCCGGTGTCAGGGCCCAAGTATCAGGGTCCTGGTGTCAGGGCCCGAGTATCAGGGTCC